>CAHIKZ030005453.1:1005000-1112500 GCA_903632075.3 Acanthosepion pharaonis | reverse complement strand
GTGCAGGGTTGAAAGCGGAAACTGAAGGTTTTATCCTTGCTGCGCAGGACCAATGCTTGCTAACTAGGAATTATCAAGCACATATACTAAAATATTGTGTTAGCCCAAAATGCAGATTCTGTGATAAATATCCAGAAACGATTGATCATCTTGTATCAGGTTGCACGATATTGGCACACACTGAATATAAAACCCGACATGACAGAGTGGGCCAATATCTGCAATGGGAAATATGCAACTTCTACGGGAAGGAAACTAAAAGAAAATGGTATGAACACCACCCAGACCCGGTTACAATTCTATGGGACTACACAATACACACTGACAGAACAATCAAAGCCAACCGCCCAGATATTGTTATTAAAGACCACAAACAAAAAAAATGCCTCCCTATTGATATGGCAGTTCCTACTGACTGCAATGTATCTTTGAAGATATTCAAAAAGCTGTCAAAATACAAGGATCTTGAAATAGAAATCTCAAAAATGTGGCATATGGGAACATCAACAATCCTTGTTGTAGTTGGAGCTCCAGGAATTGTTGGAAAAAATTCCAGTAAACTAATCGAAGGGATTCCTGGAAATCCATGCCTCAAGGAGATACAAAAAATTGTTCTGACAAGTACAGCCCACACTTTACGAAGGGCTTTATCTATGTAAACTTTTTTTTCGGTGGAAAGTGTCATGATGCCATCTCTAATCTTAGGTCCCTGGGCGGGACCCGAAACGAAATGTGTAAACGCCAGAAATCAAAGAAAATAATAATAATAATGATAATAGTCAAAGCCAATCGCCCAGACATCGGGATCACAGATCACAAAAACACAATGTGTTTTCTCATTGGCATGACAGTTCCTGCAGATTGTAATCTATCTTTAAAGATATTCAAAAGAACTATCAAAATACAAGGATCTTGAAGTGTAAATCTAAAAAATGTGGCACGTGAGGACATCAAACATTCCAGTTGTAGTTGGAACTTTGGGATTGATTGGAAAAGTTTCCGATAGACTCTTTGAAGGGATTCCTGGTAGCCCATGCCTTAAAGAAATACAAAAAATTGTAATCGCAAATGCAACTCTAATATTATAGAGCTTTACCTATGTAAAATTTGTGGGATCTTGGGATTTTCTTTTTACAAAAATGATCAGTGGCAAATGTCATGAGGCCATTACTGACCTTAGGTCACTGGTTAGAAACCGAAAGGAAATGAGTATACATCAGAAATCAAAGGAAATAATAATAATAATAATAATAATAATAATAATAATAATAATAGCACCTCGTGAAGGCCGGAGATCACAGCGACAATAATATCCTGATAAAATATGAATAAAATTTTCAGATTACTTTAATACCTGAAATAAAGTCCGGACAGTATAGCAACTGAGTGTTTTTTTTAATAAATTCACCCCAAGCAAGACGATAATGCCACTAAGATGCAGGGTGGTACTAGAATGAGACGACTTTAGATACAACCGGAAACAATGCTAACAGGAAACAAGTGATAAACCTCTACACCTGTTCAAGAGATGGTGGAGGAGTGTGAACCAGATAATAGGCGAACCTATCCAAATATTAAAAAGGACGAATATAAACGAGATAAAGAATTTGGTATGAATGAATATATCTATGCTGTTATCGTGTAAGAAATTCATATATTAATGGCCTATAACTTGTGGCAAAAATGGCTTTGATAACAATGGCCTATATTACGTTTGAGAAAAGCTTTAGAAATTAATCGCTCGAGGAAAGAGTTGCACATAAGGTGAAAGTTAAAAAGGATAAGTCTTTGCATCAAAAAAGGGGAGAATACACCTACTCTTTCCTTATAGTTCCCAAATACTGGCAGTTCTTTATTTACCTTAAACCTCCGCGAGAATCAGGACCGTTTTCTGTGTATTCTTTTTTTCTAAATTTGGCGATTTTTTTTTATTTTATTGCTTATTTTTGATCGATGGAAGCTCAAGAGGATCGTCAGAGACAAAAAAAAAGATAAACCCAAAAATTACACAGAAGCAGAGAGAGAGAAAGAGAGAGAGAAAGAGAGAGAGAAAGAAAGAGAACGAAATTGAGAGAGAGGGAGAAAGAGAATAGAGAGAGAGAGGGGGGAAAGAGAGAAAGAGAGTCATTTTTACCGAAATATTTATTTGTATTAGAAATTGCTTTAAACTGAAAAATCTGTGCAAGAAAGAGTCTAAACACAGCAGATATGCACAGAGGAATGCGCATGCGTCAAGCAATTTCATTGGTTTCTGCATCCCGGGGTGGATTATTTATTTTAATCCATAACATGATTATGAATTTTATTTTTTTAATCCTTATCTATCTATCTATCTATCTATCTATCTATCTATCTCAGCCTTCTGACGGCTGAAATACATTTTTCCTATTACGATAGATATTGTGTGAGCGTAGATTTTGTTTAAATTCAAACATTATCTGTAAGTGGGGTTCAATCCCTGAGAAAGAAAGAATAGATAGATAGATAGATAGATAGATAGATAGATAGATAGATAGAGAGAGAGAGAGAAAGAGAGAGAGAGAGATTTTAATGGGTTATAAGGGTTTAAAAATTAATAGGTTTCGGGTTGGTTGTTTTTATTTTAGAGATGTACTAGTTGATAAGAAGTGAAAAAAAACACTATATTTTTGCATTTATTAGACAGTACATTACGTCACTTAACATGTCCTGGGTATGACGATAAACTAAATCCGCGTCCAACAGTAAAGTCTCTGATCAGTAGGTTTTGAGCAGTGTGGAACCACTTCTTAATTGCCGGTGTTCCCAGGTCCGCCCTGTACCAACGTGGTAGCACCTGTTAGGGTCCCAGCTATGGGCAAATAGTTAACCCCGAAGCTGGGGTAAAAACACTACGAAAGTGTAAAAATAGATTTTAAATACGAGAAATACTTTGTAAAAAAAAATTATTTCCAACAATATATTTTTGAAGAAAAAAACCCCAAAAAACTATTAGCATTTATGCATTTTTGAGGAAAAAATATTACGAGCAATAGTTTTTTGAAGAAAATTATGACAGCGACAAATTTTTGAAAAAAATTTATTACCAGAAATAGATTTTTGACAAAACGAAATATTACCAGCAATGAAAATTTCGTCGGCATTAAATAACCCATTGAGGTTGATATGCCGTAAAATAAAATAAACCAAACCAATCTAAACCAAAGAATACATATTCTATTCACACGAATCTATCTAAAAAATGTTGTCGGCATTAAATAACCCATTGAGGTTGATATGCCGTTAAACAAAATGAATCAAACCAATCTACACCAAAGAATACATATTCTATTCACACGAATCTATCCAAAAAATGTTGTCGGCATTAAATAACCCAATGAGGTTGAGGTTGATATGCCGGAAAACAAAACAAACCAACCAATGTCACTTAACACCTTCCATATAATTTACCTTGACTTTTCTTTTAACCTAATAAATAATTGATGAACAAAACTTGAAAAACTAACAAAATTGCTACTTTTGTTTATAAATACTTGTTAAATCAAATACTTACATTTCTCATTATAAAGACAATTGGCTAAGATAAGTTTACCTTTAGTCATTTTTCATATATATATATATATATATATATATATAATTTTATTATAAGAGATTATAATAAAAAACTGAAATTGCTACACAAAAGATTTCATGTTTCAATACTGTAATTGTACCTCTTCAGGCGATAATAAATAACTGATGATTAAACAATTTTTTAAGGAAATTTAAAAACAAAGTGTTACCTTTTTTCTGAAAGGTAATGTGTTGGACATAAAGTCAGAATTAACTTTCGGAAAAGAGGAAAACTCTTTGTTTTTAAATTTCCTTAAAAAATCGTTTAATCATCTGTTACTTACAATCGCCTGACGATATACAATCCTAATGTTGAAACATGAAAGCTTTTGTGTAGCGGTTTCAAAATGTTTTTATATAATCTCTTATAATAATAATAATAATAATAATAATAATAATAATATATTGCCCTACTTTGTATTGAGCATTTTTTTAAAAGGAAATGCTACAAACAGTGGATTTTTATTCCATCTGTTCTTTCTCTCATGTGTATATATATATATATATATATATATATATGTGTGTGTGTGTGTGTGTGCGTGTGTGTGTGTGTGTGTGTGAGCTTATTTATCAAATTCCAGGTGGTCAGTGACCAACCTCGACTTCAGGTTTTATGAGCATTCTTGCAATCGTCAGGTGGTCGGTATTCGTAAAATAGGAACTCTCAAAACACAAGTCCAAGATGTTAAATCCCATTCATTTTTCATAGCATTGAGAACTCTTTTTCACAGTGTGTAATCTAAGGCAGACTCGCCTGGGAGCTGCTTATACTTATCTCTAATATGTATGTATATAAATATATAAATATACATACATATATATATATATATATATATATATATATATATATACACACATAAATATATATCAAACACATATATATATATATATATATATATATATATATATATATATATATATATATACATACACACATATATATATATATATATATATATATATATATATATATGTGTGTGTGTGTGTGTGTGTGTGTTTGTATGTATAAATGGGTGAAGAGTCCATTGTATTAAAAAAAACTCTTGCAAATTTTGCCAGATAGACACTAATTATTTTAAAGGAGATGTCTACGTAAACAAACATGCACACACACACACATATATATATGTGTGTGTGTGTGTGTATATATATATATATATATATATATATATATATATATATATGTGTTTGGATATATTTATGTGTGTATATATATATATATATATATATATATATATATATATATATATATATATATACGATAAGAGAAAGAACAAATAGGAAAAGTTTATCAATAAGGTTGCTCTGACCTTATCATGGAAAGAGATTATGTAGATAATTCTTAATCTGTTGAGCAAAATGTATGTCTTCTTAAACACTGAACAGAGGATTACTGACATAACTAATTGTATCTATCTACGTCAACATTCATATATAAATATATATATAGTTTGTATATCTATTATTACGCACTCAGTGCTGACGTAAACGGAGTATGGCTATATTCACCTTTTCAGTATATGAAGTCGTATATTCTCTCTTCTATGATCTCTATTTGTCTGTTAATAGCTATCTATCTATGCATCTATATAAGTCTTTTGATACCTCTGTCTACATCTATAAATTTCTTCATATCTATCTATCTATCTATCTATCTATCTATCTATCTATGCCACACTTCATCTCCTGTCGTTAATGCATTGGTGTATTTTCAAACTGCAAACAGTTTTAACGACTTACACATACATTCCTATGACAAATTCAAAAATCAATAAAGATGATACCTATCTTTGAATATATTTTTCTTCTGACGTGTATAATGTGTCAACACACACGTTCATACATGCATATATATATATATATATATATATATATATATATATATATATATAAGAATCTATATCTATATATATATATATATACATATATATATATATATTTTCATGATTCTACATTTCTCTCTCTCTCTCTCTATATATATATATATATATATATATATATAATCCTTGAATTATCTATCTACACACATATATGTGTGTGAGTGTGTTTGTATATATATATATATATATATATATATATATATACTAGTAATAGTCTTATAAGTATAAGAAATTATACTCGTCCGGAAAACCTTCCTTATTTTCAAATAATACCAATACCAAAGGGGAAAAAAGATATAAAAAAAAGAAAGAACAAAGAACATGTACGTCAGCCGAAAATAATCGTCTAGCATGCAAGACCAAAGTCCAAAGAAAAAACCCTGATACGAGTAAGCAAAATAACTAAAATGCTCAATACGTTAAGTAGAGAGACCTAGTTAAACCTAGAGAGCCACAAACCTACCAGGTTTCACCTAAATATCCGCTTGGGAAACCTTGGTAGGTTTGTTTGGCTCTCTAGGTTTAACTATATATATATATATATATATATATATATATATATATATATATATATACGGTGCGATGGATATATTGCCGTCTAAATTACGCATAAATGAAAATAATACTGACATCTCATTTTAATTCAGATATTTATCAAAATTACGAAAACTTATTTTGAAATACTAAAGAGTCTATTTCTTGAATAAAAATCGCTGGCTTTACTGGCTTCCCCTGCTTGTGTAGCGTTCTCTTGCCAGACATAGTATCTTCCATTTGCCACACACTTCACTCAGAGCAACACTACTAACTCCACAAGGCACTTGATGTAGGCTTCCAATGTTGAGTCTGAGTCTTGAAGATGAATTTAGACATAACGTCGCCATCACTAGTGATCGCTTACGGTTAAATCACGCTGAAACACCGGTTCTCGTACGATCACCGAAGTTAAGCATCGTAGAGCCAGGTCAGTACTTAGATGGAGGATCGCTTGGGAACACCTGGTACTGTAAGCCCCAAAAGTCCAACCCCTTACCTCACAGTCGGTGGGGGGTGTAAACGGTAGTGTCAGAGCTATGTCGCCCGGAACTTCGTTCCTGGTAAGGCCACCAAGGCGGACAGGTCTAACACACACGCCGGCTAACAAAAGGCTCTGGTGAAAATCCAAGGAGCGTCTGTATCGGTAACCGGCGGCTTCTGGTCGTTCCTGTCTCTGCGTCTGTGGGAACCCCGCGGCAAGCAAAGAACATTATCCGAGTAGGCCTGGGTACCGTACTTCTGTAATTTATCCCAAGAATCTTCTTCTCATAACCGGAAGAAGCCGGCTCAATCCGCCCAGGGTGAATGCCGCATCAGTACAGTACAGTACATCACTAGTGATCGCTCAGAACGCCTTCGAAATCACTATCAAATCTTCCATTCCTTTCCAAATCTTCTGAACTGTCCTCAGATTGACACCCAATGTTCGTATTGGAGCTTCCGGTACGAATGCCAATCAGTAAAGCATGCCGTTTCCAAATTTCTGGCGGTATGAATTATGTTATGGTGCACTTTTTCTGACACTTTTTCTGACAGATGGTGTCCATCTAGCACAACTCTATCGTGCAGTTTACAACATCCAAAATAAACAATGCGAAATTAAAAATATAAAATAGCGACAATTTACCCATCGCAATCTGAATATTCTTTAATTTAGAAAGTTGTTTTTTTGTTGTTTTTATTTACTGTTCTGATATACCTTACCTAAAGATTTATGGTCATTCATAAAGCAACAGAAATAAAAGATTAATACCTAAAATTATTATATTGCCTGGATATATCCAACTCTTTCTGAATCCTCTACACTGTCCTCAGATTGACACCCAAACACACTGAAATGTTCGTACTGGAGCTTCCGGCGCGAATGCCAAGCAGTACTGCATGCCATTTCGAAATTTCTGGTGGAGTGATTTGCATCATGGTGCTCTTTTTCTCATAGACGGTGCCCAACTGACCCTACTATACTATGCAGTCGATATAATCAAAAACAAACAAGCATGAAATTAAAAATATAAAATGGCGACAATTTGTCCATCGCACCCAGTATATCATGAATTTATATAACTATCTGATATTTTTATTACTTCAAACGTTATTTTTAGCGGATACCCGTATTGTAAAAGACGCCGTGAAGCGCAAACCGATAGATGTAATACACAGGGTTTAAAATAAAAAAAAAGTCATAAATTCGTATAAAAATGAAATATGCGGTATATATATATATTTTTTTTTGTTTTTTGTCAACTCAATATTTCATGGTAAAATATTCACACTGACCAACAGGTCTTCGTATAAATTTCAGGCAGGATTTATATCATAAATATGCCATGTAAACATTAGTTTACATTAACGGGATTTTCTAGAAAATTTATGTACTCTGACATATGTAGTGGTTTGAGGTATTACTATGCAATAATATATGTTTAGAAAACCGGAAGTCAAAATGGATACAATTGAAAGAAAAAGAAAAAAAATAGATAAAGAGAGAAAAGGTAACAAAGCAATGTGAAAAAAAAAGACGAAAAAGACAGATACACACAGCATTCGACACGTACGCCCACTCACGCAGACGCGCGCATTGACGCACGCTCACACGCAGACACACGGAGAAACACACACACACACATACGTATGCAAACAGGCATTAGGAAAAAAACAAACATGCACTAATGAAAAGTACATATATAAAAGAAAAAAAAAAGAAGTGTAAGCAGTGTTGATGATAATCCCTGACGATTGGACGGAGTGATTCCTGAAGATTCCGTCTACGAAATGCTGAAAATTTGGGAA
Source organism: Acanthosepion pharaonis (assembly GCA_903632075.3). Taxonomy (NCBI): domain Eukaryota; kingdom Metazoa; phylum Mollusca; class Cephalopoda; order Sepiida; family Sepiidae; genus Acanthosepion; species Acanthosepion pharaonis. The sequence continues at coordinate 1,104,203 of CAHIKZ030005453.1, read as the reverse complement.
AAAACGATTAGCTAAGTGACAAAACTTTTACTTGTATTATATATATATATATATATATATATATATATATATGTGTGTGTGTGTGTGTGTGTGTGTGTGTGTGTGTGTGTGTGTGTGTGTGTGTGAAAAGTGTATATAAATATAAATAAATATATATATGTATAATTATTTATATATTATATACTTGGTACTTTATTAAAAGCGCTCAATATCAGAGATAGAGTTAACATATTTGGTTGGATAGATGTGAGTTTGTGACCCTGGTTTTCACGCTTTTAGCGATCGTCAGACAAACTCTGACGATCGCTAAAGCGTGAAACCCAGGGTCTAAACTCACATCTATCCAACCATATATATATATATATATATATATATATATATATATATATATACCCATGTGTAAATTTATTGAAACAAAACGAATAATTCCGTTATTATTTACTTTTTCGTATTTTATAATGAAATATGAGCCAGTGCACACGTTTGTACTTCGTATGTCCATTCCACGACGTCTTTCCTTGCAGATTGGCCACAGATTCTCGATTGGATTTAAATCAGGAGAGTTTCCGGGCCAGTCTATAATACTTTGATTTGCTCACTAGTATGGCTTGCCAGTGTGTTCGGGCAACGTTACAATTTTCGTATGCTTCCTTGGAGTAACGGCCATGGTAGAAAATGGCTGTAGGACAATCGACAGTCCAGACAATAGTGTCTGGACGTGATGAAAATCTGATGTAATCACGGGTGACGCAATATTTTTCAAGGTCAAACAAATTTCATCATACACTGCGAAAATAGATTCATATTACTGCACACCACTGTAATGACCTAACCTGAGGAAATAAAAAAAAATGAAATCGATTAAACCCTTTCACCCCACTGAGTCTAAAACTGACAGTATGGTGAAAGAAAGGAAAATAAAGTTGTTGTTTCAGTTAATTTACACAGGGATGCATATATATATATATATATATATATATATATATATATATATATATATATATATATATATATATATATATATATATATATATCCAATGTGTAAAATCTCCGAATGATACCATATCAGTCGGCTTTCGATCCCGGCTTGAGGCAATTTGGATGCCTAGCTACACTAATGAGCTGTGAAACAGCAAAACAGTCTATCTGTGGATAACAACACACACACACACACACACACACACACACACAATATATATATATATATATATATATATATATATATATATATATATTTATAATAAAAAATGCTTAAACACTCACTTTTATTATATCTTACTCTGTCCTTGACATTGAGTTCTACCTGGATTCTATCCTCTTGGAATTATTTTTTTATACAAATATATATGTATGTGTATGTATGTATGTATATATTTTATATATTTTATATATATGATTTCATATGTGTGTATATTTACCACTACTATTATCAATATATATATATATATATATATATATATATATAGTTAAAATAGGAAACTAAAACTGAAACTAAAATTATCAATATATATATATATATATATATATAGGGTTAAAATAGGAAACTAAAATGATACATATGACACACTCATATCCTCTCTCCCACCTCACTTCCTCACTTCGTTAACTTTGCGTATACTTGATCAGGTCCGTAAAAAACGTGTGAATTTCTTTTCATTTTTCATTTCAGCTTTTGGAAGTAAAGTCTGATGATCCAGAACTCTGTTAAAGGGGTTATAGTGAAATAGCTTATTACATGGAATCTTAACGTGGTCTGTCTTTTATTCAAACATATCTGCTCTGAATTTTACACTGAGCTCTCTGGATATCATCCTCCTCAGGTCTACCCATACGGATTACCTAAATTTGCATAAACTATATATATATATATATATATATATATATATATATATTCAAGGGAACTCTATCCTTAACTTTACATATAAACTTAATAATAGCAACAAATTCCATTCCTCGATATACTGATACACGCTAATAACAATAGATTCACTATCTCCCCATATAAAATACTTACCAACAGAAATTCTTGTACCCTTAACTATAAGAACGACTGTCCAAATTACTATAAATTAGCAAACCTTAATAAAACGTGCAAAAATTAATTCACCCTCAAAATAGATTTTATACAGCGAACTAAAAATATAAAACAAACACTAATCAATAATAACTTCCCTAACTATATTGTTGACGAACAAATAAGATGCCCACCAGAGATCTTTATGCATAACAAATGGAACATAATGCTCCTCCACCTAACACTAAATATACCAACCTTTTATATCGTAACCAAGTGTACATTAACTATAAAAAAGACAAAAAATATCCTTAAAGATATATATATCCCACGTTTCTCCCACGTTAATCGACCTTGTGTCACGTCTTGACTTAGTGGGAGTCAAGTAAATACCTTAAAGATATATATATCCACCACAGATCCTAGTAAAGAAAATAAAATTAATTATATACTATACTAAATCCACTATATCTAATAAAATCATTCGTAATAACTTTTCTCTGTCCACTAGCGTGTTGCAGACGACATCTTTGTTTATATATTTGAATGTCCTCTGAAAGATTGTATCTCCAACGAAAATATGTTGGACACACGACAACAACGCTTTCACGTAGGCTAAGTCTTCATTCGAATAACACGTCTAATATTTCAAAACATTTACAACAACATACCTGCCCACATTCGCAATTCAGGAAAATTCTCGTCAAAAATACCTCCATACTTTTCCACGAAAAGAATAAACACAAATTGAATATTCTCTATTTATATAAAAGAATTAAAACCAAACCTTAATAAAATTAATTATGAATACCCCCACAAACATTTGAGTATTTTGAATGAAAAACGAAAAGAATTTTATTTTGATCTAAAACTTATATGTACGTTTGTTACTCAACTTTTAGGAATACGTTTTCACAACGTCGCCCACGTGACGACGACGTGATCATATTTAAACGGAACGCTGATCTTATAAAAGATTTCAGTTATCTGTTTGGATTGGTCTTGCTCTTATGTCCATCGTCTTTTTCATGTTGAATTGTATATGGTCTATGTTAATTATGTTTTATGAATATGTCCTGAAGATGGTCTATTTGACCGAAACGTCCGACGTTGACATTAAACATCAAAACAGCATAATCGCATATTAGGATTTTTGTTTGTTTTTTGAATATATCTTTCTTCATATATATATGTATATATTTATAAAATTTCATGAATTCCTAATTTTTATGTTTAGAATTATTCACTTATTCGTGATGTTGTATATATATATATATATATATATATATATATATATATATATATATATATATATGAATAAATATGTGTGTGTGTGTGTGTATTTAAATATATCATTTGAAGGAAGAATATGTTTTACGAAAGCGAACGACTTCTTCGTCTTTAAGTCAGGCATTAACTCAGAATCTTACTTCCTTGTAAGAAGGTCAGAGATATTTCCCGCGAGTTTTCGAGTGAAATGCGCATGCGCAACAGACGGATTACGCATGTTAATGTTACACAATTCATAGGCGCGCCAGTCTGAAACACGCGCCACTGCCTAGCATTAGTCACAGACAGAAAATTTCACGGGATCACGATTCAAAAGCTTCGCTTGCTTTCTATCCAATGAAACTGGATTTATTGAGTTCTCTCCCTTCTCTTTATAGATTTTATTTTATTCCTATTTTTTATTTTTTTTTTTACTGATATTCATAACGCGGTTATGGTTTTTTGAGAGCGTGTAAAACACTTTCTTCGATTAGAGCTGCGAGAAGTAGGTTATTTTGATGCGCTTTGAGAACGGTTTTCGGGAAATAAGCTGTGAGGTTTTGTCAGTACTGAAAAGTCTCGGCACACCCTAATATATGATGGTCGTTTGAACAGGTATATAAAGCGGGTGAAACTAAATACTTTCATTATCCCTTTGTAAATTAGCAAAAGTGTGCTTCGTAGATGACACTAATTGTATGTATTAGTGCCTTTCCAATCTTTTAGAAACAGCCTTTTACTACACTGACGATATTTCTTTTTTGCCTACAGAATATGACATCGAAATACCTGTTTTCATCCGATCACCGAAGATAAGCAACGTTGAGCCGGGTGTTGTCAGTACCTAGATGGGTGTCCAAGTGCTGTCAGTACCTAGATGGATGTCCGGGTGCTTCCAGTACCTAGATGGCTGTCGGAGTGATGTTAGTAACTAGATGGGTGTCCAGGTGTTGTTAGTACCTAGATGGCTGTCGGAGTGCTGTCAGTACCTAGATGGGTGTCCAGGTGTTGTTATTACCTAGATGGGTGTCCAGGTGTTGTTAGTACCTAGATGGGTGTCCGGGTGTTGTCAGTACCTAGATGGGTGTCCGAGAGTGCTGTCAGTACCCTAGATGGGTGTCAGGTTTTGTTAGTACCTAGATGGGTGTCCGGGTGTTGTCAGTACCTAGATGGGTGTCCGAGTGCTGTCGGTACCTAGATGGGTGTCCAGGTGTTGTTGTACCTAGATGGGTGTCCGAGTGCTGTCAGTACCTAGATGGGTGTCCAGGTGTTGTCAGTACCTAGATGGGTGTCCGAGTGCTGTCAGTACCTAGATGGGTGTCCAGGTTTTGTTAGTACCTAGATGGGTGTCCGGGTGCTGTCAGTACCTAGATGGGTGTCGGAGTGCTGTCAGTACCTAGATGGGTGTCCAGGTGTTGTTAGTACCTAGATGGGTGTCCGGGTGTTGTCAGTACCTAGATGGGTATCCGAGTGCTGTCAGTACCTAGATGGGTGTCCAGGTTTTGTTAGTACCTAGATGGGTATCTGGGTGTTGTCAGTACCTAGATGGGTGTCCGAGTGCTGTCAGTACCTAGATGGGTGTCCAGGTTTTGTTAGTACCTAGATGGGTGTCCGGGTGTTGTCAGTTCCTAGATGGGTGTCCGAGTGCTGTCAGTTCCCTAGATGGGTGTCAGGTTTTTTGTTAGTACCTAGATGGGTGTCTGGGTGTTGTCAGTACCTAGATGGGTGTCCGAGTGCTGTCAGTACCTAGATGGGTGTCAGGTGTTGTTAGTACCTAGATGGGTGTCCGAGTGCTGTCAGTACCTAGTTGGGTGTCCAGGTGTTGTCAGTACCTAGATGGGTGTCCGAGTGCTGTCAGTACCTAGATGGGTGTCCAGGTTTTGTTAGTACCTAGATAGGTGTCCGGGTGTTGTCAGTACCTAGATGGGTGTCCGAGTGCTGTCAGTACCTAGATGGGTGTCCAGGTTTTGTTAGTACCTAGATGGGTGTCCGGGTGTTGTCAGTACCTAGATGGGTGTCCGAGTGCTGTCAGTACCTAGATGGGTGTCAGGTTTTGTTAGTACCTAGATGGGTGTCTGGGTGTTGTCAGTACCTAGATGGGTGTCCGAGTGCTGTCAGTACCTAGATGGGTGTCAGGTGTTGTTAGTACCTAGATGGGTGTCCGGGTGTTGTCAGTACCTAGATGGGTGTCCAGAGTGCTGTCAGTTCCCTAGATGGGTGTCCAGGTTTTGTTAGTACCCTAGATGGGTGTCTGGGTGTTGTCAGTACCTAGATGGGTGTCCGAGATGTCATTACCTAGATGGGTGTCCAGGTTTTTGTTAGTACCTAGATGGGTGTCCGGGTGCTGTCAGTACCTAGATGGGTATCAGAGTGCTGTCAGTACCTAGATGGGTGTCCGGGTGTTGTCAGTACCTAGATGGGTGTCCGGGTGTTGTCAAACCTAGATGGGTGTCCGAGTGCTGTCAGTACCTAGATGGGTGTCCAGGTGTTGTTAGTACCTAGATGGGTGTCAGGTGTTGTTGGTACCTAGATGGGTGTCCGAGTGCTGTCAGTATCTAGATGGGTGTCCAGGTGTTGTTAGTACCTAGATGGGTGTCCGGGTGTTGTCCAGTACCTAGATGGGTGTCCGAGTGCTGTCAGTACCTAGATGGGTATCCAGGTGTTCTTAGTACCTAGATGGGTGTCTGGGTGTTGTCAGTACCTAGATGGGTGTCCGAGTGCTGTCAGTACCTAGATGGGTGTCCAGGTGTTGTTAGTACCTAGATGGGTGTCCGGGTGTTGTCAGTACCTAGATGGGTGTCGAGTGCTGTCATTACCTAGATGGGTGTCCAGGTGTTGTTAGTACCTAGATGGGTGTCTGGGTGTTGTCTGTACCTAGATGGGTGTCCGAGTGCTGTCAGTACCTAGATGGGTGTCAGGTTTTGTTAGTACCTAGATGGGTGTCCGGGTGTTGTCAGTACCTAGATGGGTGTCCGAGTGCTGTCAGTACCTAGATGGGTGTCCAGGTGTTGTTAGTACCTAGATGGGTGTCCGGGTGTTGTCAGTACCTAGATGGGTGTCCGAGTGCTGTCAGTATGGAATCCTAGATGGGTGTCCAGGTGTTGTTAGTACCTAGATGGGTGTCCGGGTGTTGTCAGTACCTAGATGGGTGTCCGAATGCTGTCGGTACCTAGATGGGTGTCCAGGTGTTCTTAGTACCTAGATGGGTGTCTGGGTGTTGTCAGTACCTAGATGGGTGTCAGACCTAGATGCTGTCCAGTACCTAGATGGGTGTCCAGGTGTTGTTAGTACCTAGATGGGTGTCCGCGTTGTCAGTACCCTAGATGGGTGTCCAGGTGTTGTCAGTACCTAGATGGGTGTCCAGGTGTTGTTTGTACCTAGATGGGTGTCTGGGTTTTTGTTGTACCTAGATGGGTGTCCGAGTGCTGTCAGTACCTAGATGGGTGTCCAGGTGTTGTCAGTACCTAGATGGGTGTCCGAGTGCTGTCAGTACCTAGATGGGTGTTCAGGTTTTGTTAGTACCTAGATGGGTGTCCGGGTGTTGTCAGTACCTAGATGGGTGTCAGTGCTGTCAGTACCTAGATGGGTGTCCAGGTGTTGTTAGTACCTAGATGGGTGTCCGGGTGTTGTCAGTACCTAGATGGGTGTCCGAGGTGCTGTCAGTACCTAGATGGGTGTCCAGGTTTTGTTAGTACCTAGATGGGTGTCTGGGTGTTGTCAGTACCTAGATGGGTGTCCGAGGTGCTGTCAGTACCTAGATGGGTGTCCAGGTTTTGTTAGTACCTAGATGGGTGTCCGGGTGTTGTCAGTTCCTAAATGGGTGTCCGAGTGCTAGATGGGTGTCCAGGTGTTGTAGTCCTAGATGGGTGTCCAGGTTTTGTTAGTACCTAGATGGGTGTCTGGGCTGTTGTCAGTACCCAGGTGATGGGTGCCTAGAGGGTGTCTGTCAGTACCTAGATGGGTGTCCAGGTTTTGTTAGTTAGATGGGTGTCCGGGATGTCGGTACCCTAGATGGGTACGAGTGCTGTCAGTACCCTAGTTGGGTGTCCTAGATGGGTGTTGTTGTCAGTACCTAGATGGGTGTCCGAGTGCTGTCAGTACCTAGATGGGTGTCCAGGTTTTGTTAGTACCTAGATGGGTATCTAGGTGTGTCAGTCTAGATGGGTGTCCAGGTGCTGTCAGTACCTAGATGGGTGTCCAGGTTTTGTTGTACCTAGATGGGTGTCCAGGTGTTGTCAGTACCTAGATGGGTGTCCAGGTGTTGTCAGTACCTAGATGGGTGTCCGAGTTTTGTTAGTACCTAGATGGGTGTCTGGTTTTGTTAGTACCTAGATGGGTATCTGGGTGTTGTCAGTACCTAGATGGGTGTCCGAGTGCTGTCAGTACCTAGATGGGTGTCCAGGTGTTGTCAGTACCTAGATGGGTGTCCGGTGTTGTCAGTTCCTAGATAGGTGTCCGAGGTTTTGTTAGTACCTGATTGTGTGCCCTGATGGGTGTCCAGGTTTGGGTGTTAGTACCTAGATGGGTGTACGAGTGCTGTCAGTACCTAGATGGGTGTCCAGGTGTTGTCAGTACCTAGATGGGTGTCCGAGTGCTGTCAGTATCTAGATGGGTGTCCAGGTTTTTGTTAGTACCTAGATCGGTGTCTGGTGTTTGTCAGTACCTAGATGGGTGTCCGAGTGCTGTCAGTATCTAGATGGGTGTCCAGGTTTTGTTAGTACCTAGATGGGTGCCGGGTGTTGTCAGTACCTAGATGGGTGTCCGAGTGCTGTCAGTTCCTAGATGGGTGTCCAGGTTTTGTTAGTACCTAGATGGGTGTCTGGGTGCTGTCAGTACCTAGATGGGTGTCCGAGTGCTGTCAGTACCTAGATGGGTGTCCAGGTGTTGTCAGTACCTAGATGGGTGTCCAGGTTTTGTTAGTCCTAGTACCAGTACCTAGATGGGTGTCGGAGTGCTGTCAGTACCTAGATGGGTGTCCAGGTGTTGTTAGTACCTAGATGGGTGTCTGGGTGTTGTCTGTACCTAGATGGGTGTCCGAGTGCTGTCAGTACCTAGATGGGTGTCCAGGTTTTGTTAGTACCTAGATGGGTGTCCGGGTGTTGTCAGTACCTAGATGGGTGTCAGTGCTGTCAGTACCTAGATGGGTGTCCAGGTGTTGTTAGTACCTAGATGGGTGTCTGGGTGTTGTCTGTACCCAGATGGGTGTCCTGTCAGTACCTAGATGGGTGTCCAGGTTTGTTAGTACCTAGATGGGTGTCCGGGTGTTGTCAGTACCTAGATGGTGTCCGAGTGCTGTCAGTACCTAGATGGGTGTCCAGGTGTTGTTAGTACCTAGATGGGTGTCCGGGTGTTGTCAGTACCTAGATGGGTTGTCCGAGTGCTGTCAGTACCTAGATGGGTGTCCAGGTGTTGTTAGTACCTAGATGGGTGTCCGGGTGTTGTCAGTACCTAGATGGATGTCCGGATGCTGTCAGTACCTAGATGGGTGTCCAGGTGTTGTTAGTACCTAGATGGGTGTCCGGGTGTAGTCAGGTACCTAAATGGGTGTCCGAGTGCTGTCAGTACCTAGATGGGTGTCCAGGTGTTGTTAGTACCTAGATGGGTGTCTGGTTTTTGTTGTACCTAAATGGGTGTCCGAGTGCTGTCAGTACCTAGATGGGTGTCCAGGTGTTGTTAGGTACCTAGATGGGTGTCCGGGTTTTGTTGTACCTAGATGGGTGTCCGAGTGCTGTCAATTACCTAGATGGGTGTCCAGGTGTTGTCAGTACCTAGATGGGTGTCCGGTGCTGTCAGTACCTAGATGGGTGTCAGGTTTTGTTAGTACCTAGATGGGTGTCCAGGTGTTGTCAGTACCTAGATGGGTGTCCGAGTGCTGTCAGTACCTAGATGGGTGTCCAGGTGTTGTCAGTACCTAGATGGGTGTCCAGGTTTTGTTAGTACCCAGATGGGTATCTGGGTGTTGTCAGTACCTAGATGGGTGTCCAGAGTTAGTACCTAGATCAGTACCTAGATGGGTGTCCAGGTTTTGTCAGTACCTAGATGGGTGTCCAGGTTTTGTTAGTTCCTAGATGGGTGTCCGAGTGCTGTCAGTTCCTAGATGGGTGTCCAGGTTTTGTTAGTACCTAGATGGGTGTCTGGGTTGTTGTCAGTACCTAGATGGGTGCCTGAGAGCTGTCAGTACCTAGATGGGTGTCCAGGTGTTGTTAGTACCTAGATGGGTGTACAGGTGCTGTCAGTACCTAGTTGGGTGTCCAGGTGTTGTCAGTACCTAGATGGGTGTCCGAGTGCTGTCAGTACCTAGATGGGTGTCCAGGTTTTGTTAGTACCTAGATAGGTGTGTACCTAGATGGGTGTCCAGGTGTTGTTAGTACCTAGATGGGTGTCTGGGTGTTGTTGTACCTAGATGGGTGTCCAGGTGCTGTCAGTACCTAGATGGGTGTCCAGGTGTTGTCAGTACCTAGATGGGTATCCGAGTGCTGTCAGTATCTAGATGGGTGTCCAGGTTTTGTTAGTACCTAGATGGGTATCTGGGTGTTGTCAGTACCTAGATGGGTGTCCGAGTGCTGTCAGTACCTAGATGGGTGTCCAGGTGTTGTTAGTACCTAGATGGGTGTCCGGGTGTTGTCAGTTCCTAGATGGGTGTCCGAGTGCTGTCAGTTCCTAGATGGGTGTCCAGGTTTTGTTAGTACCTAGATGGGTGTACGAGTGCTGTCAGTACCTAGATGGGTGTCCGAGTGCTGTCAGTACCTAGATGGGTGTCCAGGTGTTGTTAGTACCTAGATGGGTGTCCGGGTGTTGTCAGTACCTAGATGGGTGTCGGAGTGCTGTCAGTACCTAGATGGGTGTCCAGGTGTTGTTAGTACCTAGATGGGTGTCTGGGTGTTGTCTGTACCTAGATGGGTGTCCGAGTGCTGTCAGTACCTAGATGGGTGTCCAGGTTTTGTTAGTACCTAGATGGGTGTCCGGGTGTTGTCAGTACCTAGATGGGTGTCCGAGTGCTGTCAGTACCTAGATGGGTGTCCAGGTGTTGTTAGTACCTAGATGGGTGTCCGGGTGTTGTCAGTACCTAGATGGGTGTCCGAGTGCTGTCAGTACCTAGATGGGTGTCCAGGTGTTGTTAGTACCTAGATGGGTGTCCGGGTGTTGTCAGTACCTAGATGGGTGTCCGAATGCTGTCGGTACCTAGATGGGTGTCCAGGTGTTGTTAGTACCTAGATGGGTGTCCGGGTGTTGTCAGTACCTAGATGGGTGTCGGAGTGCTGTCAGTACCTAGATGGGTGTCCAGGTGTTGTTAGTACCTAGATGGGTGTCCGGGTGTAGTCAGTACCTAAATGGGTGTTGGAGTGCTGTGAGTACCTAGATGGGTGTCCAGGTGTTGTTAGTACCTAGATGGGTGTCTGGGTTTTGTTGTACCTAGATGGGTGTCCGAGTGCTGTCAGTACCTAGATGGGTGTCCAGGTGTTGTCAGTACCTAGATGGGTGTCCGAGTGCTGTCAGTACCTAGATGGGTGTTCAGGTTTTGTTAGTACCTAGATGGGTGTCCGGGTGCTGTCAGTACCTAGATGGGTGTCGGAGTGCTGTCAGTACCTAGATGGGTGTCCAGGTGTTGTTAGTACCTAGATGGGTGTCCGGGTGTTGTCAGTACCCAGATGGGTATCCGAGTGCTGTCAGTACCTAGATGGGTGTCCAGGTTTTGTTAGTACCTAGATGGGTATCTGGGTGTTGTCAGTACCTAGATGGGTGTCCGAGTGCTGTCAGTACCTAGATGGGTGTCCAGGTTTTGTTAGTACCTAGATGGGTGTCCGGGTGTTGTCAGTTCCTAGATGGGTGTCCGAGTGCTGTCAGTTCCTAGATGGGTGTCCAGGTTTTGTTAGTACCTAGATGGGTGTCTGGGTGTTGTCAGTACCTAGATGGGTGCCCGAGAGCTGTCAGTACCTAGATGGGTGTCCAGGTGTTGTTAGTACCTAGATGGGTGTACGAGTGCTGTCAGTACCTAGTTGGGTGTCCAGGTGTTGTCAGTACCTAGATGGGTGTCCGAGTGCTGTCAGTACCTAGATGGGTGTCCAGGTTTTGTTAGTACCTAGATAGGTGTGTACCTAGATGGGTGTCCAGGTGTTGTTAGTACCTAGATGGGTGTCTGGGTGTTGTTGTACCTAGATGGGTGTCCAGGTGCTGTCAGTACCTAGATGGGTGTCCAGGTGTTGTCAGTACCTAGATGGGTATCCGAGTGCTGTCAGTATCTAGATGGGTGTCCAGGTTTTGTTAGTACCTAGATGGGTATCTGGGTGTTGTCAGTACCTAGATGGGTGTCCGAGTGCTGTCAGTACCTAGATGGGTGTCCAGGTGTTGTTAGTACCTAGATGGGTGTCCGGGTGTTGTCAGTTCCTAGATGGGTGTCCGAGTGCTGTCAGTTCCTAGATGGGTGTCCAGGTTTTGTTAGTACCTAGATGGGTGTACGAGTGCTGTCAGTACCTAGTTGGGTGTCCAGGTGTTGTCAGTACCTAGATGGGTGTCCGAGTGCTGTCAGTACCTAGATGGGTGTCCAGGTTTTGTTAGTACCTAGATCGGTGTCCGGGTGTTGTCAGTACCTAGATGGGTGTCCGAGTGCTGTCAGTATCTAGATGGGTGTCCAGGTTTTGTTAGTACCTAGATGGGTGCCCGGGTGTTGTCAGTACCTAGATGGGTGTCCGAGTGCTGTCAGTACCTAGATGGGTGTCCAGGTGTTGTTAGTACCTAGAAGGGTGTCTGGGTGTTGTCAGTACCTAGATGGGTGTCCGAGTGCTGTCATTACCCTAGATGGGTGTCCAGGTTTTATTAGTACCTAGATGGGTGTCCGGGTGCTGTCATGGGTATCAGAGTGCTGTCACCTAGATGGGTATCAGGTGTTGCTGTCAGATGGGTGTCCTAGATGGGTGTCCAGGTGTTCAGGTGCTGTCAGTACCTAGATGGGTGTCAGGTGTTGTTACCTAGATGGGTGTCCGGGTGCTGTCAGTACCTAGATGGGTGTCCGGTGTTGTCAGTACCTAGATGGGTGTCCAGGTGCTGTCAGTATCTAGATGGGTGTCCAGGTGTTGTTAGATGGGTGTCAGGTGTTGTTAGTACCTAGATGGGTGTCCGGGTGTTGTCAGTACCTAGATGGGTGTCCGAGTGCTGTCAGTACCTAGATGGGTGTCCAGGTGTTCTTAGTACCTAGATGGGTGTCTGGGTGTTGTCAGTGTCCACCTGCTGATGGGTGTCCGAGTGCTGTCAGTACCTAGATGGGTGTCCAGGTGTTGTTAGTACCTATATGGGTGTCCGGGTGTTGTCAGTACCTAGATGGGTGTCCAGAGTGCTGTCAGTACCTAGATGGGTGTCCAGGGTGTGTTGTTAGTACCTAGATGGGTGTCTGGGTGTTGTCAGTACCTAGATGGGTGTCCGAGTGCTGTCAGTACCTAGTACCCAGATGGGTTAGTCCTATAGGTTTTGTTAGTACCTAGATGGGTGTCCGGTGTTGTCAGTACCTAGATGGGTGTCCGAGTGCTGTCAGTACCTAGATGGGTGTCCAGGTGTTGTTAGTGGGTGTCCTTTGTTAGTACCCTAGATGGGTGTCCGGGTGTTGTCAGTACCTAGATGGGTGTCCGAGTGCTGTCAGTACCTAGATGGGTGTCCAGGTGTTGTTAGTACCTAGATGGGTGTCCAGGTGTAGTCACTACCTAGATGGGTGTTGGAGTGCTGATGGGTACCTAGATGGGTGTCCAGGTGTTGTTAGTACCTAGATGGGTGTCTGGGTTTTAGATGGGTGTCAGATGGGTGTCCGAGATGGGTGTCAGTACCTAGATGGGTGTCCAGGTGTTGTCAGTACCTAGATGGGTGTCCGAGTGCTGTCAGTACCTAGATGGGTGTCCAGGTTTTGTTAGTACCTAGATGGGTGTCCGGGTGCTGTCAGTACCTAGATGGGTGTCGGAGTGCTGTCAGTACCTAGATGGGTGTCCAGGTGTTGTTAGTACCTAGATGAGTGTCCGGGTGTTGTCAGTACCTAGATGGGTATCTGAGTGCTGTCAGTACCTAGATGGGTGTCCAGGTTTTGTTTGTACCTAGATGGGTATCTGTGTGTTGTCAGTACCTAGATGGGTGTCCGAGTGCTGTCAGTACCTAGATGGGTGTCCAGGTGTTGTTAGTACCTAGATGGGTGTCCGGGTGTTGTCAGTTCCTAGATGGGTGTCCGAGTGCTGTCAGTTCCTAGATGGGTGTCCAGGTTTTGTTAGTACCTAGATGGGTGTCTGGGTGTTGTCAGTACCTAGATGGGTGCCCGAGAGCTGTCAGTACCTAGATGGGTGTCCAGGTGTTGTTAGTACCTAGATGGGTGTACAGTGCTGTCAGTACCTAGTTGGGTGTCCAGGTGTTGTCAGTACCTAGATGGGTGTCCGAGTGCTGTCAGTACCTAGATGGGTGTCCAGGTTTTGTTAGTACCTAGATAGGTGTGTACCTAGATGGGTGTCCAGGTGTTGTTAGTACCTAGATGGGTGTCTGGGTGTTGTTGTACCTAGATGGGTGTCCGAGTGCTGTCAGTACCTGTTGTCCCAGATGGGTGTCCAGGTGTTGTCAGTACCTAGATGGGTATCCGAGTGCTGTCAGTACCTAGATGGGTGTCCAGGTTTTGTTAGTATCTAGATGGGTATCTGGGTGTTGTCAGTACCTAGATGGGTGTCCGAGTGCTGTCAGTACCTAGATGGGTGTCCAGGTGTTGTTAGTACCTAGATGGGTGTCCAGGTGTTGTCAGTTCCTAGATAGGTGTCCGAGTGCTGTCAGTTCCTAGATGGGTGTCCAGGTTTTTGTTAGTACCTAGATGGGTGTCTGGGTGTTGTCAGTACCTAGATGGGTGCCTGTCAGGCTGTCCTAGTACCTAGATGGGTGTCCAGGTGTTGTTAGTACCTAGATGGGTGTACCTAGATGGGTGTCTGCTGTCAGTACCTAGTTGGGTGTCCAGGTGTTGTCAGTACCTAGATGGGTGTCCAGTGCTGTCAGTACCTAGATGGGTGTCAGGTTTTGTTAGTACCTAGATAGGTGTCCGGGTGTTGTCAGTACCTAGATGGGTGTCCAGAGTGCTGTCAGTACCTAGATGGGTGTCCAGGTTTTGTTAGTACCTAGATGGGTGTCCGTTGTTGTCAGTACCTCGATTGGTGTCCGAGTGCTGTCAGTACCTAGATGGGTGTCCCTAGGTGTTGTTAGTACCTAGATGGGTGTCCGGGTTTTGTCAGTACCTAGATGGGTGTCCGAGTGCTGTCAGTACCTAGATGGGTGTCCAGGTGTTGTTAGTACCTAGATGGGTGTCCGGGTGTTGTCAGTACCTAGATGGGTGTCCGAATGCTGTCGGTACCTAGATGGGTGTCCAGGTGTTATTAGTACCTAGATGCGTGTCCGGGTGTTGTCAGTACCTGGATGGGTGTCCGAGTGCTGTCAGTACCTAGATGGGTGTCCAGGTTTTGTTAGTACCTAGATGGGTGTCCGGGTGCTGTCAGTACCTAGATGGCTATCAGAGTGCTGTCAGTACCTAGATGGGTGTCCGGGTGTTGTCAGTACCTAGATGGGTGTCCGGGTGCTGTCAGTACCTAGATGGGTGTCCGAGTGCTGTCAGTACCTAGATGGGTGTCCAGGTGTTGTTAGTACCTAGATGGGTGTCCGGGTGTTGTCAGTACCTAGATGGGTGTCCGAGTGCTGTTAGTACCTAGATGGGTGTCCAGGTGTTGTTAGTACCTAGATGGGTGTCTGGGTGTTGTCAGTACCTAGATGGGTGTCCGAGTGCTGTCATTACCTAGATGGGTGTCCAGGTTTTGTTAGTACCTAGATGGGTGTCCGGGTGCTGTCAGTACCTAGATGGGTATCAGAGTGCTGTCAGTACCTAGATGGGTGTCCGGGTGTTGTCAGTACCTAGATGGGTGTCCGGGTGCTGTCAGTACCTAGATGGGTGTCGGAGTGCTGTCAGTACCTAGATGGGTGTCCAGGTGTTGTTAGTACCTAGATGGGTGTCCGGGTGTTGTCAGTACCTAGATGGGTGTCGGAGTGCTGTCAGTACCTAGATGGGTGTCCAGGTGTTGTTAGTACCTAGATGGGTGTCCGGGTGTTGTCAGTACATAGATGGGTGTCCGAGTGCTGTCAGTACGTAGATGGGTGTCCAGGTGTTGTTAGTACCTAGATGGGTGTCCGGGTGTTGTCAGTACCTAGATGGGTGTCCGAGTGCTGTCAGTATCTAGATGGGTGTCCAGGTGTTGTTAGTACCTAGATGGGTGTCCGGGTGTTGTCAGTACCTAGATGGGTGTCCGAGTGCTGTCAGTACCTAGATGGGTGTCCAGGTGTTCTTAGTACCTAGATGGGTGTCTGGGTGTTGTCAGTACCTAGATGGGTGTCCGAGTGCTGTCAGTACCTAGATGGGTGTCCAGGTGTTGTTAGTACCTAGATGTGTGTCCGGGTGTTGTCAGTACCTAGATGGGTGTCGGAGTGCTGTCAGTACCTAGATGGGTGTCCAGGTGTTGTTAGTACCTAGATGGGTGTCTGGGTGTTGTCTGTACCCTAGATGGGTGTCCGAGTGCTGTCAGTACCTAGATGGGTGTCAGGTTTTGTTAGTACCTAGATGGGTGTCCGGGTGTTGTCAGTACCTAGATGGGTGTCGGAGTGCTGTCAGTACCTAGATGGGTGTCCAGGTGTTGTTAGTACCTAGATGGGTGTCCGGGTGTTGTCAGTACCTAGATGGGTGTCCGAGTGCTGTCAGTACCTAGATGGGTGTCCAGGTGTTGTTAGTACCTAGATGGGTGTCCGGGTGTTGTCAGTACCTAGATGGGTGTCCGAATGCTGTCGGTACCTAGATGGGTGTCCAGGTGTTGTTAGTACCTAGATGGGTGTCCGGGTGTTGTCAGTACCTAGATGGGTGTCGGAGTGCTGTCAGTACCTAGATGGGTGTCCAGGTGTTGTTAGTACCTAGATGGGTGTCCGGGTGTAGTCAGTACCTAGATGGGTGTCGGAGTGCTGTGAGTACCTAGATGGGTGTCCAGGTTTTGTTAGTACCTAGATGGGTGTCCGGGTGTTGTTAATACCTAGATGGGTGTCCGAGTGCTGTCAGTACCTAGATGTGTGTCCGGGTGTTGTCAGTACCTAGATGGGTGTCGGATTGCTGTCAGTACCTAGATGGGTGTCCAGGTGTTGTTAGTACCTAGATGCGTGTCCGGGTGTTGTCAGTACCTAGATGGGTGTCCGAGTGCTGTCAGTACCTAGATGGGTGTCCAGGTTTTGTTAGTACCTAGATGGGTGTCCGGGTGCTGTCAGTACCTAGATGGCTATCAGAGTGCTGTCAGTACCTAGATGGGTGTCCGGGTGTTGTCAGTACCTAGATGGGTGTCCGGGTGCTGTCAGTACCTAGATGGGTGTCCGAGTGCTGTCAGTACCTAGATGGGTGTCCAGGTGTTGTTAGTACCTAGATGGGTGTCCGGGTGTTGTCAGTACCTAGATGGGTGTTCCGAGTGCTGTCAGTACCTAAATGGGTGTCCAGGTGTTGTTAGTACCTAGATTGGGTGTCTGGGTGTTGTCAGTACCTAGATGGGTGTCCGAGTGCTGTCAGTACCTAGATGGGTGTCCTGGTTTTGTTAGTACCTAGATGGGTGTCCGGGTGTTGTCAGTACCTAGATGTGTGTCGGAGTGCTGTAAGTACCTAGATGGGTGTCCAGGTGTTGTTAGTACCTAGATGGGTGTCCGGGTGTTGTCAGTACATAGATGGGTGTCCGAGTGCTGTCAGTACCTAGATGGGTGTCCAGGTGTTGTTAGTACCTAGATGGGTGTCCGGGTGTTGTCAGTACCTAGATGGGTGTCCGAGTGCTGTCAGTATCTAGATGGGTGTCCAGGTGTTGTTAGTACCTAGATGGGTGTCCGGGTGTTGTCAGTACCTAGATGGGTGTCCAAGTGCTGTCAGTACCTAGATGGGTGTCCAGGTGTTCTTAGTACCTAGATGGGTGTCTGGGTGTTGTCAGTACCTAGATGGGTGTCCGAGTGCTGTCAGTACCTAGATGTGTGTCCAGGTGTTGTTAGTACCTAGATGGGTGTCCGGGTGTTGTCAGTACCTAGATGGGTGTCGGAGTGCTGTCAGTACCTAGATGGGTGTCCAGGTGTTGTTAGTACCTAGATGTGTGTCTGGGTGTTGTCTGTACCTAGATGGGTGTCCGAGTGCTGTCAGTACCTAGATGGGTGTCCAGGTTTTGTTAGTACCTAGATGGGTGTCCGGGTGTTGTCAGTACCTAGATGGGTGTCGGAGTGCTGTCAGTACCTAGATGGGTGTCCGGGTGTTGTCAGTACCTAGATGGGTGTCCGGGTGTTGTCAGTACCTAGATGGGTGTCCGGGTGTTGTCAGTACCTAGACGGGTGTCCGAGTGCTGTCAGTACCTAGATAGGTGCAATAGATAATTATTTGGAATGAGAAATCGAAGAACTAAGTTCGAATTCCATTCGGGTTCCTTATCCTCGCCTCGGTGTAAATACCATTAAAAAAGATTTTTGTCTTACTCAGAGAATACAGTTTCTACAGAAAGTCTTCGCAACCCCAATCGTGGAAAACAACAAACCCAAGTCTATAAAATTGGTTACGGCAATACGAAACATGAAAAAAAAAAAAAAAGAAAAAAAGACCCCCCCACCAAAAAAAAAAAAAAGTAAATTATCCGGAAAAGAGAGCTCCACTTTATTATTTACTTCTTGTCTCGGTGATAAAGGGCATATGTGTGTCCGGAAATTCCGATATTTAAATTCTAACTCATCATAAAAAGAAATAGTATTAATTTTATTAATCATATTATTACTATTTTTTGTTGGTCTCTCGAATTTCGCAAACTGGCATATTAAATCTATACATACACATATATATATATATATATATATATATATATATATATATTATGAAATGAACAAAGTCCGACAATTATTTTAAGACATGTTTATGTTTATACATTCTTTTTTTATAGATACAAATATTTAAGTAAATGCTCTTTTTATAATAAACAGTATTAACAACATTTACAAGCCTGACTTTCCGACAAATAGTCATAGAAAATATGCGTCCTCCGACAGGAATCGAACCTGTATCCTATACGGAACCGTCATATAACCTGATGTGCTTTTACCGATTTCGCCATAGAGGAGCGTTTCGGTTAGCAAGGTCGATTTTGCTGTTTTTAAACTACAATTTTCCATGATTTTCTCAGATACATTCATATCTGCTCGATGCGTGTCCAAATGTAAACAAATGACGTTACACATTATGAAATTAACAAGACATTTTTATAAAAAAAGAATGTATAAACATAAAAAAAATTCTTAAAATAACTGCTTCAACGTCACTGGGCGATTAAAATATACTTTTAATTATTCCACCCGAAGTAAGGAGTTAATGTCACTAAGACGCAAATGGAGGGGGTGCTGGAAATGAAAGAAAACAAAAACAACCATCAATAAAAAGAAAGAAGATTTATGACTTAAGAGCCCACAAAGAAGAGTGATTTGGATCGTTATCATGTTGAAAGCTGAATCTTCTGCAATTAGGCATAAACCGGATGGTATAGCATATCCTTGTAAAATCGAATGATATAGTTCTCTTTTCATGATTTCCTTGCTCTGAATCTAATCTCCATCCCCATTGGTAATCTCAAAATGTCTACTTAGGGGTTAAAAAGGAAAACACAATATAATGTTTCTCATAGAAAATATTAATAATTTAACAAAAATACATTGTGGCCAGACGATTCAAATTTAAAAAAAAATGTGGGATTGAATGTTTGAAAGGTTCAGGGTTGGGATGCAAGCGATGTCAGTAACAGAGTGTTTAAGTCACCTGATATAGTGGACATTAAAGTCACCAAACACGAATATGTTAGCAGACGGGTGTAGGGAAATCGCTTCGTCTATATTATCATAAAAGATGGAACAAATACAAGGTCAATTGCCTCGTCCACTGCAAGGAAAGTTAGCACACTGAGCCGCGCCAGGAAGTTTTTCTCCCCGGAATCGATCCTCCAGATCTACAAATCCACAATTCGCCCTTGCATGGAGTATTGCTGCCATATATGGTCTGGTGCCCCTTCTATTTGCCTCGGGGTTCTTGATAGGCTTCAGAGGCGGATATGCAATATAATTGGCCCTGATCTGGCGTCTCGTCTACAGTCACTTTCTCACAGACGCGCCGTCGCCTCCCTCTGTCTGTTCTACAAATACTTTCATGGAAATTGCTCCGAGGAGCTGCATTCGCTGGTTCCCAGACATCATGAGTTCCAGCGCACTACGAGGCTGGCATCCCGCTCTCACCCCTTCACTGTCGAAACTCCTAAATGTAGCCGTCTCTTCTACTGTAATAGCTTCATGTCTCGCACCTCTCGCCTGTGGAACTCCCTTCCCTATTCCTGTTTCCCTGTGAGCTATAATCTCCAGCTATTCAAGTGTAATGTCAATCGACATCTCCAGTTGCCTTGATCTATCCACTACCCTTCTCCTCATCCTTTCTTCTATCACTCCTATCTGATCTTGCTCTAAATTTTCTGTAGCCCCTTGCGTCCTAGTGGCTTCCCGCCTTGCTTGGGATGAAATGCTTAAAAAAAATAATAATGTCTAGTATGTAACAGTCTTGAGAGCAAGTGGAATGCTAGAGAAATAAGATATAGCTGACTGAATTAAGTAGAGAAAGACGGAAAAATATGTAGGAATGGACAAGAGATTCGAAAGAGAGCTTCCTAGCCAGCGGGAGATGTTCGCGATGTTGTTCATGATAACGGTCGTCTTTGAGTAGAGAATCCAGAGGTTAGCAGTGAATATTTCGGAGACAGTAGGGAAGCGTAGTTCAGGTTAGCAGTGGATATCCCGGTAAAGTAGCAGAGCGTAGTTCGTCCTTCTGTTTCTCTTCGCCTGACAAGCTGGCACTGGACATTCGGATAGAGTAAACAAAATGGCCGCCTTTATACACGACGTTTTGAATATTCTACGTCTTCTGATTGGTTACCCTTCTATTGGTGGACTATAAAGTGAGTCAAGTCATTAGGGCTAGCGCACTAGTACATAATGTATCCAAAAATTGTAACACGCGAACATAAACTACTAGGCCATGCATGTAGACTTTAGAGTCCTTTCTCAGCAGAGGATGGTAGCCAGGAATCGATAAATCCGAGGGAGGGATTCCTGAGCTTAGTTTAGTTTCACAGAGAGCTAGGATTTCCGAAGACATTTCCAAGAGGAACGATACCACACAGTAGAATTTGGTACGAATACCATAAATGTTGGAGAAGAACAGGTTAAGGGGTTTAGATGATTTTTGGTGAGCTGGTTTAAGTTTATAACTTTGCTTGTATATAGACATGATTTGGGCACCTCGGCGTGGTGTAATGGTTAGCAAGCTTGTCTCGCTATATCAGTTACTACTGAAAAGGGAGTTAGATCCTCACTGGATGCCCCATACTCTCGGCCTTGTGCCACATATAAGCCGGGCTTAGAAAATCACTATGTAGACATGATGTATTTTGTTAGTATTAGCTGTCGGTCAGCAAATGTGACATGAGCAGAATGAAACTGGCGCAGACTGCAACATCGTGTGGCCTCGGGTTTGTAGGGACACCCATCTATGCACGACATGACACTGTAAGAACACCAATATTATTTAACTGTTGATCAAAGCAGCCTCTCAAGAAGCTACGCAAGGGTTCGGGCTTCTAACTACCAGTCGGAAACAGCAACCAGAAAACTGTCAATCCGGCCCCCTCAGTTTGAAGAGACGTTGCCGTCAACAATGCACATCAGAATAAAATAAAGAC
Source organism: Acanthosepion pharaonis (assembly GCA_903632075.3). NCBI lineage: Eukaryota > Metazoa > Mollusca > Cephalopoda > Sepiida > Sepiidae > Acanthosepion > Acanthosepion pharaonis. Next base: position 1,083,113 of record CAHIKZ030005453.1, on the reverse strand, counting down.
AACACCACTATTAAGGTCAGAGAAAAACAAAAGGAATAGGGAATCCCTTCTTAAGCAAGAAACAAGGGATGAGTCTCTAGCCTTGATCAAGAGAAGAGGGAAAAGTATGGACCGGGCGATTGGAGAGCCTATCTACCCCAATAATAAAAGTAATAAATTATTTAGGTTTTACCTCAGTTAATATTCGAATGGATGATCTTCACATTAAAATTTGTCTGTTCAGAGGCGGGGGCTGTGCAATATAATATTACTACACGTTTTATTTGTTTTTGACTGAACACGTCAATTTCAACTAACTCAAAGAACTAAACAAGCTTTACTAAGAGATAAGAAAAAAGAACTATCAAATCTACCAGGACACGTGTGACTTATCCAACAATTAGTCAAAAAAATAAATAAATAAATAAATAAATAAATAAGAATAAACGAAAGATATCAGACAAATGATCCGATCGGTTTGATCGAAAATTAACAGGGTTATCACGATTAGTACAAACATTTTAAAATATAATAAAGGAAACGAACAGAGATATCGCAGATGAACAATAAAAAAACAAAAACAAATAAAGAATATTAAATTAAAAACGTGGGCATACGTTATGTCCCAAAAAAGGCGGGAATCGTTCAACGAGGCGGCCGAGATTTCTTTCATGTCAACAACTTTTTGTCGAAATAGGCAAGACCTATAGGACAAGTCTGATAATAATATGCGTCGTTTTTATATACATTTTTCTTAAGACTTCCTAGATTTGGTTCATGAATTTAATGAAGTCAATCCTTGGGCCGAACTGTGTATAGTTAGACGCAGTGGAAACTGAGCGGGCAATAACTAGGCATTACTAAAAATAGGAATTAAACAAGCTTTTCCCGAGACATTGGCTGTTGAACGAGAACAGTCTACACCCACGTATATTAATTAGGTTCAGTTCGATATTCACTGTAGTCTACTCCGATCAACATACACGTGATGAAGGCGGGAACAAGGGCCGAAACGGTGTGATAATTACAACAAAAGCGTGAAAAATAAGACTGGTTTATTTTTTTATTTTCTTAAGAAAATCAACATTGCATGTGTGAAGCTGAGGTTTGATGTGATAAGTACTGCCATCAACAATTAAATTCATAGCTTTTTTTACCAATTTTCGAGCATTTGCTTGTAAAGCTCGTCTGAAAAAAATGTAGCGAAAACCTAATTTTCGCAGGTTGCTTATATTTTACTATTTCAAGAATAAATCCAAATAAGATTGATATTCCTTTTTTGTATTAGATACACCGAATGGAAAATATATTCAAACCAGGATGCTTTCATAAAATACTGGATGCTTTAGTACACATCATCAGTGATGTTTCTAGTCGAGGTTCCTTAGGGGTTTCGGATCTTTACCCCCTATCCACGTTGACCCAACCGATACTGATCAGGTATCGACTTGTGTACCTTCCGTTAGCTACAATTTTTTTTATATCTTCCCCACTACACACTGCGACTCGTTTTGGCAGTTTATAGTCCAATCCCGGATAACTTCCTTTTCACCAGCAATGTACATTAATTGTGAACAACCACAAGCAAAATATACAATTTTTTACTGTATTCAATAAAGAGAAACTGTAAAAATTGTGAAAGGTTACAAAAAAAAGCTAACCGATGAATAAAATGATATACCATTTGTTAGATCATAATTAATTTAAATAGACTAGATGAAAGTGTCTATAACACCATAATACTACTAGGCAGACATTATAAGAAAAATGCTTTAAATTTACATGTTTATTGATAATCACTCTAAAACTATTGCATTTTATAACATATTTATGAACATATTTCCTCATAATATATCTAAAATGTTTAATAGAATTTCCTTTTGAAGAAAATGAAGGGCTTATTTGATAGTACAATGATAAAGTTGTTATGAATAATCAAGAGTGGTATCCCTTTGTTTTGTTACTTTCCTCTTTGAATGAGCTATTCTGTTTACTGAGACTATAAAAGGACACTATACGCGGACCTTGTATTTCCTAGTGAATAAAGCTTTCTTAAAGACTACAACTGAGTGATTTTGTCATTACAGTAGTATTAAAGTGCGAGTGCCTTGCTTCTTGTCTATATACAATTTATAAAACTTCACCCTGTGAATATGCAGGTAAACTCCAAAATTGTTCCATTTATTAGAACCTCTTGCAGTTCATTATTTGAAAAACCTTCTGCAAACGCAAATTGGCAAATTCCATTTTATGAGAGATTAAACAAATTTGGCCAGTGTGTCGCTTCAGAGTTGATGAAATTCATTTTTTAGATCTTTTTTTTTTTTTTGCTGGCTCGCTACTATTGAGACAAACAATTAATTTTATTGGAAAATTTACCTATGGTGATATTTTTTGCTATGAATTCAGAATAAAATTTTCAAATTAGTCTTGTAAATTGACTTAACTAATTATGAATAAAAGTTTATTTGACTTATGGACATTTTTATTTATAGCCACATCGCTCACCTCCAATACATCTGACTTCAACATTAAGAAACTAATATTTTCTGGAAGTAAACCGAAAGCATTTTGCTGTATATTTTTTTAATTTAACATTTTGTATTTTGATGGACTGTTGCTTTCTTCTCTGGGTCAGGTAAAAGATATACAGTTGTTGGTCATGGAATTTATTATCCCTTTTAATTTCAAACCAACTAACTGTATATATTTCAATTATAAATTTTATAAGGATTTTACTGATCAACAGAATGAAAATTCAAACTCCAATTTTGAACGTAAACATAATTCTTAAACTCGTTTTCAAAAAACCAGGAACGATTCAAAGCAAAACAAATTGTTATTATTTATCAAACACCAATTTTCAAATTGAGAGCAATACCAGGGTACCAAAATCGACAAGTCTATGTAAATATTGAAACTAAAAATATTTTGCGTTATTTATCTTGTCAAACACCAATTTTCAAATTGAGTGCAATACCAATATCACACAGTACCAAAATCGACCTGCATATTTAAATGTTGAAAATAATATTATTTTGCGCTATTTAACTTGTTACACACAAACTTTGAAATTGCGTGCAATACCAAGGTTCCAAAATAGACATGACGATGTAAATAGTGTAAATAAAACTATTTTTCGTTACTGTTTAACTTGATAAACACCAATGTTCAAATTGAGTTCAATGTCACGCTAGCAAAATCGACCTGTATATGTAAGTATTGAAAAAAAAAATATTTTGCACTTTTTTTTTTTTGCGGCCTCAGCCGAGATTGAACTCACTACACTTTCCCAGTATTCCTTATCTGTCATAGCTAATACTTTGATTGGTGCAGTTCATAATCTTGTCAAATAGCTGATTTCTTGATGCTTCGCTAGGGCTATCAAGGGTGTTTTATCGTGACACCATCACTAAATGGATTGCCAACCAAGGCTCAGAGAGACTCCATTCACCCTCCTCTAAGAGCAGGTTTTGAATTCAGAGTTTTCCTTCTCCTAGACCAGTTGCCATCCAAGGCTATAGAACCCAGTATGTCTTGCTATTTACCCATAGCTGGAGGGAAAAGAAAGAGGATTCACACCTTTCCCAAGGGTATTAGCACGTAAGTGAATGTAATGGATTCAACTGGAATTCGAACTCGGCTCTCCGATTCCTCAATCCAAGCCGCTATCCATTCCTCCACCGTGTCTCCTCAACTATTTAAGTTGTCACACACAAACTTTCAAATTGAGTTCAATACCATAACTCCAAAATCGCCCTGCCTATATAAATATTGAAAATAATCATATTTCACGTTATTAAAGTTGTCAAACACAAACTTTGATAAAGAGTCCAATACAACGGTTCCAAAATCGATCTTCCTGTATAAGTATTGTATATAAAAATATTCTGTCTTATTTATCTTGTCAAACACCAACTTTCAAATTGAGGTTAATACCACGGTACCAAACTCGACCTCTCTATGTAAATATTGAAAATAAAACTATTTTGCGTTATTTATCTTGTCAAACACTAGTTTTGAAATTGAGAGCAATACCACAGTACCAAAATCGAAATTTCTTATGAAATACTGTAAGAAAAAATAACGGAAATTTAAACATAAAACATCTTGTTTGCATCATTATTTTGCCACCTAACAATCCAAGAATCACATAATAAAAACCTTAATGAGGCAATGATCGAAGGGAGCGGTCGGCGCCATTAGTAGCGCGACGCTTGAAGTGAAATTCTTACATCGTTTCATGGCGAACCGTATCGATGCCTTTTGACAAGCATGTTTTCCTCGATCAAGAGCGAAAGTCGGAGGTTCGAAGACGATCAGATACCGTCGTAGTTCCGACCGTAAACGATGCCGACCGGCGATTCGCTGGCGTTCGCTTCCATGACCCGGCGGGTAGCCTGCGGGAAACCAGAGTTCGGTTCCGGGGGGAGTATGGTTGCAAAGCTGAAACTTAAAGGAATTGACGGACGGGCACCACCAGGAGTGGAGCCTGCGGCTTAATTTGACTCAACACGGGAAAAAACTCACCCGGTCCGGACACCGGTAGGATTGACAGATCGATAGCTCTTTCTCGATTCGGTGGGTGGTGGTGCATGGCCGTTCTTAGTTGGTGGAGCGATCCGTCTGGTTGATTCCGATAACGAACGAGACTCCGGCCTGCTAACTAGTGCGCCGATGTGTGTGTTTATTCAACGGCGGGCTCGGCGTTCATCGCAGCACCCGGGTCGGTTTTCTCACGCACTTCTTAGAGGGTTATGTTGCAGAAAGGCACGCGTGGCAGAGAGACAGCAGGTATGTGATGGCCTTAGATGTTCGGGGCTGCTAGGGCGTACCATGAATACATCAGCGGGCCCCCACCTCCCCGGCCGGAGTGGGTAGTTTTAACTTTCTTTTATTCTAACTTGAAGCAGTCAGAGAGAGCAGACGCTCCCGTCGAAACGCGTCGTTTATAATTTTTTTTTGTTCCACTTTTGGTTCGGATATAATACCTCCTACAAACACGCATAAAAGTTTATATAAACACAAAAGTGGTCTTTTAAAAAATAACACCAGCAATGCTAAAGTCACGCACCGTAATTTTGATTTTAAAAAAAACGATATTTAAATTAAAAAAAAACAATGCATTTTATAGAAAGGTGCTTTAATCACCCAGATCATCTAAAGTAAATTTGCGTCTAGGTTCTTACACTATTTCACCCTTCTTGTAAGATCTTCTATGATCACAATGTGGGATACTTAATATAAAAATCGATACAATCGTAAACAAAAAGAAACTAATTAAAATTGGCCAGAATATATACACATTAACAGATCACGACAGCTATTAGTGAGATGTGATTAAATATACTTTAACATTTAAAAAAATATTCAGTATTATTATTGTTTAGGTAATAAGAATTATATCTATCATATAGGAAGAAAATAAATAACTACCGATATCAAGGTTCGAACGTGACGCTCTGGACTTATAAATATATATTTTCCGCCAGTTATACAAATAGCGTTGTCAGGCTACTGACTGCAGTGATTATTGAGTGAAACTATCCAGTCGAATTAGTGTGAATTATTGTCCATCGATGATTTGGGTTTTGATTAAGAATTTACCGGACGTTAAACCGAGCCGCGAAGGTATTCACTGAAATGGTTAATTATCTTTGGTTGACTTTTACGTCTTTGTTTTTGTTAAGTATTTATTTGCGGTTGTAATTAAATACTGTTTTATTTTAACATTAGAGTCTTGAGTTATTCGTAATTATTAACTGTACGTCGCAAAAATAACATAGCAAAAACAGCTATATTGTAGAAAAAGGAATTTTTCACAATGTACTCATTTTTACATATTTATAATTACTTTTTAACTTTTATCAAAAACGACATTATTGTACATTAGGGATAATATTATACATTAATTAATTTTTTTTTTGATTAATAACTATTTGTGTTCAGTTGTTGACATTAATAGCTATCTGCTGATGCGTTAAAATTTTGGAAAAATGCTAAAATAAAAAAATTAACTTTAATCTTTCTGACGGATGTCGCGATTTAACAAATTACTTAAGCCAAGGGCAGATAACTCGTAGACAATTTCATCTCTCTGATAGATGTCGCGATCTGTAAAAAAGGCATTTCAATTTAAATGTTTAAACTTTTAGTGTTCCCGCCCCTTCGTGAGTATGGGTTTTTAAATCAACGTAAACATCAATTTACTCCGACGAAGTCCTAAAAGATGAAACGCGTAACAAAAAATGCTTTTTTTTTTAACGCTTTGATATTAATTTAAATGGAGAGCCATGATCGCTTACATCCTGAAATGACACGACACATAAAAAGAAAAAAAATGGATAGCCGAGTTCGAATTCCAGTTGAATCCATTACACTCACTCACGTGCTAATATCCTTGGGAAAGGTATGAACCCATCGCTTCTCCCTCCAGCTATGGGTAAATAGCAGGATAGACTGAGTTCTATAGCCTTGGATGGCAACTGGTTTAGGAGAAGGACAACTCTGAATTTAAAACCTGCGGAGACCTTGTGGCACGTAGTGCACCAGGTCTCTGTATTCGGGCCTTCAAAAATGTGGATGGCGACTTAGTGACATTATTTTCTTGAGGTGAATTAACAAAAATTCTAATGTTTGGACTTTGCAATACTGATTTTCGAAAAGGTGGGCTGGGACGGGGATTTCAACCATCGTGTATATATATATATATATATATATATATATATATATATATTGTCATCCACAGACAGACTGTTTCGCTGTATCACAGCTCATCAGTGTGGCTAGACGTCCGGTTGCCTCTCGCTAGGATTGAAACCCGACTGAATTAGCGTCAGTCGGGATTCTACCACTAAGCCGTTGCCGCACAGTAGGGATGTAGGTGAGTTTAAGCGTATTTATTTTTAGATAAACACCCAGTGACTAAGAGAACTCGATTCGATTTACCGAAGAGTCTTGCATTATTAGCCGTAATAGTCACTGTTTACAAACCCTCACTTCCTCCCCAGAGAGCTCAACCGAAATAAATTTTTTCAGAAGCATATATATATATATATATATATATATATATATATATATATATATATATATATATATATATATGAAATGGACAAATGCTCTGTTTATAATAAACAGTATTAAACAACATTTAAAAGGCCTGAATATCCGAGAAATTTTTTCGGAGGACGAATATTATATATGAAAATTTCTCGGACATTCAGGCCGGTAAATGTTGTTTAATACTGTTTATAATAAAACAGAGAATTTACTTAAATATTTGTATCTATAAAAAGAATGTATAAACATAAATATGTCTTAAGATTATATATATATATATATATATATATATATATATATATATATATATATATATGTATGTATGTATATAAAAAAAAAAGGACGGTAAGATATATAATCCGGTGTTCTTATTCGCGTGAGGATGAAATGGGGCTAATGTCTTTAATTTAATTACAAAATTAAATTCAGAGCTTTCGGCTTCCATTTTTGAAACATGGTTAGAACTGTGTAGCGAGAAAAAACACATTTTAAATCAATTAATTTATAATATATATATATATATATATATATATATAAATGATAAAATACAGTTTTATAGTATGCTATTTTTATAGGTTTAAGTGTGAAAGCATAAAATATCTTCACACTTCTGAGTTGACAATGCGAACATGTGACTTGTTGGTCGATGTAACTATTCTGATGAGGTAAATTTGCTTTTCTATTTTATGCAATTAATATGCTCTGCTATAAATACATAGAGCTCTTTTTGTGGATCAGTTTTAATGTTTTATATTATTACGTTTCACTTGGATTATATATCAACGAATTATTACCTATATATATATATATATATTTATTAATATATATATATATGTGTGTGTGTTTGTGTGTGAGTGAATAAAGACTAAAGGAAAACTTAACCTTAGCTGACGCGTTTCATTTCTGTGAGGGACTTTAGCAAGGCAGATGTAAGGATTTTATTTTGTAACAAGTATTTGTATTCAAGAGCAGAAATGTTATTGGTTTTTAGATTTAAGAAAAATATAATAATAATAATATATTGCTCTACTTTCTATTGAGCATTTTTTTCAAAAGTAAATGCAATGAATACTGGATTCTTACTCCATCTATTCATTCTCTTTTTATATATATATATATATATATATATATATATATATATATATATATATATATATATATATATATTTAAGGTTAATGGTCAAAGTTCAATAAGACCAGGAAACAGTAGTATTAAAAATCGCTGAATACACATGCGAAAAAATATAAATAAAAGTAAAAATAACTTTCAGGAGGTCAATTAAAATACGAGACTTTGGTTTCATCTTGTCCGTATATATATATATATATATATATATATATATATATAGATAGATAGATAGATATGTGTGTGTGTGTGTGTGCGCGCGCGCGTATGTGTGAATAAAGACTAAAGAAAAACTTACCTTCGCCGACGCGTTTCATTTTTCTGAGGGACTTTAGCAAGGCAGATATAAGAATTTTATTTTGTAACAAGTATTTGTATTCAAGAGCAGAAATGTTATTGGTCTTTAGATTCAAGAACGCATATAAATATGCGTCAAGTATATAGACAGAAAAAGTATAGCCGAGCTATGGAGGCAGCCTCGTGACATAATTCAATGTCTGCGGCTGACAGATGTAAAAAAAAAAAAAATACATAAAAAGGCAGCGTAATTGAATGGACAGGAAAATCATTCCCAAAGACTAAGTCATTGCGTAGCTCAATACCTGCCCAACGATCCTCCAGCCACACCCAGTCGTGGCACTGATGATGACGCTGGCGATGGCGATCAAGAAAGATTAATATGGTTTTATATTTTTCTCTTGTTAAAACAAACGATAAGCCAAAGTGCGATGTTAATCCGCATGTTCATACGTTTCACATATCTTTACTACTCTCCCCTGTACTACAGCACCTGATATTTCTGGTGCAGTCTTGTCATTACATTTGAGAAAATGTGCAGACACGCAATTACTCATAACGCTAAAAATGGCGATCTGGTGTGAAAAATTCACCAAACAAGATCGACTTCACTAATATTTACAAATTTAAAAAATATATGGTTGGTGACCAGCTGACTCAACAGACTGATGACTCACACTTAGTAGATATTTGTTCACTTTATCTATCTATCTATCTATCTATCTATCTATCTATATATATATATATATATATATATATATATATAGTAATCACCAGTTACTTACCGGCGCCTGAAGAAATACAATTGAAACATGAATGCTTTGTGTAGCTATTTCAAAATGTTTTTATTATAATCTTTTATAATAAAAAATATAATAATAATAATATATTGCTCTACTTTCTATTGAGCATTTTTTTTAAAAATAAATGCTATGAATATTGGATTCTTACTCCATCTTTTCTCTTATATATATATATATATATATATATATATGGGGGGTGTAAACGGTAGTGTAAGAGCTATGCCGCCCGGAAATTCGTTCCTGGTAGGGCCACCCAAGGCGGACAGGTCTGACACACACACGCCGGCTAACAAGGGCTCTGGTGAAAATCCAAGGAGCGTCTGCATCGGTAACCGGCGGCTTCTGGTCATTCCTGTCTCTGCGTCTGTGGGAATCCGCGGCAAGCAAGAACGTTATCCGAGTAGGCCTGGGTGCCCTACTTCTGTAATTTATCCCAAGAATCTTCTTCTCATAACAGGAAGAAGCCGGCTCAATCCACCCAGGGTGAATGCCGCATCAGTACAGTACAGTAATATATATATATATATATATATATATATATATATATATATATATATGGTTGAAGGTCAAAGTTCAATCAGACCAGGAAAGTAATATTAAAAAGTGCTCAATACACATGCGAAAAAATATAAATAAAAGTAAAAATAACTTTAAAAATCAGGAGGTCAATTAAAATACGAGACTTTGGTTTCATCTTGTCCGTATATATATATATATATATATATATATATATATATATATATATATATATATATATGTGTGTGTGTGTGTGTGTGTGTGTGTGTGTGTGTGTGTGTGTGTGTGTGCGTGTACGTGTGTAGTATGTCTTATCAAATAATTTAGAAAATTTTGCCTAGTAATTTCTAATAGAATGTTCTCGTAATTACGGACAAGTTTTTTTTTTAATATCCTGATTAAAGGGAGAAAGAAAATTATCATGTTGATGTATAGTCATCTTATTCCAAGTACTTTCGACATTAGCACAATGTCGTCATCAGGGTCTTGTTTTTCTAAAACAAAACAAATTATTGTGTTCATTATTTCTCTGAATCAAAATTGTTGTGTTTATCTAAAAATGAATTGTCTTACCGTGTGAAGTGTAAAAGTCCGACGGATATGGCATCAGTCAGAGATTCTACCCCCAATCTACTGTCGCACGGCAGAGCGGAAGGAAAATTTTAAAGTTTTACTATGCGAAAGACGTCAGTAGCTAGGAGAGCATTGCATTAGCAGCAGCCACTCTTTATAAAATAAACCCTTTCTCTCCCAGGAATCAATCGAATTATTATGACATATATATATATATATATATATATATATATATATATATATATATATATATATATATATATGTTTGTGTGTGTCTGTGTGTATGTGTATTTAGGCAGCATACCTCCATTCAAGGATGTTTCAATAAATAAAAACATGTCTATTTTTTTATAATCCTTTCTAGTTTTCTAATTACCTTCGTAATATCAAGATGAAATTCATCAAGGAAGGCGGCGTAGTTCTTCTTAACCCAACTACTTTTGATCTTCTGCGAAATCTTCCTCAGAGGTGAATTGCGCAGACAAACTTATCGTCCATTGAGAGTTTTTAAGTTGTCATTTGTGATTATGATTTACCTTTTCACAAGGTTAAAATTATCTTCTTAGATTTAAATTGAAATTCTTCAAATTCATATGAGGATATCGAAAGTACTGGGCTTCACAAGAATTACGGTGCGTTCAACTCAAAGATTATAATTAAAGAACTAAAAAGAGTTATTTCTAAAAATCAATAGGTATAACGCGTCTATATTATTTAACTGTGTTAATTATATTCACCGTCCTGACTGTTCGAGACATTTCGTAGAAAATATGCGTTCTCTGACGTGCTATACCATTCAACTACATAGAAGCTACTTAAAATGTCATTAATACGGTTTAATTAAAACCAGAGCATTTACTTCAATAAATTGTATCTATAAAAATAATTCATAAACAGAAAATATATTAAATAATTGTCGGACTTATTCCATTTCATTATGTTGTCATTCTTTATGTTAAAATACCTTAGGTAAGCAGATATGATCGATCGAGAAAAATCGTCGAAGATTTTGTGTTTAAAAACGGTAATTTGAACTTTGCTAACAAGAAGCTTCTCTGTAGCTAAATGGTGCAGCACATTAGATCAAATGCAAGTTCCCTTATATGAATACATTCAGGCGGGTAAATATAATTAATACTGTTTAAGTAAATAGAAAGCATTTACTTAAATAAATTGTACATATAAAATAACGTATGAACAGAATATATATATATATATATATATATATATATATATACATATATTCAGGTGACCCGGTTTTATTTAATAAGCAGTGTGTATTACGTCTATTGGCCCGTGCATTAGAAAAATATCCGTAAAAAATATACCTCCCTTTGTAGGGGGAATCACCGCTTGATCCAGCGGGATTTAATGTTCGTTCCCCCACGAACGTCACAGCCAGCAAGATTGTCTTTTCCCTATTTTCCCTCAACGGGCTTGAGCAAGTGGATGGCAGAACAGGGTCAAGGAGAAATAAAAAAAAAACAAAAACAAAAGACAAAAAAAAAGATTATTAAGCACTACAAGGGAAAAGAAAAGATGGAGGGCCATGATCGCCTACGTCCTGAAGAGACACAGCACATGAAAGAAGATATCTTCTTCGCTCCGATCATTTTCTAGAAAGCTTCAAATTCCGAAATGTGAACAAAGCAATTATTAAAGAAGTAATGGATTTATTTTCAATCTGACAATACTTATTACTGCAAATGTTATTTTAGGTGATTTGAAATACACGCTTCATTTTTTAAATATATTTACTAAGATTTCTCGAATATAGACGAGGTACAAATTACTTACTAAAGTAAAAATTGGACGTCTATTTCAAATACGAAGTATCCAATATAACAACGTCTGAAGTATGTAAAAATTATGTGGAACAATGCAAAATAAAAATTAATATATAAAAATTTGAGAGACCCATCAGAAAAAAAATATTTCAACACCACCTGATAACTTCATATTCCATCAGCTAACAGGGCTAAGAGGAAGAGTGGCCATCACAAACAAGTAGATAAAAATCATACTGAACATCCGCTATTAAACGCTTTAGTTTCCTTTCTTTCGCCATACGGTCAGTTTTAGACCCACTGGAATGAAAGGGCATAATCAATTTCTATTTTTTCCTCGGATTAGGTTATTTGCAGTGGTGTACGAATCTATTTTCAGGGTGTACGGTGTAATTTGATTGACCTTGAAAAATATTCCGACATCCTTGAATGCATCAAATTTTCATCACGTCCAGACACTATTGTCTCGGCTGTCGATTAGTTGTCCTACGCCCATTGTCTGCAATGGGCATTACTCCAAGGAGGCGTACGAAAATTGTAACGCTGCACGAACACACTGGCAAGCCTTACCAATGAGCAAATCAATGTACTATAGACTGTCTCGGAACTCTCCTGATTTAAATCCAATCGATAATCTGTGGTCAGTCTGCATGCAAAGTATTAGCATGTTCACTTGATCATGTTTCATTGGAAGAATTCGAAAACAGAGTAAATGAATTATTCGATTTGTTTCAATTATTTGGCACAAGGGTGTAAGCTTAATAAACAGATTGAAAAAAAGAACGAAAAATATACCGAAACCATTTTATATTAACTTGTGTTGGCAGACAAGTCCTTATCATAAGCACAACATAAATTTCCTAACCAATTGCCTAAAGAAACTACGTCAGTTTAATTCTTCACACACGACACATTCGCACAATATTCACCTATCTTTAGCTAAAGTCCATCAAGTCTTCAATACGAGAGAAAGAAGTCCACTGCGAAATTGTCTATTTCTCCCCACTATCTGCTTGTCGTCTGCAAGCCCCAGTTAATTTTAAGGTATGGTTGGTATCACGCAAGTTCGGTTCTAGAAATTATTAGCGGCTCTTCAATAGTGTGCGGAACAACTGCAAAACCTCATCCCCCCTCTATTTAATCAATTCGATGCCCTGACATTTACAGAAGATAAATTTGAATGCTTTGCTCGGAAATTCTCTTCCAACTCAACACTGCTCATTTGGAGTAACCACACCTGATTTCCCGATAGAACAGACTCTCTACCGAGTGATATGCTCAAAACCCCGTCACTGCTTTCAGACATCATCCCTAGGCAAAACAGGTGACGGGATACCAGCCGTCGCCCTAAAGAAATGTGCTCCCGAGTTGACTCTAGTTCTCTCTAAACTCTACACCTGTTGCCTCGTTGCTTCCTGCTTTCTAGCTTGTTCAAAGTCCCCCTCTGTAGATCCTGTTTGTAAGAACTCTGGAGAATCTTTTGGCCTCTCTAACTATCGCCTTATTAGTCTTTTTAGCAAAGTATTCTAGCGTTTAAGGCAAGCTGAAATGGTTAGACATTTTAACTCTCACAACCCGCTCTCTGACAAACAAAATGGCTTCCAGTTTACCAGGTCTACCGCTGATGTGCTAACAGACATCACTGAATATGTATATCAAGCTCTTGATAATAACGTCGAAGCTCGAGATGTGTCTCGAGACATCTCGAAGGCGTCTGGTCTTCTATGTAACCTCCAGGACTACGGTATTACAGGATGATTGTTTAATATAATTCAGCTATTCCTATGAAATCGTTAAATGAAGGTCGTTTTGAACGGACTCCATCCAGATCCTTTTACATGAATGTGGGTGACCCAAAGGTTATATCCTGGGTGCTATGCTGTTTCTGATCTTCATCAATAATCTTACTGATGTCATCAGTTCTCAAGTAGGAATTTATGCAGATGACACTACTATTTACTCTTGTCGCAATAGCTAATCCTCTGAGCTGACAAAATCAACCTGGCTGCTGCTCTTGAAAAGTACTTCTAATCAGTGTTGAACTGGGGCAGGAAATTTTAACGCCTCCAAAACGAAATTGCTCTTATTTAACCACCATAGAGAAACTTAACTGCCCACAGTCAGCATGGCTGATGCTAGAGTCCAGGAGGGCAACAGACTGCGCCTTCTTGGAAGTGGAACGACTATATCGAGTTAATAGCTGCATCTGCTGCAAGGAAATTCGTATCACTGTGTCGTGCCAGAAAGATTTCGTTCTAGAGTCCATCTTGACCATTTACAAATTTACCATTCGTCCATGCATTGGATACTGTTGCCATATCTCCACTGGTGATCCTGCAATTCATCTCGAGGTTCTTAAGAAGGATCTGACACATAATCGATCCTGACTTGGCATTTCGACTTCAGTCACTTTCAAACCGACGTGGCGTAGCTTCTCCATGTCTTTTCAGCAAATATTTTCACTATCTACTGCCTTGACGTGCTGATGCCCCGACTATGTTAGTTTAAGCGTGCTACTAGATTGGCATTTAGGTCCCATTATTTTAATTTTAAATGAGCTAAATGTGGGCATCATTTCCACTACAACAGTTTCTTTTTTAATTCGTAGCACTACCTTCCAAACGGAAGGGAATTTCGCAGACGGGAAATTCCTGTTTGATAATTTCAATCTTCAAAGATTTAAATGCAAAGTCAATTGCCATCTTCTATCGTCTTGAATCCCGTTTATCTTTTGTCCTTTCTTCAATCCTTCTTATAATCCGTCTCTTCTCTTGCTTTAAATCCCTGTAACGCCCTGCTTTTATTTGGAGATGAAACGATTTAAAAAAAAAAACTTCACTATGTAAACCTGGAAAATTCATAGGACATGAATACTTAATATCAAAAAGAGACTGTTGAAAATTCTAGGGCCCATAATGAGGAAAGAGGGCTTGGGAAATGTGACACTCAGAAGACAGACTGAAGGCAAGCGTGGCAGACAAAAACAGCACACAATCTACCTAAGGAAATTTCCTAAATAGTTGGCTGAACAAGGTTATAGAAATATAATAAATTTATTCAGAGTTCTAAAGGACAGGAAATTGTGGAGGGCCATGATTGACAATGTCCTGAACGGACACGACTCATAGAAGTATTTTGTCCAAATTTAAACTCGGTGTAGCGGGAAAACTGCATCAAACTGCATTGCAGCTACTGTTTAAAATATACTTTCAGGTGAAACGATGAGTGACTCACTGTCTTTAACGAAGTGAATTGTTTGCATTTCAGTATGAATTCTATAACTAAACACAGTGACTGGGAATATTCCTTGTATTTTGAGAATGGTATTCACCTGTTCTTTCTTTTGGTTTGCAGTTGGTATTTCTTGACTGGTGTCCTATTATGTTCGTTTTTTGTCTTTTTTTCCCGTTTGTTTTATGTTTTTTAAAATCATTTCCTCCAAGGAAAGGCAATAAAGTCACTAAGATGCAAGGGTTACTGAGTGTGAAATAATAAGAAAAAACATTAAAGAACAATAAAAGAACAGGAATTCAGAATAGCAAAATATAACGATAGGCATATCATTTATATTTTCAAGGTCAAATTTGACTGAAAAGCAAGACGACTGAAAATAATTCTATAATTGAGTCGTGCGAGAAAAAAAACTGTTAATATAGAACTAATGGAGACACCTACACCTTTCACTATTTACATTATTTAGACTATTGTCCTCATCTTTATCGCCATGTTTGTGACAATGTTTCCGACGTTGTACGCTCCGGCCTTCTTCAGGTGGTTAGAATGTCGAACTGACCACTTTATTTCGCTAGTTCTAGTTCCACGTGCCATTTTTAATGGATGTCAATTATCAGTTATCTTCTGTTAATTTCCCTCTCAAAATTCTCCATGCCTTAACCGGGTATTGAACTCACACTCTTTGGGTCTTGTCACTGGATCTAACCAACGACTTTTCCCACTGTGCTATGTGTCCTCAAGGTCACATGGCACAGTGGATAAATGACAATAGTCCGAATAAAGTAAATGGCAATAGTCCGAATAATGTAAATAGTGTACATAATACCTCATCTCAGAAATATATACAGATACTGAAGGGTCGAAACGTTGTAATAAATATGGCGACAAAGATGAAGACAATAGTCGAAATAATATAAATAGTGTACATAATACCTCATCTGAGATATATATACAGATACTGACAGGAGTTGCACAAGTGAGACGTGCGAGAGAAGAAACTGTTAACATAGAACTTACGTTTACCTCTATTAATTTCAACTGTAAAAGGATGGCTACTAGCTGCCCGTATGATAATCTCGAAATTTAAACTTTAAAATGGTGAGAACTGGTCCTGCGCTTAAATTCGTCATATCGAATAGGAAAGCTCATCCGAACAATTGTCACGAAAATATTAATAGAAACGGCACAAGGAAGCTATATTCCAACGGTGAGATTGTAACTGAAGCCGGGATGCCAGGTCAGGATCAATAACATTGCAGATGCTTCTTTGGATTTTATCAAGAATATCTAAACACATAACAGTAGCACAAGTTCTGATGTGACATCCAACTGACATGGAAAGATTCTTTTTAATTTTTAAGGAGAAAAATAGTTCTGTGACGTTGCATTTATTTTTTTGTTTTTTTCTTTTTTAGTGGATTCTGTAAATCCTTCGTGACCTTGACGACTTTCCCCAATATATATATATATATATATATATATATATATATATATATATATATATATATATATTACAGGAATTATGTCCGGGTTAATCCAATAGTTTAGCAGTTATAAAAAAACAAGCTCGATATCCTCAAAATAGCAAAAATCTAAAATAACTTGGCAAAAACGTGCCACATTTAAATCGGCTAAAAAAAATAAGTTCAATAAAAAATATGCAAACAGACGAACGCAATATTGATTTGTGTATTACAAAATACAAGATACGATTGTTAATTTGTCGTCATTTTTATTTTTAATTTGGCGCATGCGCGTTGTTTGTTTTGCATTTGTCGACTGCGTAGTATAGTTGGGCACTCTCTGTGAGGAAAAGGGCACCGTGACGCAATTCCCTCCACCAGAAATTTGGAAACAGAATGCTGTATTGCTTGTCATTCGTACCAGAAGCTCCAATACGAAAATTTTCCGAGTGATTGGTTCCCAATCTGAGGAGAGTGCAGAGGATTTGGTAAGAACTGGATGAGTCTAATGGTGACTACGATGGTACGAAAGATGGGAAAAACAAACTCCAGAATGTGTTGCTGAGTACATCAAACTCAACACAGAGGCCTACATCAAGTGACTTGAGGAGATAGTGATGCGCTGGGTCAACAGGGTCGCTGCTGGAATACCTATGTCTGGCAACAGGACTTTACGTTATGCCATACAAGCAGGAGAACCCAGTCATGTTTGTCAGATAATTTTTGCGACCATATCACCCCTTATGTCTGGTCCTCTAACTCCCAAGCCTACAACCAACTTGATTATTATGTATGGGGTGAAATTGAGCAAGGGTCCAAGAAAACTTCTTGTAACACCAAAGAGAAACTGCCGGCTTTTAGGTGTGCCACAGGTGTGCAAATTTTTCATACCCACTTACAGGCATTTAATTCGTCCTAAGTTACTAGGTAAGTTACGTGACCATGTATGCCACCAGTGATTATGTAGCTCTTTCATCGGGGAGATAGGCCAAGTCCATTTCAATGAGTCGCATAAAAAATGATGCGAATCCAGATGAACAGAGCGTGAAGCATAATTATACCGGAAATAGGACACGAACAGTGTGGCTTGTCAAGGACACAAGAACAAGTAATACGGTAATCATTATCAGAATGATATCAGAAAGTGCAATATAAATGCAAAAGGAAGTGCATTGATGTCTTAAAGATTACACAAAACATTTGACAAGGTACCTCACAAGGATCTATTTGAACCGCAAGGTTCGATTTGAACTGCAAGGAAAACTCGATCTATTTGGAAAAAAGTTATTAGATTAATCTAAAAAAAAATACTACAAGTAACCCATCTGTATACGGATAGAAAATAAATTGAATACCTACACAAAAGCAGAAATGGGCGTGAGACAAGGATGTCTCTTCTCCCCGGATTTATTCAACATCTCCGGCGAGTCTAGCTACGGGAAATGGAAACCCTACCATGATTTATTATCGGTGGGCGTAATCTTAACAACATAAGATAAGTAGATGACACTTTTTTTGATGGCCGACTCAGAAAGGAAACTACGGGACCTCATAGAGAATGTCGTAGAAGAAAGTAAGAAAAAAAACGGACTAAGCGTCATTAGCAAGAGAAAAATCACAAGATACGAGTAATGAATTAGAGATTTTAAATAGGTGCTTAAGTTTAAATATCTGGGAATCTTTTTAACAAAGGATGCGATACGGAGATCCGAACACGCACTAGACTAGCGAAAGACGCATTCCAAAAGCTAAGTAACGAGTTAAAAACACAAATATTTTGTTAGAAACAAATAAAAGAGTGATGGATTACTATATGATATTCATTCCCTTGTATGGCAGTGAATGCTGGACAATCTCACCTGCTATCATTTATCCCACAATTTACTAACAATTATTCCAAAGATTAAGATTATTACCCCAAAGATTAATTTCTAGCAATTATCCCACAGACTAACTACTATCAATTCTCTCGCAGTTTACTATCAATTATTTCAAAGATTAACTATTATCCCAAAGATTAATTTCTTTCAATTATCCCACAGACTAATTTCTATCAATTCTCTCGCAGTTTACTATCAATTATTTCAAATATTATCTATTATCCTAAAGATTAATTTCTAGGAATTATCCCACAGACTAACTACTATCAATTATCCCACAGCTAATTAATCTCAGTTATCACACAGATTAACATCTGTGATTAACTTCTACTAATTAGCAGGCAGATTAACTGTTATCGGTTATTGCACTAATTAATTTCTATCATTTATCACCCAGATTAACCGCTATCAGTTATCCCACAACTTACTATCAATTATTGTAAACATTAATTACTCTCAGTTATTCCAAAGATTAACTATTATGAATTATCCCATAGATTAATATCTATCAATATTCCGACAGATTAACTACTATCAATTATCCCACAGATTAACTACTACCAATTATCACACAGATTAATTTCTATCAATTATCACACAGATTAACTTCTATCAATTATTCCATTTGCTAATATTAATCATCGCATAGATTAACTGCTATCAATTATCCCACATATTAATTTCTATCAATTATCACGCAGATTAACTACTATAAGTTGTCCCGGAGCTTACTATCAATTATCATAAAGATTAATTACTATCATTTATTCCAAAGATTAACTATTATGAATTATCCTACAGATTAATTAATATCTACCAATATTGCCACAGATTAACTACTGTCAATTATCCCACAGATTAACTGCTATCAATATTCCCATAGATTAACTGCTGACATTACTCCCAAAGATTAACTACCATAAATGATCTCACATGCTAACTGATATCAATATTCCTACAGATTAACTACTATCAATTATCCCACAGATTAACTACAATCAATTATCGCACAGATTAACTGCTATCAATTATCCCACAGATTAACTACAATAAATTATCCCACATATTAATTTTTATCATTTACCCCACAGATTTACTTCAATCAATTATTCCATTGATTAACTAATATTAATCATTCCACAGATTAACATCTATCAATTATCCCACAGATTAACATCTATCAAATTTCTCCATTATCGAAACATTGCTAGCCTCTAAATACTCTATCGCTAATGCTATATCAAAATTTCCAATACATGACCTGTCGGCTGAGATCTTACGAGTTAAGATCCCTGGTCACGATGTCAGGTCGTCCCCATTCACTTCCATTTCCCTTGCTAAGGAGTAATTTCCACTCAGACAGCATCCTCCCAAAAAATATTACCTTGTGGAACCGACTCCCGAGAGGATGATTCCCTGACCACTATAAGCTTACTACCATATGATCGCCGTATTTAAGCAACATCGATCCTGGTCAGCAGCTCGGAATTGTTAATCGGAGACCCGAGTTCCAATTCCCGTTGGGTTCATTATATTCAATTACGGCATAAATACCCGAGTGAAATGTATGAATCCATCTCTTCTCCTCCCAGCTATGGGTTAATTAGTAAGACGTGTATCAGTAATCTTTTACTTACTTTTATCTTAAAAACAAGTGAAAATAAACTCTTGCAATTTAAAAATATTTTCTGGCTTTAAATAACCTGCAAAGGGTTGATAAACCATAAAAAACGACTCAAGTAAACAAATTGATTATTAATCTAAACCTCTTCAAGTCCAGGGGTCTCTGTCTTACATATCCTCATAATAAGCACTCCCTGTTTTCTTATCCCCCCTCCATTACAACAATCTCACTCAGTAAGACTCTATATTGAGTGATGACTTTTCGTTGGATTGAGTTAACTAAACTCAAAAGGAAGGGGATTTTTTTTTAAATTATGATAAAATAAAATATGAACGAGACTAAATAAAGGACAAAGCAATCGATAGAGGAACGAATGAAAGAAAGGATGAAAGAACGGACAGACGAATAAACGGAATAAATAACAAAGTAACAAAGAAGGAACGAAAGAAATAGTGAAAGAGATAATACGCGAAAGAAAAAAAAAGGATGGAAGAAAGAAAAAACGAGCGAAAGAGATATAAGCCGGAAGTAAGAACAAGTGAGAGAAACTAGAGGAGAAAGAAAGAAAGAAAGAAAAAAAAAGAAAAGAAAAGAAAGAAAGAAAGAATCCACCGGTTGTAGACGGTGAGTGAAAGCGAGTAAGAAAGTTTACCAGGAAGAAGGGGTGAAATATTAAAGAAGGAATTAAAAGACAGCAATCTTCTCCATGCATAATACCCGCCTTTTCAGCCGCTATAGCCCACAGGAATCACTTTTTCCGTGATAGCTCCAACCGCAACAACCGCTTCTATCTGTTTGCTCGTAATCATTGTAAACGTGTCCCGAATGAAAGCTACATCGTTCTTCGATAATATAACGAGGTATCATATAGTCTCACACCCAATTGGTTCCCGTGATTACTGATGAATCTGTAAATCTGTGTTAAATAAATTTAACATCCCCTTTACACTTCTGTTCAATCAATGCGAACTGGTGTCATCTTCTGACGCTATAGCTTGATTCATTGCTTGTATATTCTCATTTAATTCTTCTGTCGGCTCCTCAAGAGTACTTTGCTTGTCTTTCAATTTAGAATTGAGGCTCTATTGTGTGATATGCTTATAGCTCTGTCAATTTTTCCCGTGTTCAGCAAGATTCCTTAGAAAAAAAAATGCCCTCGACGTCACTACCCCTGTGGTTGTCCTTGAGTAATATGCCCTTGAACTTGCTCCTGTTCTCTCTAAGTTCTACGATAGATGCATTGATGCTCATTCCTTTCCAGATTGTATGAAATCAGATTTAGAAATAACCGTAAGACTATTAACCTATTAGACTTCTGCTATTTTTGACAACATACAAGAGGCGCTAATCAACTCCGAATTGGGTAAGCACCTAACTTAACAGTGTCTACCATTAAACAAACAACACGCCTTTCACTACTCTAGACAAACTACCAATGTATTGGCGGTTATTGCTGAGTCTGCTATGCTTTTGACAAGAATGGCTCAAGCAATCGCTTTAGGTGTCTCGAAGGAATTTGGCCTGCTCGTTTTCTTCGCAGGTTGAAAGGTTATTGTTTCTGGTCGATTTTTTGATTTCGATCAACCATTCTTATCAAATTGCGAAATGGAAGTTGTCTTCAATGGTCAGTGTTGCGTTTAAGTGGAGTGTCACCGGGAGATCTTTTTTTCACCGATCTTCCCTATGCCAGTCCCCTATAGAATATGTATGCTAATTGCGCAACTATTTAATTCCGCCTTAAAAGTATGTCTGATAAGTTTGACAAAATCAAATTGGCAACTGATCTTGTAGCCTACAAAAGGTTACTGAATGAGGAATTACCAAAACAAAGGTTGGAAATGAAATGGTAATCATTATAACATCAACAAAATATAATACTCGCCAGCGGCGTTAAGTAGGTAAACCACTTACTTAGACAGCATTATTACCCTCGCTTACAACAGTGTCCAACGTATTTATTACGATTGGGTCATGTCTGTTAGCGTACACAGGTACGGTATATAACATCTCAAAAACGAGAGTCATTCTCTTGTTAATGGGGGAAGCAAAATCAACTTAAACTATTTTTTCTCCCTTGACTTGACTTGGTTTTCACTCTGGTCGGGTTGAACCGGCTTCCTTCTGAGCAAGTACAGCATCACGGACCATCGCTGTCCACGCTCACCGATCCTGAGCCAGGTCACATGAAATGGAGAGCCAATCGCGATTCCATCGTCGAAGACCAACTACTTGTGGACCCGATAGTACTGCTAGGTCATCCTTGATTGTGCTAGCCCACGTCCTCGGCTGCCCACCGACACGTTTTCGACAGCCAGAAAGAAAAGGAGGAAGAAGTGCATCGCGGATGACCTCTCCCTCCGTGCGCCGAGCTGCGTTTTCGAACCACCGGAGACGACGCTGGAGCAGGACGGGTGGAGGAGGACGATGACTTAGGCGACGACGTAGAGTGGCCGCGGGCACACAGTCGATTCGGCGGCATCGTAGAATGCAACGAATGTAATCGTTGTCGAACACTTCAAGCCTTCGTAGGTCAACCGCTCTAAGTGGCCACGTTTCACAGCCACAGAGAAGGATAGTCCGAAGAATAGCCTGATAGATGCGCACCTTCGTAGCCGTCGCCCACATAGTGACCGCTTGAGATGCACGAATGCGGACTTTGCAGCTCGTATACGGCATTCAACCTCAGCAGCAGCCTGCCCGGATGGTATAATGGTTGAACCGAGATAGACGTCCTCCAGATTGACCCCGTCCAGCGTCAGTGGCTGCCAGTTGACTGGATCAGCCAGGGACGGCTTAACTTTGGTCTTCGAGGCATTGATGGTCATACCCACATCCCGTGCTGCAGCTTGCAAACGGTTAAGCGCAGCTTGCACATCGTCACAGTTCGATCCGACCAAGACAATGTCGTCCGCGTAGGGCAGATCAGATCCTTTATATGAGTATCGTTGGTGCTAACGTTCGATTGGGTTATGCCCGTTAGTGTACACAGGTATATAACATCTCAAAAACGAGGTTCATTCTCTTGTTAATTGGGGAAACAAAATCATCTTAAACTATTTTTTTCTCCCTTGACTTAAGAGCTGTAATTCACCCTCCTTCTCTTCCTGGCTGGCGAAAACGTGTCGGTGGGCGACTGAGGACGTGGGCTAGAACAATCAAGGATGACCTAGCAGTGCTATCGGGTCCACAAGTATTTAGTCTTCGACGATGGAATCGCGATTGGCTCGCCATTTCGTGTGACCTGGCTCAGGATTGGTGAGCGTGGGCAGCGATGGTCCGTGATGCTGTACTTGCTCGGGAGGAAGCCGGTTCAACCCGAACAGGGTGAAAACAGATACAAGTCAAGTCAAGGGAGAAAAAATAGTTTAAGTTGATTTTGTTTCCCCCATTAACAAGAGAATGAATCTCGTTTTTGAGATGTTATATACCGTACCTGTGTACGCTAACGGACATGACGCAATCGTAATAAATACGTTGGACACTATTGTAAGTGGCGGTAATATGCTGTTTAAGTAGTCAACCACTAGCAGTGGTTTACCTACTTAACGCCGCTGGCGAGTATTGTATTTTGTTGATGTTATAAAGATTACCATTTCATTTCCAACCTCCGTTTTGGTTATTCCTCATTCAGTAACCTTTTGTAGGCTACAAGATCAGTTGCCAATTTGATTTTGTCGAACTTATCCGACTTATTAAGGCGGATTTAAATAGTTTTTCCACTGAATTGAATTATATTTGAACCAAATACTAAATGTGATGCCAGGAAAGTTGTTTCACTGTATAGTGTCAGACATTTTTTCTCGCCAGGATCTATCTATCACATTTGTAAATTTACCACGCCCGATTTTGGTGATTCTGAAGATTCCTTGATAAAATCCAAAGAAGGATGTATAACGGTAGCTGGCATCTTAGCTTCAGTCACTTTCCCATCACTGTCACTAAACTTTCCGTTGCCTTTTCGATAAATATATTCAACACTATTTATATTGCTCGGATTCATCTTTGTTGGCATATTTATCACAACGTTTCGGCCATTGTACGCTCCGGCATTCTTCAGGTGGTTGGAATGTCGAACTGAACCCTCTATTTAACTCGCTGGGGTAGACTGTTCTAGTTCCACGTGTCGTGTCTAATGGATATCAGTTATCTCCTGTTAATTCCCCGCTCCAAAATCTCCACCGCCTTAACCAGGTATTGAACTCACACTCTTTGGGTCCTGTCACTAACTAACGCCTTTATCCACTGTGCCACTGAAGACATCTGTGTATGAATTTCTGGGTATTATAAACCTAATGTCCTCTGCAATCATTTTTTACCAGTGCTCATATTGTAATTTTTGCAATAATTATTGCATGTTTTTTACCAGAACTCATATTGCAAATGTCGTTGTTATTATTGATTTTCTCTGGCACTCCTTATTGCTGGTTTCCATATTGTATTCATTTCTATGCTTGGTCGGTTCTGTTGGAATGTTTGGGTACCCTGGTGTACTAGTGAGCCAGCCAAAATGAGCTGACTTATTTTATAGTTCACCAATAGAAGGGTTAACCAATCAGAAGGCTCAAAATATTCAATGCGACGTGTATAAAGGCGGCCATGTTTTTTTCCTGAATACTCACAGCCAGTCTTTGGTATCGAAGAATTACGGAACAGCTGCTGCTGCTCCAGCTGTTATTGGCGATATAGTCAAATTGAGTAGAGTGTCTGATTCGTGAGTGTTAATCTTTAACGTTGTTTCATTGAACAGATTACGTACTGCGATGTATTATATATTCATAGACTATGGTGAACATGGTCAACAGGCTCAGGAGATTTTGTAGCCTAGCATGTGTGCTGATTTCTTAAGGTTACGAATTTTCCAATGATGTTCTATGTCTATGATTTCAATCTGATCCCACAGAGGGCGGTGATTTCCCTTATCTCCATGTGATTTTTCCACTTCCCCTCGTATTACACTTTTTTGTTGTTCTTGAAGCCTTACCTTAAGGGGTCGGCCTGTCTCCTCTTTATATTTTTCCCGCAGCTGCACTGGATGGAGTACACACTCTCTTTAGTCATGTTCTCCTCTATTAACAGGAGATAACTGATAACTGACATCCATTAGACATGACACGTGGAACTAGAACAGTCTAAGCCAGCGAGCGAAATAAAGAGTTCAGTTCGCCATTCCAACCAACTGACGAAGACCGGAGCGTACAACGGCCGAAACGTTGTGATAAATATGGAAACAAAGATGAGGATGAGAAATGTAAATAGTGTACTTAATACCTCATCTCAGAAATGTAGAGAAATATATTTAAGGTAATCGTTCTTACATGGTTTTCTCTTTGGTGTCTTGACCGCATGAATTTAAACGCAGCATTAGCAAGCAAGGTTTCATAATTTTCCTATTGAAATTGCAAGCCTATACCGTAAGTTCTATGCTAATATTTCCTTCTCCTGAAATTCACGATTGAGGAAATCTCTTCCGGATTCCTGCTTTCTTGTCAACCATTGTCTTTAAAAGTGAAAAATGAAATGTCAATCGTTATTTTCTGCTTTCTTGAATTCTGTATTTTTATTGTTCTCTCTGTGTCTTTCTTTTTTTTCTTCAACGTGCCGTGTTCCTTCAAAATGTAGGCGATCATGGCTCTCCACTTCCTCCTATCCCACGTAGCTCTCAATAAATTTCATCCCTCTGTCCCCCCCCAACCACGTTCTGTCATCCACTTGCTTAAGCCTGCCAGGTATGCCATGTGTTTCTTTCCCTTGTCTCTCTTTCACTATATTCGACCTGTGAGTATCAGATTCTCCAGGCCATCCTTTCTCATTACGTGTTCCAGACATTTCAGCTGCTTCTTCCTGATGTTGTTTGCGTCCTCTCCAAGACCTCATCTTTGCTCACACCCCCAGTCCACAATAATCCTCAGCATCTTTCTGCAGAACCATACTTCCGTTGTTTCGAGTCTCTTCTTCATCTTTGAGGAGACCGTCCAATATTCGCTGTCGTAAAGAAAGACAGATGTCACGTAACAGCTAAGTAGTCTTTTCTTTGTTACCAAAGAAATCCCCCTGTCTCGTAATACTCTGCCTAGATTTTGGAATGCGTTTTTGGCCATCCCAAAACGTCTTCGGGTCTCAGTGTTGCACCTACCGCCCTCTCTCAAGACGCTTCTGTATATTTAAATTTCCGCACTTGATTGATCTTAGTGTCCTCAAATTGTAAATCGCATTTCGGGCTCAAACTTTTACTGAAGACTATTCATTCTGTCTTCTTGTACTTTATGCTTAGTCCCTTCTTCCTGCTATCCTTTGCTATTTTCTGTAGGAGGTTTTGTAATTTCTTTTCCACTAAAAACTATGCGTCTTTTATCGCCTTGCTTGGAGTGAAATGATAAAATGGAAAACAAATAATGCCGACAGACAGAACGAGTAAGAATTGCTGAATAAAAGAACGAAAAATGATAAAAAGTACGCAGGTGTAGGCTTTAAGAAAGCTTTATTCAACTGAGAATACAAAGTTCGCGTACAGTGTCCTTTTATAGTCCCAGTAAACAGAAATAGCGGAGACTAATGAAACTAGTGGAGACCACTCTTGATTATTTATAGCACGAGGAATGACAAAGGATGAAAAATACGCACTGAATGACAGAAAAAATGACGGACAGAAAATGAAGAAGGAAAGAATGAACAAGAAGCAGAAATGAAAGAACGAAAGATAGTAACAAAGAGCAAGAGGCGAGAGAAGGATAAATGGTTGTAGGAAAGAAAGTAGAAGAAATAACAAAAAGAGAATGAACGAAAGAGAAAAAAAAAAGATGGAGTGAAAGAGGGAAAGAATGAAAAAAAGAAAAACGGGATTGGAAAAAGAAAGAACGAAAGAATAGATAAGTGAAATAAAGAACAAATGAATGAAAGAAAATAAAATGGAATGAAAAAGAAAAACGAATGATGAATGAAGGGAATAAAAGAAGAAAGAAAACAGAGACGGGCAGAAGAAAGACAGATAATAAGTATCACCAGACGAATGAAAAAAGAAAATCTTTTTTATTGTAATAGGAATCTGAAATCCCCCTCCAAAAAAAAAAATATATATATATATATATAAACCAAGTAAACACTCGAGTAAAATGTTTGTGTAATGTGAACGAATGCGAACTCTTATACTCAGGTAAGAGCCAACGAACGAAAGAATGAAATAAACAAAAATTGAATGAAAAAAAAGGAACGAAAAATGAAAGTCCCAAAAGGAGAGAAGAACGAACTGACGGGCGGACGAATTAAAAAAAAAAAAAAACAAGAGTAGGAAAGAGAGATCAAGCGAAAAGCAGAAATAAAGGATGAAGCAGAGGAAGGAAGGAATTAACGAAATGAAGAAGGAAAGGAAAATAAATAAATGAATAAACGGAATGAATAGAATGGTAAAAAAGAAAGAAACGTGAAGGCCGGGAAGAGTAAAAATTTAAAGAGCGAATGTAGGAAAAAAAGAATTCTTCAAAGAAAGTATATAAAAAATGAACGATGGTACAATGGAAGTAAATTGAAAGGAATGAAAGAAAAGTACAAAGAGAAAAGTCGAAAGAACGTAAAAAAAGAAAAAGAGAAAGAGAAAAAGGCGAAAGAACGTAAGAAAAACTGAAAGAGAAAAAAGTGAAATAACGTAAGAAAGAAAAATAGAAAGAGAAAAAGGCGAAATAACGTAAGAAAGAAAAATTGAAAGAGAAAAAGGCGAAAGAACGTAAAAAAAGAAAAAGAGAAAAAGGCGAAAGAACGTAAGAAAGAAAAATAGAAAGAGAAAAAGGCGAAATAAGGTAAGAAAGAAAAACTGAAAGAGAAAAAGGCGAAATAACGTAAAAAAGAAAAATAGAAAGAGAAAAAAATCGAAATAACGTAAAAAGAAAAATAGAAAGAGAAAAAGGCGAAATAAGGTAAGAAAGAAAACTGAAAGAGAAAAAGGCGAAATAACGTAAAAAAAGAAAAATAGAAAGAGAAAAAAGCGAAATAACGTAAAAAAAGAAAAATAGAAAGAGAAAAAGGCGAAATAAGGTAAGAAAGAAAAACTGAAAGAGAAAAAGGCGAAATAACGTAAAAAAAGAAAAATAGAAAGAGAAAAAAGCGAAATAACGTAAAAAAAGAAAAATAGAAAGAGAAAAAGACGAAATAAGGTAAGAAAGAAAAACCGAAAGAGAAAAAGGCGAAATAACGTAAAAAAAGAAAAATAGAAAGAGAAAAAGGCGAAATAACGTAAAAAAAGAAAAAATAGAAAAAGGCGAAATAACGTAAAAAAAGAAAAATAGAATGAGAAAAAGGCGAAATAACGTAAGAAATAAAAATTGGAAGAGAAAAAGGCGAAATAACGTAAAAAAGAAAAATAGAAAGAGAAAAAGGCGAAATAACGTAAGAAATAAAAATTGAAAGAGAAAAAGGCGAAATAACGTAAAAAAAGAAAAATAGAAAGAGAAAAAGGCGAAATAAGGTAAGAAAGAAAAACTGAAAGAGAAAAAGGTGAAAGAACGTAAAAAAAGAAAAATTGAAAGAGAAAAAGGCGAAATAACGTAAAAAAAGAAAAATAGAAAGAGAAAAAAAATCCGAAATAAGGTAAGAAAGAAAAAAGCTGAAAGAGAAAAAGGCGAAAGAACGTAAAAAAAAAAAAAAGAAAAAGGCGAAATAACGTAAAAATAAAAATTGAAAGAGAAAAAGGCGAAATAACGTAAAAAAAGAAAAATAGAAAGAGAAAAAGGCGAAATAAGGTAAGAAAGAAAAACTGAAAGAGAAAAAGGCGAAATAACGTAAAAAAAGAAAAATAGAAAGAGAAAAGGCGAAATAACGTAAAAAAGAAAAATAGAAAGAAAAAAAGGAAATAAGGTAAGAAAGAAAAACTGAAAGAGAAAAAAGGTGAAAGAACGTAAAAAAAAAAAAAATAGAAAGAGAAAAAGGCGAAATAACGTAAAAAAAGAAAAATAGAAAGAGAAAAAGGCGAAATAAGGTAAGAAAGAAAAACTGAAAGAGAAAAAGGTGAAAGAACGTAAAAAAAGAAAAATAGAATGAGAAAAAGGCGATATAAGGTAAGGAAGAAAAACTGAAAGAGAAAAAGGCGAAAGAACGTAAAAAAAAGAAAAAGAGAAAAAGGCGAAATAACGTAAAAAAAGAAAAATAGAATGAGAAAAAGGCGAAATAACGTAAGAAATAAAAAATTGAAAGAGAAAAAAGGCGAAATAACGTAAAAAAAAGAAAAAAAAATAGAAAAGAGAAAAAAGGCGAAATAAGGTAAGAAAGAAAAACTGAAAGAGAAAAAGGCGAAAGAACGTAAAAAAAATGCAAAATAGAAAGAGAAAAAGGCGATAGAATAGAAGAACTAAAGAAAAAAGACGAAATGTCCTAATAAATCAAAAACGTTAATAATTCAAAACGATCTAAAAAAGAAAGAAAAAAGCCGAAAGAGCGTCAGGAAGAAAGACAGAAATTAAGAAATAGAAGAAATAAGAATTAACGAAACGGACGATGGAAAAATACGAAAAGAAAAGAATGCTCAGACGAAAGAAGGGTAGAGTGAAAAGGAGAGAAAATGGACGAAAAGAAGAACGAGCAAAACGAAGAAAGAAAGAATAAATGAATAGAATGAAGGAATGAATGAATGAATGAAGGAATGAATGAATGAATGAAGGAATGAATGAATGAAGGAATGAAGGAATAAAAATGGAGAGAGAACAGAAATATAACAAATTAAAAGAACAAAGAAAAAGATATGAACGAATGATTAGAGAAAAGAATTAATGAACTACAAAACAGAGAAAAGAGGAGTTAGAACTAAAGAAATACGAACGAAAACTAGGAACGAAAGTCGTTAAGAAAGAAAGAGGAAAGCAGATAAAAAAACAAGAAAAAAAAAAAGGCATCGTTGAAAGAAAGAAATGACAAATAATGCACAAATAAACTATATTTAGAAATTTAAATGGACTCGTCGCTCTATTTCAAACTCGAGAAAGGATGAGCTCCCCGACCCTGCATTCTTTTGAGAGAAAAAAAAAACAATCCTGTGAATAACATTGTGTATTTGACGGGTTTCTCTATTGTTATCAAAACTAAGCGATTTTTGAAAAATTCGATTTAATCCTCAAATTCTGTCTACAATTTTACCTTTCATTTGTTAATGCAATACGTACATATATATAGAATACTGTTTTTTTTTTATTTCCTGAGTCGCATTTATTGCTGCTGTGTTTCATTCCACCGAAGCGTCTACAGTTAACATTGGAAGTTTGTTTACGTCAGCCATGTTTTTATTTTTAACTGGATTCAACGACTGGTTTTATATAACTTTATGGCGGTATTTTTTTTTTTTTCGTTTTTCTTGCCAGGGTTATTATTCTTTCTAATCGTCTTATTTCTAACGTCTGTCACCAGTGATATGTGGAGATTTTGACAAGGGTCATGTAATCAGGCTTAAATCTTTTTATTTTATTTCATTTCTTTTTTTTTTTTTTTCATAAACGGCAGGGTGTTGACGCGTAGTGAATTATTTATCTGTTTTACACAACCAAATCCATGACGTAATTTGTTGTGAATTATAATTTCGATCTGAGAACGCATTACTTATAATAATTTACAACGAAAAACAATTTTATAGGATGCGACAAAAGTAGTGGATATATTTTTTAACCATCACCCCATCAAGCAAGGTAATAATGCCACTAAGACGCGATAAGTTACTGAGTGTTAGAGAATATAAGAAAAATACATTATTAAGGAGAGAGAACAATAAAAGAAAAGGAATTAAGAAGGCGGTTGATAACGATTGATATTGCATTTACTGCATTTTAAGAGGAGGCACAGTGGAGTATGGGATAACGGCTCGGATTGAGGAATCAGAGAGCCGAGTTGGAATTCTAATCAAAGTCCATAACATTCACTTACGTGCTAATACCCCAGCTATTAACAAATGGCAGGACAGACCGAGTTCTCTAGCCTAGGATGGCAACTGGTCTACCGCAGAAAGAAATGGCAACCTACTGCGGGAAAAAAATCTGCCTCGTCAGTCATGTATCGAAAGATATATGATCGACTAAGCGTGTATCAAGCATGGCAAATAACTGACTGATTCCTTGTAGTTCGAATTCCAGTCGAATCCATTACATTCACTTACGTTCTAATACCCTTGGAAAAGGTATGAAGCATTTTCTTCACCCCAGCTATGAATAATTAGCAGGACAGACCGGGTTCTAAGGCCTTGGATGGCAGCTGGTCTACCACAGAAAGAATGGCTTTTTTTTTACTGCTGGAAAAATAATCTGCCGAGTCAGTCATGTATCGAAAGATACATTATCGCCTAAGAGTGTATCACTGACTGCATTTAAATTTTTGAAAATCAAAGTTAACTGGAAGCAAGAAGTGGGGGAAGAGTTCCACAAGCGAGGATTCTGAGTGAAGAAACTGTTAGCATAGAACCTACGGTGAAATCTAGCCGTTTCAGTTGTAAAATGATGGGACATGGCACAGAGAATAAAAGTGTTGAAGTAATCCAGTGACTTGAACCAAAGAATTGTGAGTTCAATCTCTGAAGAAAATCTTGGAGAGTTGAGTTACTAAAGGGAAATAACTGAAACAGAGATATCTTGAAGGGGAATGGCACGTGGAACTAGAACAATCTACCCCCGCGGACGAAATAAAGGGTTCGGTACGAAATTCTAATCACCGGAAGAAGACCGGAGCGTAAAACGGCCGAAACGTTGTAAATGGTGAGGACAACAGTTAAAAAAAATTTAAATAGAGTGTGTGTGTTTGTGTATATATATATATATATATATATATATATCATAAATTAATTGATTTAAAATATGTTTTTTTACGCTACAGAGTTCTAACCATGTTTCAAAAATGGAAGCTGAAAGCTCTGAATTTAATTTTGTAATTAAATTAAAGACATTAGTTCCATTTCATCCGCATATATATATATATATATATATATATATATATATATAAAAGATTGTGTGTGTGTGTGTGTGTGTGTGTGTGTGTGTGTGTGTGTGTGTGTGTAACGAATGCAGGGACACAATTTTCCACGGATTTGCACCAAAATTTACATGCACATGCTCCAAGTTAGCGGGAAGGCCAAGACCGACTTTGCATTTCCCAACTCCCATCGATAGTGGAAATAATTGAGTTTTTCATGCTTCTACGACAGTTTTCATGTAGTTTTCGGCCATTTTCTACTGGCCAGAATGAGAGCCAATAGCTGGATGCCACGAGTAGGCAGGAAGATTCTACTGGCCAGCGTGAGAGCCAACAGCTGACTGACACGAATGTTAACTAGCATGCAAAAAAAAAAATCGATAGCTGCATTCGTCACAAGTGGAAAAAATTTAAATCTGCTTGGCACTATACTCAAATTGGCTCATTCGCTTGCTTAAACTCAACGTTGATTCTGATTCCGCAGAACTGGGTTGGGTGTGAAAAAGTATTTGTTGTTAACATTCTTTTTCCATTCGGTTTTCCAGTTACGAGTCCTTTTTTTAAAGCTGATCGTTTTGTGTTCATTTTGTTTAGTTCTTTTTTCGTAACAGATTTAATGTTTAGTATAGAGCTTAGAAAAATTCGCAGTGTGAGATAGACAAGAAGTAAGGCATGTAGCAACATCAACACGGCAAAGGGCACTCCTTTAAAGGCAAGGAAGGACAAAAATATTTTAAGTCAAGTGATAGCGATTGCTATATGAGTCGTACGATTTTTGAATCAAGCAAAGGGCAACGCCGGGCCATGCTGCTAGTATATATATATATATATATATATATATATATATATATATATATATGAGATCTGGTCAAAAATTATCGGGACTGGCGCTATAAAAGAAAACCTACAATACATAACAATTCGAATTTAATCTCCTACGAAATAGCACCCCCACACTCCTCCTTTTGAAGCCACACATTTAATTCAGCCATCATTTCCATTGAAGCATTCTTGAAACCACTTTTTAGTATAGCCATCAGTTGCTTCGTCGCATTCCGATGGATTTCCTCGATGTCTTGAAATCATGTTCCTTTCAACTGGGATTTGACTTTTGGAAAGTGAAAAAATTCGCAGGGGGCAAGTTCTGGGGAATATGGTGGTTGTTGAACGTGGGGGGATGGCAAAAACCGCTGCACAAGTCATGGTCAGTGATGGAAATTCTGTTGTGTGAAAAGATGACAATACTCTACACGCTTTTGCTTCCACGGCTATAAAGAGAAGCGAGTGACAACGTTATAAATTTAGGCGCATGCGCGACAGATTCCAAGATTAATCTTTACCAAACGGTTTTACTCTGCGTACTTTTCAAATTTCAGCCATTTTGTAGGCATGAACCAACATTTCTCTTTCATTGAGATCCAGGTAAAAATCCTCTTCCTTTTAAGCCATTCCTTGGTTGTTTTCTTGTTGCAGAAAGAATTTTCGGCCAAGCTTCAACTGTCTGACTGATGGTAGGAGATTCTGATCCAGAATTTATTGATAGGACTGAGAATTCATATTTCCCTGGATAATATGGAGTCGTCCAGGTCCAGAGAAAAGGTTTCCAGCTAGCAGCTCTGCCATGTCCATTCAATTATCTGTAGATACTTACATTTACTCTAGATGCTACCAGAGAGATCTGCAACTCTCTGGAAGTTATGTGTGGATTGGTCTATACCTTATTTATTGTTTCTTGGTGATAGTTTTGATGGGAGTGAACTTCTAGAAAGAGATGGCCTCATGTTGAATGCTCCTCATTTATAAATTATATGTCTTATACATGGAAATGCAGTCTTTTTGAGATAGCCTTGCCCAGCCTTTTGAAAATTCATTAAATTCTTGATGTCATCAGATATCTTCTGTCCTCTCCACACGGGAATGTTGATCTGTGAGTCATTCGAGTAGCTTAGTTAATATCCGCTCTGTTTTAACCTGTTTCCCAACCAATTTCTAAAGATCTCTCATTTGATTGGTCAGCCTAAATAGAATAACTACGCATCCAAATGTGTTTCCGCAAGGCATATTTTTGCACATGTCAGATTTTTAGTTTTGGATATATAAATCACATTTTTCAAAAATAAATAATTAAAATACATGCTTATTTTTTTTTTTATATTTACATTATTCGGACTATTGTCCTCATCTTTAACACCATATTTATTACAACGTTTCGGCCGTTGTACGCTCCGACCTTCTTCAGGTGGTTGGAATGTCGAACTGAACCCTTTATTTCGCTCACACGGGTACACAGTTCTAGTTCAACGAACCATGTTTAATGGATGTCAGCTATCAGTTATCTTCTGTTAATTTTCCCTCTGAAAGTTCTCCACTGCCTTAACCGGGCATTGAACTCACACTCTTTCAGTCCTGTCACTGGATGTAACCAACGCCTTTATCCACTGTGCTATGTGTCCTTGGGAAGAAGGCCGGAGCGTACAACAGCCGAAACGTTGTAATAAATATGGCGACAAAGATGAAGACAATAGTCGAAATAATGTAAATAGTGTACATAATACCTCATCTGAGAAATATAGACAGATACTGAAAGGCCGAATTTTTGTAATAAATATGGCGACAAAGATGAAGACAATAGTCGAAATAATGTAAATAGTGTACATAATACCTCATCTGAGAAATATAGACAGATACTGAAAGGCCGAAACGTTGTAATAAATATGGCGACAAAGATGAAGACAATAGTCGAAATAATGTAAATAGTGTACATAATACCTCATCTGAAAAATATAGACAGATACTGAAAGGCCGAAACGTTGTAATAAATATGGCGACAAAGATGAGGACAATAGTCGAAATAATGTAAATAGTGTACATAATACCTCATCTGAGAAATATAGACAGATACTGAAAGGCCGAAACGTTGTAATAAATATGGCGACAAAGATGAAGACAATAGTCGAAATAATGTAAATAGTGTACATAATACCTCATCTGAAAAATATAGACAGATACTGAAAGGCCGAATTTTTGTAATAAATATGGCGACAAAGATGAAGACAATAGTCGAAATAATGTAAATAGTGTACATAATACCTCATCTGAGAAATATAGACAGATACTGAAAGGCCGAAACGTTGTAATAAATATGGCGACAAAGATGAAGACAATAGTCGAAATAATGTAAATAGTGTACAGAATACATCATCTGAGAAATATAGACAGATACTGAAAGGCCGAAACGTTGTAATAAATATGGCGACAAAGATGAAGACAATAGTCGAAATAATGTAAATAGTGTACATAATACCTCATCTGAGAAATATAGACAGATACTGAAAGGCCGAAACGTTATAATAAATATGGCGACAAAGATGAAGACAATAGTCGAAATAATGTAAATAGTGTACATAATACCTCATCTGAGAAATATAGACAGATACTGAAAGGCCGAAACGTTGTAATAAATATGGCGACAAAGATGTAGACAATAGTCCGAATAATGTAAATAGTGTATATAATACCTCATCTCAGAAATATAGACAGATACTGAAAGGCCGAAACGTTGTAATAAATATGGCGACAAAGATGAGGACAATAGTCGGAATAATGTAAATAGTGTACATAATACCTCATCTCAGAAATATAGACAGACTTTTTTTGTTTTCATTATCTGGAAAGTCTACTTTACAAATTGGTGTTTAGATGCACGTTTAACTTTGTTCACAATAACAATGGCCATTCCTGAAGGTTCCCAAACTTTTAAGTAGCACTGTATATGTTTATAACAACATTAATAATGTCGATTGTTATGTTTGTAAGCACATTTGGTCGCACTAGAGAATGCTGGGAGCAAACACATCAAGGGCAAATTTTCTATAAATATAGTTATTGAGTATACCACCTCTCGCGTCGCTTCTGTCTTTCAGCGACCCCTCTCATATAATTAATCTTTCTGCCCTGTGGAATCTTTCCGCCCTTTGAATTTTAGTGTCAGAGAGGGATTAGTTCTAAAAAGAAAACAATTCTTTCTAGTAGAGAAACAGGACCCAATTCGAAAAAAAAAAAGAAAAGAAAAGAAAAAAGTACAATGCTGTAGAATCCCTGGCAACCAGACAAGAAGACCTTCCGGATATGAGAAATTGGTTACAAAGTCCAGGTATGTGGGTTTATATTTAGATTAAAATAACTGAAAGCAGGTTTAACATTTATTTTCAATGTTTTATAGTAAACAAAAGAAGCTAATGCTGAGTGAAATATAACGGAATTGATTTTAAGAAAAAAAAAGTAATAAATTATGTAATTTTAATGAAAATTCATTAAATTAAGTATGCCACGTATGCAAAACAAATAATGTAACGAATATTTTTTATGATGATTCTTTCTCTTCTAATGTCATTCTCAACTTTTTCCGCATTTCGTTTTGCTTTTGTTCTTGAAATTTTTTAAACGAAAGACACTTTTTAACTCTGCGTGCCTTATTGCAATTGTCATAATGAATGCTGGCTTTCTCTCCATAAAACGGACAACCTTTTCAATAGCTTTTTCAATTTTAGTTCAGGCTTCATCACAATCACGTTTTTTATTTCTTTGTTCATTGGGATAGTGTGAACGCTGGAGAATAGTTTCTTTGGAAGATTTTATATCATACAATGTTGACTTTCCTACGTTGAACTCAGCCATTAGTTACAATGAACTTTCACCAGCGTCTTGTCTGTTTAAAATTTCCACTTTTTGCGACAACTCTAAAGTTGTTCTTTTCCTCTTATTTCCATCATCTTTTGCACCAATACAAGCCATTAGGGTGAAATAAGGATAAGCACTTATCCAAAGTAAATTTCCTGAAAAACAGAAATTTCAAATCAGTTACATATCACCCAAATAGTTCAAATATACACATCAAAATCATGTCCGGATATGCGGGATTCTGGGTATGAGTCACTCCGGATATGAGGGATTCCGGATATGAAGGATTCCGGATATGAGGGATTCCGGATATGAGGGATTCCGGATATAAGGGATTCTACTGTATTAAAATTAAAAAAAAATGTTCAAATTAACTACACCAAATGGGTTTGAATTTATAAATACGGGAAATTGGCGGTAAGTCGCAGAGATTTCCACGCTTTCGAGAAGTATGGAAACTTTGGGAAGAATATAACAAAACGCAAGTCAGTAGATTGATATCTTTCATGACAAGTGAAGCCGAAAATATATTCCGGACATTTTCTTTCTCACCACGAGAAAACGCAATTGCGTTTTGGAAAAAAAAAAAAATCAATCCCTACTTTAAGCCTAAAACTCATAATTCATGAAAGGGCAAAATCTTCATCTTAGAGATTAATTACTGGGAAAACTATTGGAAACCTTTATTCGCACATTGCGCATATTGGCAGAAGCATGAAAGTTTCCAAAGAAAAAAGACAAAATTAGAGACCGTCTTGTGATAAGACTACAGAATAAGGATCTTTCCGAAAGATTACAGCTAATTCCTGATTTGAAACCCGAGAAAGCTATGGAAATAGCCAGGAACAGTGAGCAAATAAAATCTAAAATGGAACCGGTTTGGTTTATTTTGTTTTACGGCATATCAACCTCAATGGGTTATTTAATGCTGACAAAAATTTTTATTGCTAGTAATATTTTGTTTTGTCAAAAATATGTTTCTGGTAATATATTTCCTTCAAAATTGTATTGCTGGTAATATTTTTTTTCAAAAATAGTATTCCTGGAAATAGGTAACTATTTGTCCATAGCTGGGACCCTAATAGATGCTACCACCCCGGGTGAGAGTGGACCTGGGAACACCAGCAATTAAGAGGTGGTTCCATGCTCCTCACAACCTCCTGATCAAAAGCCTTGCTGCTGGATTTAGTTTAATGTCTTACCCAGGACGCGGATGTAGTTTAATGTCTTACCCAGGACGCGGATGTAGTTTAACGTCTTACCCAGGACGCGGATGTAGTTTATCATCATTCCCAGGACGCGGATGTAGTTTATCGTCTTACCCAGGACGCGGGTGTAGTTTATCGTCTTACCCAGGACGTCAAGTGGAAGAAATACAGGAGAAAAATATAGACGACATAAAGGCCCACGGAGACCCACGAGACTCGTCAAAAAGAAAAATTGGATTAAACATCTACAATTGGAGTAGATGTAACAGAAAATATGATTTTAATAACTTTCTAGCGAAAAAAACCCCCAAAAAACAACACTGCAGGAAAATGAATCATTTCGATGTTACCTGCAAAACTAAAACGATACAGTAAATAAAAAAAAACTTCTTAAAGACAACTAACAGAAACAGAATTAAATAACCAATGGTTTAAAACTTTGTAAAACAGCGGTTAAGTTTTAAATCTCCACAGGCGCCAACATATACACTATCTAAACCAAAAGTCACAAAACTCTGAGAAAAAAAACCTTTATTAAAACCTGCAAATGATACCTTCATAAGTCCTGGAGGACTAGTCCAGTGCACTGGAAAATTTAATACCACGAGAGAAGAAGATAAGACAAATATTATTTGAAGATATGTCATTAAATATGTTAAAGAAAATTACTGTCGAAAAAAAATAAATAAAAAATGAATTTAGTGAAACGTTTAGACAAAAAGAACATGGAATTTTATTTGACACCGGTGGGTGTAGGAATGGCGACCCAGTTAATATAGTTCTGAAAAAAGGAAACGTATTCCTATTGCGAAACAACAGCTAAGAGAGTCCCTATTTTACCAATAATGATGAAAGAATTGAATAGACTGGAAAACGAGGGAATTATGGGAAAGGTTACAGAAACAACTGATTGGTGTGTGCCTGTAATACTGGCAATAAAAAGAAACGGTAAATTCCGAATAAGTGTAGATCTGAAGAAGCTAAATCTATAAAAAAAAAGTGAAAAGGGAACATTACATGCTACCACTTTTAGACGATAGTTCGCCTAAACTATACGGTGCTAAAAGAATTTCTAAATTGGATGTTACAAGCGGATTCTACTAAATTCTGATAAGTAAAGAAAGCTGTCTACTCACCAGTTTCATTACTCCTTTTGGGAGATATTGCTTCAAAAGATTAACTTTGGGTATAACATTAGCTCCGAAAATATTTCAAAGAAAGATGTCAGAATTATTGAAAAATATCCATTGAGTTATCGACAATGTTCTACTCTATAGTAGAACTATAGAAGAAAACGATGAAAGACAAAAAATGCCGAACTCAAGCATAATAATGAAAAGTATGAATTCAAAATGACATGGCAAGAATATTTTGGGGACATCATTTCTGGAGACAGCATACAATCCAACAAGGAAAGGCTAAAAGTCTTTCAGGAGTTACCTGCCCCTACAAATTTAAGCGAACTACGTCATATAATCAGCACGGTCAGATACTTTGGCAAATTCTTACCGAACTTCTCTGAAATAATACAACCAAAGATGGAATTATTTAAGCAAACTCCTGCGGAAGGCTTTTGATTGGGTCTTCATCAAAATAGGTAGAGAGGAGTAAATGTGTTGTGGATTCCGAGATGAAGTTCGGTCTCCAATGAATGACAAACGCAAGGAATGAAATATAACAAACAAATGTATTTATGCAATAACACAATGGGTAATACTGTTAGTAAATCCAGGAACGCCGTTAGTAGCAATAATAATATACAGTGTAACCCGGATATAAGAGACCCGGATATAAGAGAAATCCGGATATAAGAGAGATTTTCTCTGGTCCCAAATTAGAGTCCATACTTACCTAAACAAAATAGACCAAACCCGGATATAAGAGACTTCGTCTCCGGTCCCGACAACTCTCTTATATCCGGGTTACACTGTATATATATTGGTATGATGTTAATTTGGGGTTAATAAAGACAAACGCCAAATAACATGTAACAATAAAATGGGGTTTATTCGGTTGGTAAGTTGGTACAGAAATCGCCTGAGTAGTCTATAACTAACTCAGCCCAGAACTTCTCCGACAGTGTCTTTTGACATGCCACTATTTAACGTCCTTGTTTGTAGACGAGTTCATCTTCAAGAGGGGTGGTAGGTTCCTACACAACATATATATATATATATATATATATATATATATATATATATATATATAGTCTCAAGTAGGACTTCCTTAGAGTCTCACTGCTTGTAACTGGGACTTCTACAAGCGGTTACCTCACACTATTACTCTACCTCCCACTCAATCACAATATCTGCTCACTCTCACTCCGTCAATCTCTTTATATTCTGACTGATTCTGG
This sequence comes from Acanthosepion pharaonis, assembly GCA_903632075.3. NCBI lineage: Eukaryota > Metazoa > Mollusca > Cephalopoda > Sepiida > Sepiidae > Acanthosepion > Acanthosepion pharaonis. Next base: position 1,042,600 of record CAHIKZ030005453.1, on the reverse strand, counting down.
GTATTTCACGGCAGCAGTCCAAGTAACACGCTGGTCGAGTCCACTTATATGAAAAAGCGGAGGGCCCCATAACAAAATGCTATAGGCAACAATAAACTACAGAAGAACTCAGAATTGATCGCTACATTTAAATATCGCATTAATATTTAAGCTTACCTTCATTCCTCCATGAGAGTGGGGGTGGGTGTCCTCTCATTGTAAATCATCCATACATTTTTATGTATAAATTTTTAAAATCATTAAATTTTTATGTTATGGGGTGCGATTTTTAGGCTCCCTGAGAGTATGATGTATTATGGTATATGGGGGAATTGATTAGTGACGGGTGAATTCTTATAGTGAATGTGCAACTTGTAATGAGCGAATGGGGCGTGAATCAGATTAGTTAGGTATAAGATAGTTTAGAAGAAACGGCTTCGCACGCTTTCTACCATTGTCCCGGGGGGGTCCGCCCCTTATGGGACTTTGTCGGCGAGTTGACAGCTCGTTTCGCTCCCGAAAAGCTCATGCTCATGGATCGCACATACGCGTGTGACAATGTGTCGCCCCCGTAATCTGGGGTGAAACGAAGTATTTCTGACGCTGCTGGCCAGGGCCCGAATGGGGATTTGGACGACGCGAAAGGAGGAAGTCTTGCGGGGCAACCGTCTTTCTCATCAGGATCTAATCCGATTCTTTGAGCATCAGCTCAAGATGAAGATTAGAACTGATCGAAAACGCTTGCATTCGACAGTCTTCAGCGAATGATGGGTGACTGAGGCGAGCTTGGTTCGTTTGAACAGGGCAAGCCTTGATTTTCTCATTTAGGTCAACGTATGTCACATCAGGGTGGTTTCCTTTGGGTCCCTCCTCTTGGTTACGTTAGACAAGCTTTGTGTACCTAGTTAATGTGACTAAGTGTTGTTACTGGCCTGTATCCCAGCTGCTCTTTGGTTATGATCCAAGTCGAAATTCCCAACCTCTCCAGTTTGTTTTGGACCCCTTTTTCATCTTTCCCATATTTTCTCCTTTTCCACTCCCTTAGCGAGAGAGCTACTTGATTTCGTCCAATGGGCAGAATACAGTGGCCTGTCTTTTTTGAGGGTTGGACGGGCCCTACTAACATCAGTTATGTTTAGTTAACTTTGTGTTCATGTTTAGTTTGTTTTTGGGGTTCATTCCCTCCCCTCTCATGCTTCATCTTTAGATTTTATATATAATAATTCATTATCATTAGATTTTAATGGCATGGGGCGCGTTTTGTAGGTCCCACTTGAGAGGATGTGGTATTGTGGTTTATGGAGGATTGATTGGAGACAGACGAGCTTTTATGGTAAATGCGGAAATCGTAATGAGTGAATCGGATTAGCTAGGGATAAGATAGTTAGTGACGACCAGTCTCAACCACTCCCCCTTCTGGCCACGTGCCGTAATTGTATACAATAAATAACGTTAGATATAATATAGTCAGTGAAGACCAGATTCAACTCATTCTCCCTTTTCGGCTTTGTGCCATAATTGTATATTTTCATACAATAAATATAAATATTTAAGCTTACCTTTTAAAAGTTTAACGATATTCATCAGCCGCCACTTAATTTAAAGACAATTTGATGTACGTAGGTCCTTACTTTGCGTACAAACAATTATTTTTTTTTTTTTATTTCAGGGGTGACTTTTGCTGGATTTCGCAATTAATTTCAATAATTTCCAATCAATTTTCAAAACTTGTTATCGTACAAAAAAATTCGTCGCCAAAAATCACAAGTCAAAAAAATCGCCGAAAACAATCGCAGAGAGGAAAACTTGGGGACCCAAATTTTCAGAACTGCGTGAGTCAGGATCCGGCCCGGGATGTTTTTTTAATTTGCTCGCAGTGTCGAGCTGATTCCAAAATAATATGATATGCATGGCACAGTGGATAAAGGCGTTGGATAGATCCAGTGACATAAAGCAAAGAGTGTGGGTTCAATACCCTGTTCAGGCAATAGAGAGCTTTCAGAGGGAAAATTAACAGGAGATAACTGATAACTGACATCCAGTAAACATTGCACCTGGAACTAGAGCAGTCTACTCCATTGAGCGAAATAAAGGGTTCACTTCGACATTCCAACCACCTGAACAAGGCCGGAACGTACAACGGCCGAAACGTTGTAATAAATATGGCGACAAAGATGAGGACAATAGTTCGAATAATGAGAATAATTACTTTCTCTTGTATTAATATTTGTTTAAAATTTTTTTGTAATGATCACTAATTGGTTTATGGTGCCTCGGTGTGGTGTAATGATTAGCAATGCTGGTCTCGCAAAAACAGTTACAACTGACTAGTGAGTTAGATCGTCACTGGGTGCCCCACTGGGAGTAAAACTGAAAACACGGACAATTGTGCAGTAATTTTTTCATTTGAACATGAACTATTGAAAGATCGAGAGTTGCGTCCCTTTTAATTGTTTCTATCAGTAGGAGTCAAGATGTCGGAATTCGAAAGTAATGAAAATTTGGATAATCGAAAATTTTAGGATTGCGGTTCCGGATTCGGCCTGGAATGTTTTTAATTTGCTCACACATTCGGCCTGATTCCAAAATTGCTTATGTTGGTCTACGGCACCTAGAAGTAAAGTTGAAAAGTGTGTCACAGTGACAAACTGATATTCGCTTTCATTATATAGAAGGACACTGTATTTGCCGGGGATTACTCAGACTGGAACTCTTTTAAAAGAATAAAGGAATTTCCAACTCTAGCACCAGTTCTATTGTACTATTATCCAACCTGCCCTACAGCAGTTAGCGATGAAGCTAGAAGTTATGGTCTAGGAGTAGCTCTGTTTCAAGAAAGAGATGGCCCCATGTACACTCAATAGCACTGAGAGGAAAAAAACACGAACCAGGGAGAGACAAAACTAGCAACAATAGAATGGTAAAGAATTTTAACAGATTCCATGGTGCCAGAAATTTACCAACAAAAGGAGATAACATTCGAATAAGATTAGACAAAGAAATGTATTGAATCACTGAAGAAACGATTAAGTCAAGAGACACTGAAAGCAGATCGTATATTATAAGAAGATTTCTGTGGAAATAGTAAGCATATTACACTTTCGGGTTTTAAAAATAGATTTTGTTAAAGAAACAAATTAGTGATGATATTTATTAACCTTTACACTCAGGTCAGATGTGGCACAAGGCCGAAATATTGTGGGGTTTCCGAGCTCGTAGTCTCGGGTAAAATTTCCCGTAGACTCTGTAAAAACGAGGTCGAGTAGCTGTCTACCACCCCAGACGAGGTTATCCAGAAGGGCATAGCCTCGTCTGGGTTCCTCTCTGCCCGGAGGCAGAGAGTTTGACAAGCGCACTGTGGAAGACCACAGTGAATCAACTGATTTTCTAAGCATGGCTTAGATGTGATACATAGCCGAAATTATGGGGCACCCAGTGAGGATCTAACTCACTATTCAGTTGTAACTGTTTTTGCGAGACCAGCATTGCTAATCATTACAGCACACAGAGGCGCCATAAACCAATTAGTGATCATTACAAAAAATTTTAAACAAATATTAATACAAGAGAAAGTAATTATTTTCGTTATTCGGACTATTGTCCTCATCTTTGTCACCATATTTATTACAACGTTTCGGTCGTTGTACGTTCCGGCCTTCTTCAGGTGGTTGGAATGTTGAACTGAACCCTTTATTTCGCTAACTGGGGTAGACTGTTCTAGTTCCAGTTGCAATGTTTACTGGATGTCAGTTATCAGTTATCTCCTGCTAATTTTCCCTCTGAAAGCTCTCTATTGCCTTAACAGGGTATTGAACTCACACTCTTTGCTTTACGTCACTGGATCTATCCAACGCCTTTATCCACTGTGCCATGTGTCCTTGAGGACAGTTATGGTAGTGGAGAACTTTCAGAGGGAAAATTAACAGGAGATAACTGATAACTGACATCCAGTAAACATTGCACGTGGAACTAGAACAGACTACCCCAGTGAGCGAAATAAAGGGTTCAGTTCCACATTCCAATCACCTGAAGAAGGCCGGAGCGTACAACGGCCGAAACGTTTTAATAAATATGGCGACAAAGATGAGGACAATAGTCCGAATAATGTAAATAGTGTACATAATACCTCATGTCAGAAATATAGACAGATACTGAAAGGCCGAAACGTTGTGATAAATATGGCAACAAAGATGAAGACAATAGTCCGAGTAATGTAAATAGTGTACATAATACCTTATCTGAGAAATATAGACAGATACTGAAAGGCCGAAACGTTGTAATAAATATGGCGACAAAGATGAAGACAATAGTCGAAATAATGTAAATAGTGTACATAATACCTCATCTGAGAAATATAGACAGATACTGAAAGGCCGAAACTCTGTGATAAATATGGCAACAAAGATTAGGACAATAGTCCGAATAATGTAAATAGTTTATATAATACCTCATGTCAGAAATATAGACAGGTACTGAAAGGCCGAAACGTTGTGATAAATATGGCAACAAAGATGAGGACAATAGTCCGAATAATGTAAATAGTGTATATAATACCTCGTCTCATAAATATAGATAAGAGAAAGTATTGGAAAAACCTAAATTTTGCAAGGTGAGTTACTGCCTTTTGGCTGTAAACAAATCAATGTTTTATTTGCAATTATTTATTAATTTGGAAATGTAGAAGTAAATTATAAAAGAAAATAAATTAGCTTATAAAAGAAGGATGTTTATAAGAAATCAATAATGTTGATTATTATTACTATTATTATTATTATTAGTTTGTTTCTAAGCACTTCCGGTCTGAATAGGGAACAAACAGATGAAGCGCCAGTTTTGAATAAATATAATTGCTGAGTTTACCACATTTCGTGACGTTTTTATGTTGCTTCAGTTTTCCTTCTATAATTAATTTTTCCACCCTAATCCCAGTGGAACAATATATATGGCAAAGTGGAAAAAAAGTCGTGTGATTCGTATTTAGGACTTCATCGAGCCAGTATACACATAAAACATTGAATTTTATTTATTAGTTTTATAAAATTTCTATCATTGAACAATGAAGGAAAAAGGAAAAAGAAAGAAAAGGAAGAAGAGAAAAAAGAAAAGGAAGAATGCGAGAAAAATGAAGGGTAAGCAAGACAATGAGGGAGTGAATGAAAGAAATGATAAAGAGGAAAATGAGAAGATGAAAAAAAGAACGAAGGAATATCAGGAAGAAAGAAAGAAAGAAAGAAAGAAAGAAAGAAAGAAAGAAAGAAAAAAGAAAGAAAGAAAGTGTAAAATAAATGGTGAAAAAAAGAAAGGAAAAGGATGCACAGAAAAAAAACGAAAGAAAAAAGAAATAACGGAGAAACAAATAAAAATGTTAAAGAACGTGATCGAGAAGAAGAAGAAGAAGAAGAAGAAGAAGAAGAAGAAGAAGAAGAAGAAGAAGAAGAGGAGATTATTACAAAAGAAAAAGGTTGAAGACGAGAAAAAAGGAAAACAGGATGACGAAGGTGAAGAAATGGTTAAGGGAAAAAAAGAAAGAAAAAATGATGACGGAAGGAGGAAGAAAAAAGAATAAAATAGTGAAGGAAATAAATGATGAAGAAAAGGAAAAAAAGAAAACATGAAGCGAAAAAAAGAAGAAAAAACGAAGGAGAAAATGAAGAAGAAAGAAAGGGGAGAAGTAGGAGTGGAAGGATAAAAAGAAAATCAAAAACAGGAAAGATATTAGGATAGAGAAAGAAGGAATAAAATTCTGAAAAAAAGTGGGAATAAATGGAGGAATAAGTGAAAAAAAAACAAGAAATATATGAATGTTCGAATTTAGAAAAAAGAATTTAAAAAGACAAGGATCAAGAATGAGAAAAATGGAGAGAAGGAAGAGAATGAAGAGGAAGAAGATTTGGAATGAAGAGAAAAGGAAATGAAATAAACGTAGAAAGACGAAAAGGGAAGAAAAAGTTAATATGTAGGAAGAAAAAAGATTAGAAGAAGAGGAAGAAGATAAAGAAGAGAATACAATTGAAGAATTGAAAGAAAGTCAAAAAAGCTGATGAAGAGAAAAAAGAAGAAAAAAGATGAAAAAAGAAGAAGAAAGGGGCATAAGAAAAAGAAAGAAGACGATAAGAAGAAAGAAAGAATAAAAGACAGATGTGAAGTATGGAGAAGAATATCCCACCCAGCCAAAAAAAAAATATATATATATATAAATAAATCAATAAATAAAAAAGTTGACTGAAATATGAAAAAACGGACTCAAAAGGAATGGAAAATCTACGAAAGAAGAAGAAAAAGAGAAAAGGATAAAGAAGAAGAGAAAAAGATAGGCACGAAGAATAAGAGAAAAGATGAAAGAAGAAGAGGAAATTTAGAAGAACGAGAAGAAAAGTTTGAAGAACTGACGGAAAAATAAGAAAATAAGAAAACGTTTAACAAAGAAGTAAAGATTAAAATCACGAGAAAAAAAATGATTCGGAAGATGGATAGAAAGTGAAAGAAAAAACAACGAATGAAACTAGTCAGCCATCACTTATATTATCTACATTATTCGGTCTGATATCTTCATCTTTTTCTGCTTCTTTCACTTCATCAGCTTTTTTGACTTTCTTTCAAGATTCTTCATCCATATTCACGACGCTTCGGCCGTTGTAGACTCCGGCCTATGACACTTCATTATGTGTCTCATCTGTTCATATCTGTCTCACCTGTTCATATCTATCTATCTATCTATCTATCTATCTATCTATCTTTGACACTTCTTTATCTGTCTCATCTGCTCATATCTGAAAGCTCCGGCCTATGACACTTCATTATCTATCTCATCTGTTCATATCTGCCACATCTGTCTGTCACATCTATCTATCTATCTATCTATCTATCTATCTATCTATCTATCTATCATACTTAATTATCTATCTGTCCCATCTGTTCATATCTGTCTAATCCATCTATTTCTCTTTATCTATCTCAATTCTGTTCATATTTATCTATCCATCTTTGATACTTCATTATCTATCTGTCTCATCTGTTCATAATTGTCACATCTGTTCATATCTATCTATCTATCTATCTATCTATCTATCTATCTATCTATCTATCTATCTATCTTTGACACGCCTTTATTTATCTCATCTGTTCATATCTGGACGCTCCGGCCTATGACACTTCATTATCTATCTCATCTGTTCATATCTGTCACATCTGTTCATATTTATCTATCTATCTATCTATCTATCTATCGATCTATCTATCTATCTATCTATGATACTTCATTATCTATCTGTCTCATCTGTTCATAACTGTCACATCTGTTCATTTCTATCTATCTATCTATCTATCTATCTATCTATCTATCTTTGACACTACTTTATTTATCTCATCTGTTCATATCTGGACGCTCCGGTCTATGACACTTCATTATCTATCTCATCTGTTCATATCTGTCACATCTATCTATCTATCTATCTATCTATCTATCTATCTATCTATCTATCTATCTATCTATCTTCTTTGACACTCCTTTATTTATCTCATCTGTTCATATCTGGACGCTCCGGCCTATGACACTTCATTATCTATCTCATCTGTTCATATCTGTCACATCTGTTCATATCTATCTATCTATCTATGATACTTCATTATCTATCTGTCTCATCTGTTCATAATTGTCACATCTGTTCATATCTATCTATCTATCTATCTATCTATCTATCTATCTATCTTTGACACTCCTTTATTTATCTCATCTGTTCATATCTGGACGCTCCGGTCTATGACACTTCATTATCTATCTCATCTGTTCATATCTGTCACATCTGTTCATATCTATCTATCTATCTATCTATCTATCTATCTATCTATCTATCTTTGACACTCCTTTATTTATCTCATCTGTTCATATCTGGACGCTCCGGTCTATGACACTTCATTATCTATCTCATCTCTTCATATCTGTCACATCTATCTGTCACATCTATCTATCTATCTATCTATCTATCTATCTATCTATCTATCTATCTATCTATCTATCATACTTAATTATCTATCTGTCCCATCTGTTCATATCTGTCTAATCCATCTATTTCTCTTTATCTATCTCAATTCTGTTCATATTTATCTATCCATCTTTGATACTTCATTATCTATCTGTCTCATCTGTTCATAATTATCACATCTGTTCATATCTATCTATCTATCTATCTATCTATCTATCTATCTATCTTTGACACTCCTTTATTTATCTCATCTGTTCATATCTGGACGCTCCGGTCTATGACACTTCATTATCTATCTCATCTGTTCATATCTCTCACATCTGTTCATATCTATCTATCTATCTATCTATCTATCTATCTATCTATCTATCTATCTATCTTTGACACTCCTTTATTTATCTCATCTGTTCATATCTGGACGCTCCGGCCTATGACACTTCATTATCTATCTCATCTGTTCATATCTGTCACATCTGTTCATATCTATCTATCTATCTATCTATCTATCTATCTATCTATCTATCTATCTTTGACACGCCTTTATTTATCTCATCTGTTCATATCTGGACGCTCCGGCCTATGACACTTCATTATCTATCTCATCTGTTCATATCTGTCACATCTGTTCATATTTATCTATCTATCTATCTATCTATCTATCTATGATACTTCATCATCTATCTGTCTCATCTGTTCATAACTGTCACATCTGTTCATTTCTATCTATCTATCTATCTATCTATCTATCTATCTATCTATCTTTGACACTCCTTTATTTATCTCATCAGTTCATATCTGGACGCTCCGGCCTATGACACTTCATTATCTATCTCATCTGTTCATATCTGTCACATCTGTTCATATTTATCTATCTATCTATCTATCTATCTATCTATCTATCTATGATACTTCATTATCTATCTGTCTCATCTGTTCATAACTGTCACATCTGTTCATTTCTATCTATCTATCTATCTATCTATCTATCTATCTATCTATCTTTGACACTCCTTTATTTATCTCATCTGTTCATATCTGGACGCTCCGGTCTATGACACTTCATTATCTATCTCATCTGTTCATATCTGTCACATCTGTTCATATCTATCTATCTATCTATCTATCTATCTATCTATCTATCTATCTATCTATCTATCTTTGACACTCCTTTATTTATCTCATCTGTTCATATCTGGACGCTCCGGCCTATGACACTTCATTATCTATCTCATCTGTTCATATCTGTCTCATCTGTTCATATCTATCTATCTATCTATGATACTTCATTATCTATCTGTCTCATCTGTTCATAATTGTCACATCTGTTCATATCTATCTATCTATCTATCTATCTATCTATCTATCTATCTATCTTTGACACTCCTTTATTTATCTCATCTGTTCATATCTGGACGCTCCGGTCTATGACACTTCATTATCTATCTCATCTGTTCATATCTGTCACATCTGTTCATATCTATCTATCTATCTATCTATCTATCTATCTTTGACACTCCTTTATTTATCTCATCTGTTCATATCTGGACGCTCCGGTCTATGACACTTCATTATCTATCTCATCTCTTCATATCTGTCACATCTATCTGTCACATCTATCTATCTATCTATCTATCTATCTATCTATCTATCTATCTATCTATCTATCTATCATACTTAATTTTCTATCTGTCCCATCTGTTCATATCTGTCTAATCCATCTATTTCTCTTTATCTATCTCAATTCTGTTCATATTTATCTATCCATCTTTGATACTTCATTATCTATCTGTCTCATCTGTTCATAATTGTCACATCTGTTCATATCTATCTATCTATCTATCTATCTATCTATCTATCTATCTATCTTTGACACTCCTTTATTTATCTCATCTGTTCATATCTGGACGCTCCGGTCTATGACACTTCATTATCTATCTCATCTGTTCATATCTCTCACATCTGTTCATATCTATCTATCTATCTATCTATCTATCTATCTATCTATCTATCTATCTATCTTTGACACTCCTTTATTTATCTCATCTGTTCATATCTGGACGCTCCGGCCTATGACACTTCATTATCTATCTCATCTGTTCATATCTGTCACATCTGTTCATATCTATCTATCTATCTATCTATCTATCTATCTATCTATCTATCTATCTATCTATCTTTGACACGCCTTTATTTATCTCATCTGTTCATATCTGGACGCTCCGGCCTATGACACTTCATTATCTATCTCATCTGTTCATATCTGTCACATCTGTTCATATTTATCTATCTATCTATCTATCTATCTATCTATGATACTTCATTATCTATCTGTCTCATCTGTTCATAACTGTCACATCTATCTATCTATCTATCTATCTATCTATCTATCTATCTATCTATCTTTGACACGCCTTTATTTATCTCATCTGTTCATATCTGGACGCTCCGGCCTATGACACTTCATTATCTATCTCATCTGTTCATATCTGTCACATCTGTTCATATTTATCTATCTATCTATCTATCTATCTATGATACTTCATTATCTATCTGTCTCATCTGTTCATATCTGTCTAATCTGTTCATCTATATCTCTTTATCTATCTCATTTGTCATTATCTCTCACATCTGTTCATATCTATCTATCCATCTTTGATACTTCATTATCTGTCTCATCTGTTCATATCTGTCACATCTTTTTTTATTTCTTTCTATCTATCTATCTATCTATCTATCTATCTATCTATCTATCTATCTATCTATGGCTGCCTATATATATATATATATATATATATATATATACGGTTGAGTTTTAACTAAGCTCAAAAAAAGAAATTTCATCAGATCTGTCTCTAATGATTTTGCAAAATGGCCAGATGCCTGTAGCCTTCTTCTCTCCGCCCGCTTTGTTTTCCCTTTACAAGTGCCAAAATTCAGAACAGGAGTGCAGTACCAATGCCTTGTTTGGGCAGGAGCCGCCCAGCCTTCACTTTTCTCTCGCGATAGAGTTAAAAATCCTTTACGCGTCGTTGACGAACAATGCCCCACCCTGTAAACTCTTTCGTGCGGACGCAAATTCCAAATTGTATTGATAATTTACACACGAGCCTCATTCCTTAGTCCACCCCCAACCCCACCGTTCTGACCGTCAGTGCTAACAGCCGCTCTGCTTAGTTCACTGGAACGAATCATCCTGACTCCTTTCGTATTCCTCTGCTAAGAATTGAATTGCACTCGGATAGCTTCTTTCCAAGAGCTGCTACTTTGAAGAAATGACTCCGGAGCGGGTGCTTTCCCAATCAACGCAATCTTAACCTCTTCAAGTTTCGGATTATCCCTTGTCTTTCCTACTTATCCCAATAAGCTACAATTTATACCTACTTATCTTATCCACAGGCAACAGTCCTCATTTAGTACCCATCTTTCACTCAAAAGCGATACCTAAGGTTTAAAAGAAATTTTAAAAATGAAGAATCTTCCTTGAAGTTTTTATTTTAGTTTTAAATTCAAGCTAATAGATTAAATTAGGTACCTCCAAACAAAAGCGATAACTATGGTTCAATATTAATTTTCGAAAAGGAAAAATCTTTTTTGGAGCTTTTAGTTCAGTTTTAAATTCTATAGAGTATATTGATATTTATTCTGTCACATACAGAATTGTGTCATTCTATAAAGTATCATTGTCCATTATGTACCTCCAAAGAATTGTGATACGTATGGTTTAAATATTAATTTTCTGAAAAATGAAAAAAAACTTTCTTGGGGCTTTTATTTCAGCTTTAAATTCTATAGAATATCTCTGTCCATTAGGTACCCCCTAAAGAAACGCGATACCTATTGTTTAAAATTAATTTTTGAAAATGAAAACAAAATTCTTGGAGCTTTTATTTCCATTTTAAATTCTATAGAATATCACTTTGTCCATTAAGAACCTCCAGAAAAATGCGACACCTATGGTTTAAAATTAATTTTTTTTAAATATGAACAATCTTTCTTAACGCTTTTATTTTAGTTTTAATTTCAATCTAATAGATTAAATGTAATATTTTTAATCAGCAAATTACTTTGCTATATTTCAAAATTAATTTAAATTGAAAATAAAGAGTTTTTTTTTTGTAATCGCTAAAAGTCGATAGTCATTTTTAGCCATCTGTCAACACAGTGCAATTATTCAAAAAGAAAATAATTCAAAAAGAAAATATTGTTGTGGATTCCGAGATGAAATCCGGTCTCAAATGAATGACAAACGCAGGAATGACATATAGCAAATAAATGTATTGACGCAATAATACAATTGGTAATACGGTTAGTAGATCCAGAAATGCGGTTAGTACCAATAATAATATATATACAGTCTGGGAAATTCAGTCTCGAAGTATGACTTCCTTCTGAGTCTACGTGCTCGCAAATGTGACTCCTACAAAGCGGTTACCTCACACTCTCACTGTATCAGTGTATCTCTCGTTTAACACCCGAGCATTTACCGGCAGCAGTATAAGTACACACTAGTGGAGTCCACTTGTATGAAAAAGGGGTGGACCCCATAACAAATATAATTTTCGGAAATTTTATTAGAGGAAGATTCGCTCATTTAAAGTTTAATTAATCTGATTTGAATCAAATATTACTTACTTTTAGTACAAAATATCACGGAAATTAATATTTTAACATGGAGGTAGGTGTTTATTTAAAGCGTTGACGGGATAATGCCTCGACTGAGAGCTAGATGTGCATCTAATATTTTTCTACGGGGGATATATCTGTAAAAATCAAATGAGGAATATAACATAAGCGCCATTTTTATATAATTTTTTAACTATCGAATAATAACAAAAATGTAAGAAATATTCTCCATAATCTAATATTTCAAGCAATTTTAAGTAGTCTGGGGTTAAATTTACTATAGTTATTGTCATGGGTTCTTATCTATAACTACAGAATGAACTCTTCCTAACACTATGTATACTACGGCTCTCAAGAGAGAGGGGTTGAATCGAGTCGAACCGATAGTAGTTCACTCCAAACCAGACTGACAGTCATACTAACACCTTCCACATCTTGTATTATTATTTCGTGTGATATACCTTCGTTATTTCTACTCTTGTGTTCGTGTTGTTCTTACTTGGTCCTAACCTGGACCATGACAGTTATCTTTTTTTTTATGGACGTCCGTATTTGCAGATACAAAACATTTCAAACTTCTTTTTAAATTATTGGTGTCACGAAATTGTAGTAAGGGTTTCTATTTATAATTAGTAAGTATAGTTGTTACTTAATAACAACATCAACTAACTGGTACAAATTAATACAGAAATGTAAATGATTTAAAACTTTATTAATTATTCTAATTCAATTTTTTAAAAAAAGGCAGTAGTATCCATGATATATCATATTCATAAAAAAAAAAACTATTAAAAACTTTTCTAATTAAATGATGTCTTAGTTTTATTTCATTTTTTTTTATTTTACGTTTCAGAGCAGATTTTCGGTAAATTGGGGGTCCTGTTTTACAAAAGAAAATCCAGTTCTTACATGAGTGCAATGTTTGTTATTTTTTGTGCAGCCTACACATTCTGTAAAACGTTGTCGTTTCTATAGAATATCTTTTTGTCCATACCATTGTGGGTATTAATCGATATATCCAAATAATCAATATACCAAATAAACAAAAGAAAAAACAAAAAACCAAATCAAAACACATGCTAAAATCGTTAAAAAGAATCTCGTACTGAACAGCCTTCATCGTATTTTGCCCATATCCATTTCGCAAACAAATTTCGTCGCAAAAACATTTTGAATTGGACATTTCGAAAACCCGTTCGATATAACTTGTAATTATTTTGCTTTTTGTGTGTGAAATATAAAAGCAAACATATTTTCTTTTATAAAATATCTTTTTTTTTCATTCTATTTCATTTTCAAACTCGCAATTCCTAAAGGAGAAATATTATATGTGATTAAATTACGCGGTCTGACAAAGAAGAACAGTGAGAGACCTATTCAGAAGAAAGAAAAGAAAAAAAAATGGCGGCCAAAATTTGCCGCCAAATTATCAGTAATTTAAGTGATGAAAAACGCGTCTTATATTCAGAACTTCCCAACACTTTCAAATAATTTTAAATATTGTGCTGCATCGCAGGGTATATTTAATAACCCCCATCTAAGATAACTGAAAAAGAGATATCGATATACGAAAATCCATATATAAAGCATGTTTATTTTTAATGAGATAGAGAATATTTTAATATGCAGAAATTTAAATTAGTACGAAACAAGACAACCTGTTTAAGGAATATGAGAGAAAGACGGTGCTGCGTCAGTTGTAGCAAATGCAATGAAGTCGTTGTATCAGTCAATAAGTTGTCGTATATTTCAATAATAACGCGGTACTTGAATATTTCATATTGAACAAGAGGTTTCATTTCAATCCAAAACTTCGTCAGTTACCCTTGTCCAGTGTGTTGGATGCAGTACCACGCTCTCATCCGATACAGAACGCACATCCTCGATTTGCGATGAGTGCCAAACACTATCGAACACCCGACTGTTCAAGGCGCGTACATGTCAAGCACAGCCAGCCCTACAGACGGTTTCCGTTTAGTTTCAGCACTGACAAAAGACTAATCGCGGATTTCTACCCACGGCTGGAATTATCTCCAATCAGTTTTATGATGTTAACTGTTATGGAGGCCTCCCCTTTTTCATATAAGTGGACTCGACCAGGGTGTTACTTGGACTGCTGCCTTTAAATACCCAGAGTCAGTCAGAATATATAGAGAGATATTGAGAGAGAGTGAGCAGAGATTGTGATTGAATTGGAGATAGAGTAATAGTGCGATGTAACCGCTTGTAGAGGTCAGTTACAAGCACGTAGACTCTAAGGAAGTCATACTTCGAGACTATATATATATATATATATATATATATATATATATAATTATTATTATTTTTATTATTATTACAACTAACCGCGTTCCTGGATTTACTAACAGAATTACCCTTTGTATTATTGTGTAAATACATTTAATTTCTTATCTTTATTTCTTGCGTTTGTCATTCATTGGAGACCGAATTTCATCTCGGAATCCACAACATTAACAAATACATGAAAGAAGGCGACATAGTTTTTACATACCCAAGTACTTTTGATCTCCTCCGCGATTATCCTTACGGGTGAATTTGCGAAGACAACTTTATTGGAACTGTGGTCGTTGTGATGGTGATCTTTGAAAACACGCGGGAACGCGCTCTGTTACAATATATTACAATTTTAAATTTATCCCTTGTAGCTATGGTGTTTTTGTAAACAAGCGTTATAATATAAGGGCGCTAACCAGATTTATTAGAAATGTAAAACGGCGTTAAATGTTGGTTAAATGCGTTTTAAAACATTGCTGCTACACTGGTAATAAATTTTGTTGAGTGTTGGTTGGTTGATTTTGGTAAGAGAGGGACAAGAGAATTAGAAGTTATTTATAATTTTAATTGTGTAGTATAGTTGTGTTGTCAACGAGTATTTTCCTCTCTATATTATATAGCGGATGTAACAGTAAAATTGTCCAAATCGTGTAACAGCAAAATTGTCCAAATTCTGTAAAATAATAATTGTCCAAATAGTGTAACAGCATAATTGCCCATCACACAAAATGTTTAATATAAAAAAAACAACAACAAAAAAAAAAAAAAAACAACAAAAAAACTGAGTTACTTTTTACCAGGTTTTCAGATAAGACCTTTAGCCATCTTGACACCATCTGTTGTAAGAATCACTGGAAAATTCATTTGAGTTATTCAGCTCAAAAGGGAACAGTTTAAAATCGTTTTGTATCAGCCCCACTATGTCTTCCCAACTGAGCAATGGTGAGGGGTAAATGATCATTCAGTTCTTCAGTAATGGTACCAATATTCATACACTGGCTTTCATCTTTAAACTCCATTCAAGAACCATCAAGAAAACAGTGAATAAGTTTATACAGAGGGAACAGTGGGGAGGAAAACTGGATCAGGTGGGCACAAGATCAAGAGGATTTATCATTGCAACTTAGAGTTAAATGCATTCTTATTGTTCGAGGTAGAGTCTAATAGTGTTATAAAATCCCCGGAGAAATCCGGTAAGATATCTTTAATCATTTCTCAGATACAACGGTTCAAAATTTAATCTAACAGTTGGACAATTTTTCTGTTACACGATTTGGACAATTTTGCTGTTACACCTGGTACACACACACACACACACACACATATATATATATATATATATATATAGTTTTAAAAACAAGGAATGCATTGATTTTAATTTTTTTAATTTTAAAAGTCTCTAGGGCCCTTTCAGCCAACATCTCATCAGGAGACAATCGTTGGATTAGCGAAAAGAATATTAACGATATTGAAGAGCAAAAAAGAGGGGGAAACACACTAAAATAACAAACAAGTATATATACTTGTAACGAGGGGAGGGGAAATAATCGTGTAAATAAATAGCGAGGGACAGTTAAAATAAAATATCCCCCAACAGATTCTTTCTGCCGGCAGAGAGAAGGTTTTCTTAATCCTATACAGACCGATTCCAAAATCTTCAAATGATTATTGGAATCGGCTGTATGAATAATTTTAAACCACTCTTTTTAAACAACTTGGCGCAAGCTATATTCTCAACTAAATGTTGAGCAATAGCCGATTCCATATTCATGGGGGAAGATAGCATATTCTATCTATCTTACCAAGTCGTATTTTGGAAGATACGTGCTGATTGA
The DNA here is from genome assembly GCA_903632075.3 of Acanthosepion pharaonis. NCBI lineage: Eukaryota > Metazoa > Mollusca > Cephalopoda > Sepiida > Sepiidae > Acanthosepion > Acanthosepion pharaonis. The sequence goes on along the minus strand of CAHIKZ030005453.1, from coordinate 1,025,886 downwards.
TTCTAGTTTCCAAATGCAAGGTTGTACGCCCCACATAACCAGCAGCACACTGGCAATTAAATTCATATACTAAATTACTCAATTTGATGTAGGGCAATACATCCTTGCGAAAAGACGGAAACGCAGACCTAGTTTGAAAAATGCTACGTAAAGCAACTGATGGGAAACAACCGGAAACCGACTTGCTAACCTGCTTAATTAAGCCCCTGGATTTTAGGGGAATGAAATTCCTTAGTCTTCTTACTAATAATATAGTCACTAAGGGCCTCCGGATAGCCGTTACTAAGGAAAATCTCCCTAATGTTCCCAAATTCACGGTCCAATCTAATAGGAGAACAAATTTTAAGCGCTCTATACACCAAGGTTTTAACAAGATTGATTTTTCTTTGATGCAGGAGCAAATGAACGCCAATTCAAATAAAGTCCCGTAAAGGTGGGTTTACGATAGATGCTAGTAATAAAACCACCTCTACTGCGTTCAACAAAAACGTCCAAAAAAGGCAGACAGTTGTCCTTCTCCCCTTACATAGTGAAAGACAAACCATTATGTAAGGAGTTGAGCTCATTAAAGAACTCAACAGCCTCACTTTCATTAGAGAAAGTTGCAAAAGTGTCATCGACATATCTAACGTAAACAAACGGTTTAGACACTTTGCCGAAAAGTAACATCTCATGGTAGCCCACAAAAATATCAGCCAATGCAGGGCCAAGGGGATTGCCCATCTGGACCCCATCCACTTGACTATACATAATATTGTCAAAACTGAACTCCACCGAACTAGTACATAGTATCATAAGTTCTATAAATATATCCTTAGGAAAAGTAGGTGGAGCAATGTTACCTTCGTATAAAAAGTCTGCACAGATATCAATAGTTTCCCTCAATGGTACGTTGGTAAATAGACTGGACACATCAAAAGAACACATAAAATCAGTATCAGGGCAAGACTGTATGGCCTGTAGGCGTTCAACAAACGCGAACGAATCAGGTATACAATGTTTAGCAAAAAATGTTTGGACCGGTTGTATGACCTGCAGAAACCATTGAGCCAGAGAATGTTGGGATGAACCAATCATTGAAAGTATTGGTCTCAATGGAACGTTCTTCTTCTGAACTTTAGGAAGACCATAAAGCCTTGGTCTAAGGGAACCAGAAGGTCTAATCCTGTCATAAGTCTCCTTAGAAAAGTAACCTTTTCTAAACAAGTATAATAGACGTTTCTGAATTTTAATTTCATTTCTGTACGTGTTGTCACAAGTTTCAACTGGACCAATTTTTTAGAACTTTTCTGAATCATTCAAAATAATCAACATCTTTTGGATGTAATCTACCCGGTCCAGTAGAACAACACCAGCACACTTGTCCGATTAACAAATATAAATATCATTATTAGATTTCAATGATTTAACAACCTTGAATTGAGTTTTTGACCAAACAAAATCAAAAGAGTCAATAGAAGAATTACAATAACGATAAGCCAAGTCTTTCAACCTTGACTTCAATATTGAACCTCTGCTCATTTGTTCAGCATACAACTTAGACTCCTTGGCATTCCGTCTCAAAGAGGATGTCTAATCTGAAATAATATTTCGATAACACTCGCTAGACAACAGTTTCAATGGATGTCCGCAGTTATTAAGAATCAAAAATGCCACGAGAGATTATTCTTCGAGATCATTCGCAGAAAATCAGTGAAATACGAACGTCTCCCTCCATTCAAAATGGCTGATGCTAAAATCCATGTGAGTTAATCCTTGCGCCTTGTCAGGCTAAGTTTCTTGGCTGATATGATGTGTAAAAAATTATATTAAATCAATTGCTAGCTCTGCTGCAAAAAAAAAAAAAGTTGTTTTACTGCGTCCGGGCTAGACACTATTTCTCTCCAGAAACTATCTTACATAATTATAAGTCTACCATTCGTCCATGCGTTGAATATTGCTGCAACGTATAATCTAGTGCTTCATATTTAGTGATTCTTGTTAAAATACAAAGACGAATCAGTAATATTACTGATCCTGACCTGGCATCTCAGCTTCATTCATTTTCCCATCGCCGTAACGTTGCTTCTCTGGGCTTTTTCTAAAAATACTTTCATAGTAATTGTTCGGATGAACTCGCCGCTATGGTACCTAAACTTTATAGATTTAAGCGCAGTACTAGATTGGCGAAAAGTTCTCATCAATTCACAGTTGAATTGGCTAGATGTAGCCGTAAGTTCTATGCTAACTGTTTCTTTTTTCGCACTTCCGGTTTGTGGAACTCTTTTCCGGTTTCATCCTTTCCAGGCAGGTTTGATCCTGAAAAATTTAAATACGATGTCAGTCGTTATCTACTGGCTTCCTGATTACATTTTTTCTTGATTTTTTTTTAATGTTCCCACTTATAAGACCCAGGGGCCACTCAAGGTAGGGTGTTAACCTTGGAGGCCATTAGTGTGTATAGGAAGGTAAGAAAACGGTTAGACCTAGCCTTGAAACAGGTAAAGATTGTAGTGATGGTGGGGAATATCATGTTGCGGGTCGGTTGCATAGGGTAGTGGTTCACGGGAAGAAGCTGCTTGAGTAGACCTTACATCTCACTGACGGAATACGGAGGTAATGTAGGCGCTTTGCTGCTATGTATGTGTCAAGGGGTGTTCTTTCCGTGAAGGTTTGCCTCAGCGTAACCAGGGAATATATTTCGTCCGAGCACTTTCCGTGGAAGTAACGGCAGAGCAGTAAAAGGCTTGCTACATTCCGCCCGTGGGAGAGAGGCTGAAAGGTGAAGAATAGTTCATCACCCACAAGGCTGGAGAATGAGATCTGGCCAGCTCCCGCCCGAATATAACAACAGTGCTCCATTTTCGACCATATCTGGATCTTGTAAAGGTAGAGGATAGTAGGAGGAATCAGGTACTTTGGAGCAGTAAAAGAAAGGAATCGTCCGTATTAACTGCATCCTTAGAAATGGATCATATGCCTGAGTTTCATTTGAGGTCGGGTGTGAGTTTAAAGCCCAACAGTCTTTCGAGACACTGTGTTTCCTCGAGAGGACCTCCATTCATGCAGATATGTCGTAGTTCGCGGTTAGATCGTGTGATGAAAGGATGGATTAGCTTGGTCTTCGAGATATTGAAAGTAACCAGCCAGTTTTTACCTCATTGCAAGATCGGAAAAGACATCAGTCACCCAATCTGACCATCGTGAATTTTAGAGGTGCACCCGTATTTAGTCGTATCATCGGCATAAATGTTTACAAATGATCTAAATATATTCTTTGGCTGATTATTTATGTGGATCAAAAAGAGGGTTAGTCCAAGTAATGACCCCTGAGGGTCTCCTGTGTTGACCGCTAGAGCTCTGTGGGACTGGACATTAATAACTACTTTAAAAGACCTAAGTCTTAGAAAGGATTTTATGATCGAGAAGACCCTTCCATAATTAGAGTGCTTGTGCAGTAAGCCGTTGTGCCACACCAATGATCAGTACCAATCAGTACCAATGATCAGTACCAATCAGTACCAATGATCAGTAACAATAATCAGTCCACGAATCAGTACCAATGATCAGTACCAATGGTCAATCCACCAATCAGTACCAATGATCAGTATCAATCAGTACCAATGATCAGTACCAATCAGTACCAGTGATCAGTCCACCAATCAGTACCAATCAGTACCAGTGATCAGTACCAATAATCAGTACCAATCAATACCAATGATCAGTACCAATCAGCACCAATGATCAATATCAATGATCAGTCCACCAATCAGTATCAATGATCAGTCCACCAATCAGTACCAATGATCAGTACCAATTATCAGTTCACCAATCAGTTTAATTCCATGATGGCGATGATGAAATTAAATTAGCTTGATCTTGGAGATATTAAATGTAACCAGCCAGCTTTTTGCCCTATTTGGTAGTTTGTGCAAGATCGGAAGAGAGATCAGCCAGCAAATCTGACCATCGTGAGTTTTAGAGGTGCGCCCGTATATAGTCGTATCATCGGCATAGATGTTTACAAATGATCTGGGTATATTATTAGGCAGATCGTTTATTTAGATCAAAAAGAGGGTTGGTCAATACAGAATGTCGTTTTCAAATTTGTGGCGCTGATTCCTGGTGCTCAAAACCATCAAATCAAAAACAAACAACGCGCATGCGCGAAACTAAAAATATAAAATGCGATAATTTACCCGTCGCAACCTGTATGACGCAAATGCATTTTTAATGATTTTTCTCAGTTAAGATCAGAAAGAAAAGGAATGTCGTAGATTAACGAAAGTCGTACTGAGCGAAAGACCTGAGCTCTGAAGCTTTTATAGTATAACCAGACGAGCCACAACTGAAAATAGAATTACATAAGGCGGTTTCTTTTGGAAATTTTGAGAAATGATATCCGAAAAAAGAGGAAAAAAAGAGCGAGAAAATGGAGGATGACATTGTGATTTTTGATTAAAATTTCCGTTTCACAATAACAGAGGGTCTTTAATTAATTTAAATGGAATCACATTTTCTACTTCCTCGATTTTGATCGACGAAAAAAAAAAAAAAAAAAAATCGAAATAAGAATCACAGGAAGGAGAAAAGAAGAATCCCACCCTTTTCTCATTTAATTACCCGCCCTTGTCATCTTTACTTCCGGTCCTCGTCAGCAATAAGGATATATTTTGACGTCATGAAATCATTAATGATTACATTCGCCGAGATTACTCAAGCGAAATTAACGTGAGTACTTTGAGGTTTCTTTGGTCTCCTAAATAATACATTCTTCAACTTGCTCTATATCCGAAGTGTGTATATAACATTGATTAATTCCAATTCCCTCACCCTTATTAGGCTGTGTAACTCAGAGGTATAAATGCCGGACAGCAGAGATTCTATGTGGGTATTCAGCTGAAACGATTAGAAACGATCCCTGCCTCGAGGATACACACACACATACTCCACATTTTATATATATATATATATATATATATATATATATATATAGATAGATAGATAGATAGATAGATAGATATAAATAGATATAAATAGATAGATAGATATACAGATATATACATAGATACACACATATATATATATATATATAGATGGATAGATAGAGATAGATAGATATATGTAGATAGATATATATAGATAGATATATGTAGATATATATATATAGATAGATAGATTTATGCAGATACATAGATATATATATATATATATAGATAGAGAGATATGAGAGAGATATAGAGAGGCGATAGATATAGATATATGTAGATAGATATATATAGATAGATATATGTACATATATATAGAGATAGATATATATATATATATATATATATATATATATATATATATATATATATATATATATATATAGATAGATAGATAGAGAGAGAGATAGATAGATATATGGAGAGATAGATGTGTGTGAATAGATATATATAGATGGATATATGTATATATATATATATAGATGAATATATGCAGATAGATATATGTATATATAGATGGATGAGAGATAGATATAGATATATGTATATATATATATATATATATAGATAGATAGATAGATAGATAGATATAGATATGTGTGGATAGATATATATAGATAGATATATGTACATATATAGAGATAGATAGATATATGCAGATATATATATATATATATAGACATAGATAGATGAATGGAGAGAGAGAGAGAGAGAGAGATATAGAGAGATAGATGAATGTATGTAGATGATATATATATAGATAGATATATGTAGATATATATATATAGATAGATATATGCAGATAGATATATGTATATATATATATATATATATATATATATATATATATATATATATATATATATAGATAGATATATATAGATATATGTAGATAGATATATATAGATATATGTATGTATATATATATATATATATAGATAGATATATGCAGATAGATAGATATATGTATATGTATATATATAGAGAGAGATAGAGAGAGAGATAGATATAGATATATGTAGATAGATATATATATATGGATATATATATATATATATATAGATAGATAGATAGATAGATATATGCAGATAGATATATGTGTGTATATATATATATATATATATATATATATATATATAGATAGATAGATAGATAGAGAGAGAGAGAGAGAGAGAGAGAGAGATAGAGAGAGAGAGAATTTATGCTATTAATAAGTGTACATTTTTTACTTCACTCTCCCATTTCTTTTTTTACGGCCTATCAACCTCACTGACTACGTTTTTAATGCTGACTACGTTTTTAAGATAGGTTTCTATGAATAGAATATGTACTGATATTTTTTTCAAACATGTACTGCTGGTTATAATTTTTGTATTAAATTAATTAAAATGTATTGCTGGTAATATTTTTTCAAAACTTTATTGTTGGTACTTTTAATATACAAATCATTTTTTATACTGTCATAGTGTTTGACTCTAGTTTGGGCGTTAACTATTTGACCGTAGCTGGTATCCTATCACACTGGGAGCAACACCAATGAAGCGGTGATTTCAAGCTGCTCAAAATTTCCCGATCAGAGGCCTTGCTGCCGGATGTAGTTTATCATCTTACCAGGATCCAGGATGCCATATAATTCGGTACAATACACGTAACCATCTTCAGGTATGGATTGAAGCTTCATTTTCAATCAATCTTTGAAAAAAATATTCTATATATAAAGACATCTTTATGTTTATACATTCTTTTTACAGATACAAGAATTTAAGTAAATGCTCTGTTTATAATAAACAGTATTAAATAACATTTACCGGCCTGAATGTCCGAGAAATTTTCATAGAAAATATTCGTCCTCCGACAGGAATCGAACCTGTATCTTATATGGAACCGTCATTTACCCTGACGTGACTTAACCGATTCGGCCACAGAGGAGCGTTCGATTTTACTGTCTTTAAACTACAATCTTCCATGATTCTATCCCGTACATTCATATCTTCTCATGGCTTATCCAAATGTGAACAAATGACGACACACATTATGAAATGGGCAAAGTCCGAAAATTAGTTTAAGACATTTATATATATATATATATATATATATATATATATATATATATATATATATATATATATATATAAATTTACTTAACTACTATATTTCTATGAAATTCTCTCCAATCTAACTCTTCAAATGCTGAAAGTATAACTAATTCTAATTTCTATATTCTCCCTCTCTATAACCCCTGTACACTATATTAATTATAATTTAGAAGCTTTCCCCTACTCAATTAATCTTTCCTTTAATCCCTTTCCCCGTTTTATCTCTATATTTTAAAGTTATATTTAGACCCTTTTTATTCCTCTTTTAATTTTAAATTAATATTTAACTCTTCATATAACCCCAAATTAATGTCTATAATATGTTTAATATTCGGATTTAATTTTATAAAACTTCTTCCCTTCAAGACGAATACCTTCTACCCTCCCTGACCGCTGTCTCGTGCCTTTCGTCTGACTGAAACATTGAAATGGATAAATTCTTTATTAGTTTTTCGACTGTTTTAACGTTCAGTGTTAAATTTCTATTTCTGACACAAACTCAGTTCACTCCGAGGTTGATAAACAGACTACCGATATTTTCGTCTGACGAAAACTTTATTCACCATATGAGGTGATTTTAGATTTTATTGTTTGTTAATTATTTGCTCTCTAATAATAAATACACTGAGCTCTTTTTGTGGATCGGTTTTAATATTTTATATTTCTAGGATCCACTTGGAATATATATATATATATATGTAAAGTCTTTATGTAAACTATCTTATGAACTATTATGAACTATGTAAAGTATTTCACCTATCTTGGTAGCAAAGTCAATTACAGTGGAACTTTAGATGATGAAACCATGCATCGCATTGCCTAGGCTACCAGTGCTTTCGGTAAACTTCGCCATCGCTTGTGGAATGAACGGGGTATTCGACTGGATACGAAAATTCGTGTTTACAGATCTGTTGTACTTGCCATCCTTTTGTATGGCTCAGAGTCGTGGACTCCATACAGGTACCATATACACCAGCTAGATGTTTTCCATAAAAGCTGTCTGCGTGCAATCTGTGGAGTTAAGCTTCAAGATAGGACATCTAACGTAGACCTGTTTAACAGGTGTAATATTGAAGGAATCGAGACTTTTATCATACAGTCTCAGTTATGGTGGACTGGTCATGTCTTGAGAATGTCTGATGGGAGGATACCCAAGATCCTAATGTACAGCCAGTTAGATCAGGGCTACAGGAATGTAGGACGCCCATCGCTAAGATAGAAAGACAAGCTGAAAAGCGACTTGTCAGCTGTCAATATACCACATAACACCCTTGAGCGCTTAGCCTTGGAGCGGGTAGAATGGAAATCAACGTGTTTCAGTTGACTCGGCAATTTTCAATCTGCTTGTCTGAATCATCTTCAAGAAGCGAGAGCAAGATCTAAAAGGTCAGACATTCTAACAGTGATCTCATCTCACAATCCTCACACCTGCTCCATATGTGGCCTTCTTTGTAAATCACTAGCGGGTCTTAAATGCCACTTAAGATTATCGCACAAAATTTCATAACTGAATCAATAAGCTGTCAGATCCTCATACGTCGAAACGGACGGGAGAGTCCATTATATATATATATATATATATATATATATATATATATATATATATATATATATATATATATTAAAAAGAAGGTGGTGCCGCAAACGTTTTTGGTTGGAATGTGGATTTATTAAGAAAAATATTATACTTTGTTTTACATAATTTCACGATACGTGTTTCTGGTCTCGCAACCGTCTTCAGGTGAAAGTGGAGATTTCTACATATTATTAAAATAGGAGATATATATATATGTATGTACACATACATACATTTATGTATGTATATGCAGATGTTGACAACTTAAGAAGTACGTGTGTGTGTGTGTGTGTGTGTGTGTGTGTGTGTGTGTGTGTGTGTGTGCTGGTTCCATGTGGCTTGGGAAATATGTGTGTATATGTGTGTGTGTACTGACTACTTGTGGTGGGATAGTGTGTATGTGCGTATGTGTGTGTATGCGTGTATAAGTACAAATAAGTTTAATTCCTCGTAGTAAAAATATACGCACATATATACACGCATGCTGACAGGAACACACCAAAATAGAAACAGATCCAAGAGCACATAGAGGTCACTAAAACATTAAAAGATTAAATGCCGATAACTACTCGCTGGACAAACCTTAATTGTTTTATGACCCTTCACGCAGAACTCTTCATTGACAATTCTAGAAAGAAAATTCGGATTGCCAACACACAAACAGAATGTCTCATATCGAGAATATTCCACATTGAACATGAAGAAAAAATTAATTATTTTTAATAATATGTAGAAATCTCCACTTTCACCTGAAGACGGTTTGCGAGACCAGAAACACGTGTCGTGAAATTATGTAAAACAAAGTATAATATTTTTTCTCAATAAATCCACATTACAAAACCAAAAAACGTTTGCGGCACCAATCTTCTTTTTAATATACATACTTTTCTCTCGTTGGAACCACTACAACATATTTCTTTTATATATATATATATTTATATATATATATATATATATATATATATATATATATATATATATATATATACGTATATATATATGTGTGTGTGTGTGTGTGTGTGTAAAAAATTTCACATAGAGTATATCTGGAAAAGGAAAATATGAATAAAGATAAAACAAAAACTTACCTTAGCCGAAGCGTTTGCTCCTCTGAGGTACAGTAGTATGGCATTTGCAATGGAAGTCGACTTAAAAATGGTCTCTAATCAGCTCGTTGAGCAAAAAATATTATTTCCAGTCAATTTAAATTAGTTTTGGAAATATATCCAAGTATTTTTTTTTATTGAACCTATTAAATTTAATTTATTAACTTTAAATTGAAACTAAAACAAATGCTTCGGAAAAGATTTTTCATTTTAAAGAGTTCATTGTAATACAGACGTTTCATCTATTTTTGTTTTGTTTTGTTTTTTGGTTTTGTTTGAAGGTACCTTTTTTTAACATCTGAAACCATTTTTCAGGAAGTTTGGTTTCTCAAGTTCAGTAGCAGTTCATGTTTTGTCTAGTATTGATGGGAGTTTCCTTCCTTGCATTTTGTTTGATGTAATGTGGAACATCAGCATCTTGATAATGTCACTCGTCTTTCTCCGAGTTACATGTGGTACCCACTTTAGTTATTTTCAGCTAAAAAAATCCTCAAGTATGTGGGTTCTGTCATCTGGTAAGGTCTTTGCCTGCGATTGTGTAGCGCCTGTCCATGAAGATTGATGAACGATGGGGCTCACTGAGACATCCACCCTTCAATCACGCGAAGCCATTTGCGGCCATAAAGTTGCAATCATACACGTCAAAACAGTTACAGTCGAGGTAAAAAAAAAAAAAAAAATTGTGATATTTTAAACTTTAAATAAATAATATTTGTTTCAAATCAGATTAATTATATTTTAAATCAGCTAATATTCCACAAATAAAGTTTCATAAAACTGTATTTTATTTTTGGAAGTTTTTTTTTTTAATAAAGAGAATTATATTGTAGCGAAAGTGAACTAAAAATAGGTAAAAATCAGATATTTTAACCAAAAAAATGGGTAAAAAATCAGCTGTTTTAACCAAAAGTAGGTAAAAATCAGCTATTTTAACCAAAAACAAATGGGTAAAAATCAACTATTTTACACACCCGCAAACAAAATGGGTAAAATTCAACTATTTTAACCAAAAAATAGGTAAAAAATCAACTATTTTAACCAATAAAAGGGGGGAAAATCAGCTATTTTACCCCAAAAAAAGAAACAGAAAGAAACACTTTCTAGTCAATTTAAATAAGTTTTTAAAAAAATACCAAAGTATTTTGCTTATTGGAAATATTAAATTTTGTCTTTTAGCTGGAAATTAAAACTAAACTCAAAGCTTCAAGAAAGATTTATTTTAGAAAAATTCAATTTAAAAATATGTTTTTGTAGAGGTCCCTAATATAAATGTCACTTTTAGTGGATACACGTATTTGTGGATATATTTATTTATATCTACCATCCTGATTATTCGAGAAGTCGTATTTAAGAAAAATATGCGTTCTCCAGAAGAACTGGAACCTGTGTCCACATGGGCAGAATGAACGTGGGTACAGATCTATATTTTAATAAGAATTAATAGCGACACTCTCGATAATTTCTTTATATATATATATATATATATATATTGTGTTTATACGTTATTTAGGAGATACAGTTTATTTAGGTAAATGGTCTGTTATTTTTTGTTTAAATCAACAGTATTAATTACATTTACCGGCCTGAATTTTTCTAAAAATATACATCCTCCGGCAGGAATCGAACTTCTGTCCTATACGGAACCGTCAATTAATCTGACGCGCTACAGCACGAAAATTCTCGCACAGAGCATTTACCAAAATAAATTTTATTTATTATAAAACGTATAAGCAGTAAATATATTAAATAATTGTCGATCTTAATGTATTTCATTATATATATATATATATATATATATATATATATATATATATATATATATATATATATATAAATAAAAATTACATGAATCATAAATATAAACTTAACTGCACCACATACTTAATATATATATAATTATACATATATATATGTATATATATATATACACACACACACACATATATATATATATATATATAATTCATCGAGTGTTGAAAAGAGAATCCTGCAGAAAGCACTTGACGGCCATTTTGTCTTTTTTGGTGACTCATCAGCACTGAGCATCCACTATCGAGAATCGAACCCGGACCGTTACGATACGACACAAGCGACATACCACCGGGCAAAAAAGTAAAACAATGTAAGAAAAAATAAAAGAAGGCGTTGCTCTTGGGGTCGGTTCCGGTGGGTTATGTATGCTTGGGAGGTGGCTTTCCTTCGCGATTCTTTCGGAGGGATTGGCAGAGGAGGAGGCGTGCGTTTCTTCCCGCCGGAGTACATGCTCTGGTTATAGTATCTGTTCCGTGCCGGAAGCCTTCTCTCCTCCACTGTGTTCCCCGCCAACCGTTGCGTGACATCTGTTACGCTGCGGTGGTATGACCGGCAATGAATAGCTTAGACAAGCTCCTACCAGATTAGACAAGCTATGACCAGCTTAGACCAGCTATGACCAGCTTAGACCAGCTTAGACAAGCTATGACCAGCATAGACCAATGGTCCGAATGGAAACGCTCGAGTCTCCACGTTAAAAGCCGACCTTGTGTTACAACCTGGCTGAGTGGAGTGGTCAAGTAAACCTCGTGTTACCTATGCTTGGATGAGTGTTACCACCGTAATTAAGGCTAGCTGCGCTATATTGAGTCTTGTTAGTTACGTATTCGTTACCGAGGCCCGCTGACCCAGTGGTATGACGCTTACGTTGTATCGTAACGGTTTGGTTTCCATTCTCTGTAGTGGATACGCACTGCTGATGAGTGCCAAAATGGCCATCCAGTACTGAGGATTTTTATTCAGGACTCTATGAATTATTATATGAAGTTCATCAAATCTCAAAAAAATTTGAAGAAATATAGTCTTAAGATGTGCTATACTTATGGGGTAAAGTGCTCAATATCAGAGATAGAGCGTATGTAAATATAAAAGTGAACATAGAAGTCAACACTTAGAGGCGACAGACTGTTTCCGGCTAGACGCGATCGTCAGGCCACGAGTGAACAGAGAACAGCACTCGTGGCATACACTTTCTACTCAATAAAGTTTTCTCAGTTTCATTCACTCTTAGTAAACGATTGCATCTTAGTGGTTTTATTGTCTTGCTTGGAATAAAATGATTACAAAAATGGTTGATGCTTTTACTTTCACGCCTGCTTTTATGATCGTGTGAAAAAGCCGATTTACATTTTCAGGTTTGCCAGCAAACCAGTCCCAAGGAGTTTTTGTAGTTTCTGAAAAAAATGATGGTGAACGAATTTCGATTAGTATTCGAATAACGGATAGCGGCTCTGATTGAGAAATCGGAGAGCCGAGTTCGAATTCCAGTCGAATCCTTTACATTCACTTACGTTCTAATACCCTTGGGAAAGGTATGAATCCTCTTCTTCTCCCTCCAGCTATGGGTAAATAGACTCATTTCTTGGATGGTAACTGGTCTAGGAGATGAACAACTCTGAATTCTAAATCTGCGGAGGATCGTTTAGGGACCCATTGGCACGTAGTGCACCAGGTGTCTGTATTCGGCTCTTCAAAAAGTGTGGATGGTTCTATGGTATGAATCCTCTTCTCCCCACGTCAGTTATGGGTACATAGCAGCACTACCTCCCCAAGGCACTTGATGTAGGACTCCGTGTTGTGTCTGAGACTCTGTAGGAAGATGAATGAAGGCATAACCTCACTATCACTAGGGATCAATCCAAACACCATAATGTTGACTGGATATATCATCCAAATGTTTCCGAATCCTCTGCACTGTCCTCAGATTCACACCCAAATACTCTGTATTGTGCTTCCAGTACGAATGCTAAGCAGTACAGCATGCCGTTTCCAAATTTCTGGCGGAATTACACCATGGTGCTCTTTTTCTCATAAACGGTGCCCAACTGACCTGTCCGTCGACAAAAATAAAAAAAACAGTAACGCGCATGCGCAAAATTAAAAATGTAAAATGGTGACAATTTACCCATCGAACCCTGTATATTGTTTTTTTTTTCTTATTTTCAGATTCCGACATACCGCTCGCATCGTTCTTTTTTGCCTCTTGTAAACAAGAATAATGAAAGGCGTCTCTTTTCAACTTTAAAAATCAATCCGTCCTGAATATGTTTTTTTTTTAATGTCGTTGGCAAATGAAGAGAAATAAATTCTGAATAGGAACGAAGAAAAAGAAAAGTGAAAAAAAAAAAAATTAAAAGTAAAAGTTTATTCTTACGCAGTGATATCAGCGGAATATCTATTGATTGGTATCGATTGCTAACTGATCGAATGATGGACAATATTGTCAGGTTTTAATGGAATTGTAAACAGTTGATTGAATATCTTTTAAGTTGGATTTTAATTAGAAAACAAGGAGTAATTAAAATGGATGCTGGTGCTACAATCGGAAATTTCGACCCGTATCCCGATCTATAGAACTTCGATTGATTTGATAGGAAAAAACAGGTTGGGTTGCTAACTTGGAACAACACCGTAAGATGTGACATAACAAAAATACTGATATGAAAACATGAGTCATATTCTTAAAAAACCCCGTCAAGTCGAGAATCTCATATTAATGTCTTGCCCGGAGTCCAGCTTATGCAAATATGACTAAAGTAATGTTTCTACTCATTTGTTTTATTTTATTTTTTTGTTTTTTTAATTCAGTGGCACACTTGTAGAATAACTAAAAAGCTGGGGCGCACTTTAAATTTTAATACGGAGAATTTAGTCACGAAATTTGAAAATATTAAATTCCCTTTAAATGAAAACAGTACTGCTAATGCACAGTTTTTATTTAAAGGGATTTATAAAGAATCTATTTGGTTTTAGAGAGGGCGATAATAACTGATTTAAATATCTTGAGGAAGGCAAAGAGGAAAGGATTATCCACTTCTTCTTAAAGATTAAGGAATTTAGCATCCACTTTAAATGACCTAATGACAAACACTTGACTTATACATGGAAGATATGCGTTAGGTGTCTTTCTTTTATTTGTAACCATCTGTAAGTTCAATTTCACCCATTTACTCTTAGGAAGGGTGAGAATCTTGTTTTTCCTCCATTTTGAGTTCAGAGCACACCTTCTCCTAGACCAGAGGTTCCCAGCTGTTTTTTTTTAATTCACGGTGCACTTATAGAATATCTAAAACTCTGGGAAGCACTTAAAATTTTAATAAGGAGAAATTAGCAACGAAATTTGAAAATATTAAATTCCCTTTAATGAAAACTGTACCACTAATACACAGTTTTCATTTAAAGGGATTTATGAAAAATCTCTTTTTTTTTTTAGAGAGGTCGATATTAACTGACTTAAATCCCTTGAAGAAGATAAAAAGGAAAGGATTATCCACTCCTTCTTAAAGATTAAGGAATTTAGCATCCAGGTTAAATGCTCAAATGACACAGATTTGACTTAAACATGGAAGACATGTGTTTGGTGCATGTGGCTTTTTAAAAATACTTCAGGGTGCACTTGTTGGAGAACTAAAATTTGGAGATCACTTCAAACATTAATAAGGATAAATTAGTCATGAAATTTTAAAATATTAAATTTTGGTTTAGCATTTCATTTAACTGAAAACTGGACAAATATTGTACAGTTTTCATTTAAAGTGATATATGAAGAATCTATTTATTTTTTTTTTTTGAGAGGCCGATAATGATTGATTTAAATCCCTTGAGGAAGACAAAGGGAAAGGATTATCGAACTCTTTCTTAAAGATTATGGAATTTGACATCCAGTTTAAATGACAAAAACTTGACTTAGACATGTAAGACATGCTTAAAGGTGTCTATCTTCTTTTATTTGTAACCCTCTGGAAGTTCACTTTCGTCTATTTAATAGATTAATGTGTTTTCCTATCACCTAGTTCGGATCCTTTCTCATTTTTTTGGACAGGTTATCCCTTGTTTTCTGTTTAGTATTTGGTTTACAGTTCCTTCTTCTAAAGTCTTCTCATTCTCTTTAACACCCATTAACCCCTGACTACTTAGTGGCATTCTCCCCATGTTTGTCTGAAATGAAGAAAAATTCTATATATCTAAAGGCTTTCGACTATTCAATTAGCGCTCGGATGTGTAGAACATTTCGACAGGTTTTACACACTATCTGTTCACAAAAGAAAATACTTGCACGGATGCAAAAGAAATAAAAATGAAACACGAACTTAATCGTAATTCCTTGTGAGCCGTCTTCAATGAAACTTACATAAAAGTGTGATTGCTGCCCAAACAAACAATTATATAGAAATTATATTATTTGTACACAATTATTATTAAAAAAAATAGCAGGACGCTCCATCTCCTCTCAAACTGCAAAGCTGGGAATAAATGTTTCCTCTAGTATTCAACACAAAAACGCAATTTATACAGTCAAACATGAAGAAAAATTAACAATACACTAAAACAATCCCCTTGAAAACGGCTAAAAAAAAGTGTGCTTGGGACAATGGATAATACAGACAATTTTTGTATTTCATTATTCCCACTAGACGTAAAAATGAGAGAATGGTAAAAAAAAAAATGATTAAAACATGAATTAAAATTCCCTTATCTATCATATAAAGAAAACATGCATAAAAGAAAGGTTGCTGCCCATATATGCATTAATACCATGGAAATTTTGATTTCAATTATGAATATACTATTAAAACAACGTAAATTTCAGAAATAAGTTATTCCAAAAAAATTTCGCTTGAAGATGGAACAGAGCTTACTTTAATTCAATTTAATTCAAATAATGATATTGAAGTTTTCGGCTCTTGTTTTGAAACATGAGACCTCTTATGTCGCGAGTTGGAATCATATTTTTAAATAAGTAATTATATTTATGCTCTACTTTTGTATCGAGTACTATTTTTTAAAAATAACAAAAATACTAAGGAACTTTGGATTATTTACCTAACCAGTTCTTTCCTATTTTCTATATATTTTCACACACACACACACACACACACACACACACACACATATATATATATATATATTTGTGCTAATTGTTATTTTTTGAATGCGTTTGTTATAAATTGAGATAATAGGCATTTGTTTTCATGTCCACATTTTGAAATTATTTCTGATTTTATGTTCAGTAATTTTTTGTTGGCTGTGGGAATTATTGTTACTTTTCGTGTAGACAAAGTAGCCATTTTGTTGCTATGTTGTTGTAAGCGAGTGCGTTTTTTCAATATTTTCCAAATTATTTTTACTGTAACGTTTCTGTCTTTTAGTTGCCATATTTATGTAGATAATTTAGTGCTGTTTGAGTGTCTTCTGTTGAAGAATGAGGGGTCAGGTCATGGTTGTATTTTCCTTGCTTGAATGACCCTTCAGTGGCACCGAGGTAGTACATTGTGCTGTTGTTTTGCACTTACGTTGGGCTTTATATATTATGTTCGTTTTTTGGCTGTTTCCTTGTAGCGGGCATGTTGTTTTATTTCTACAGTTATATTGAGGGTCGTTTATTGCGTTATTGCAGGTACTTAATTTTTTGTTTTGGGTTTTTATTATTTGCGTTATATTTTTGTGCATCTGTAACTAACATTTACGTTGTTCCTGTTGTTAGTTACATTAATGACAAATCCGTATAAAAGTAAGTTAGTATCAGACAGAAATCGGTCCAAGTTATTGGAACACCCTTTAAAATTCTTCAAATGCGAAAATCAGGCATACGAGTAACTTTCCACTGCCTCCAAGCGAATCTAAATAAAAAAACTATTTTTTAAATGACGCTATCTCTTTGAATTAAACAAAAAAAAGTACAGTTGTTCTTTATTTTTTCCTCGATACCTGATTGAATGTTTTTCTTTTTCTATTCTCTTCTGAGGCAGTAAAACGCTTTTCTGAAGTTGGAATGCAAGTGTCTTGAGTATCTGGATCGTGTTCTATTCGCACCCAGGACGGTCGGCTATGATTTAACGAATTCCGGCGAGTCGGAGACTACTCAAGAATAAATACAATGGTGCCGTACAGGTGATGATGAACCAGGAAGGCACTTGGTTAATCGTGGCAACAAGGACCACAAACGGCCAACGAGATCCGACCTCGTTTATTTGAGGTTCACCGGATTACTGTCTGAGGAACTTGGAAATTGGTTGAGTTATTTCCTTTGTTTATACTATTTTTTTTTTTTCAAAAGATGGCGTACTAATATATATATATATATATATATATATATATATATATATATATATATATATATATATAGAGAGAGAGAGAGAGAGTGAAATCTGAAGGAAAATGAAAACCTCATTAGACGCATAAACTTAAGTCTTTAGCAACTTTAACCATGGGAAAATTAACAACCAAACTTTTAGCTTATTAGGAAAATGGACATTCAAATTTATACATAGATAGCCCAATGATTCCGCTAGCAAAAACAATGCACACCAAACAGTGACCTTTTGTGGATGCAGTGGATTTCAAGAATCTTCCTTGGATTTTCATCAACCCAAATGTGACGATTCTGCTTATTAAAAAATCCACCAAGATGAAAATGGGCTTCATTACTAAAGAGGATTTTTTGTGAAGAATCTTTATCGTTTTGTCTTTGCTCATGCACCCAATGTACGGCGCTCCAAATGGTCAGAAGGTTTCAGTTCTTGTGTCAATTGAATTTTGTAAACGTGTAGAGACAAGTCTTTTGTCAAAATTCGATGTTAACATTGTTGTGGAGAGCTTCAATTCCTGCGCGCGATGACGAATAGAGGTGTTTGGATTTTCGGCCACATTCTTGTGCACTTCAGCAATGTTTTCAGTTGAACGTCGTAAACGAGCACGCAATGGTGTTTTCACATCTGCCACCGACCCAGTTTGTTTGAATTTACGAACAATTTTTTCCAGTTGTACTCTCGGCTGGTCGATTATATTGATCAAAAATCGCGAAGTGT
Organism: Acanthosepion pharaonis; assembly: GCA_903632075.3. Taxonomy (NCBI): domain Eukaryota; kingdom Metazoa; phylum Mollusca; class Cephalopoda; order Sepiida; family Sepiidae; genus Acanthosepion; species Acanthosepion pharaonis. Next base: position 1,007,301 of record CAHIKZ030005453.1, on the reverse strand, counting down.
TCGAAATGCATTTCTGTTTGAACGTCCATTTTCGTAATAGTCTCCGATAACGTTACCATGTTGTTTGATTCTTAATCTTTCCATGGTTAAAACTGCCAAAGACATAAGTTGTGAAATCTAAACGAAAAAAAAAATCATTAGACGCTTAAATTTAATTCCCATTTAAAATCGGCCCAAGTTACTGGAACATTCTACATATATAAATGAGAAATTAGTGATAGAGTAGGTAAACTTACCAAAAGAATTTCTATATTACCATCAAGGACTACAAATCCAAATTTGAGGTTAATCCTACTACCAGAATTATAAATCCAACCCGGACTGAGATCGGTAAAAATTAGTAAAAAACTTCTGGAAGGAGTAAACAAACAAATAACGGATTAACACAATGGATTAATACCAAAGAAGTCACCAACTGGTTTGAAAATATTTAGGTTAAATCAAATTGTATTCTAATACAGTTCGACATCGAAGAATACTACCCGTCAATATCAAGGGAACTTTTCGCAACTGACCTGGAATTTGACCCTCTAAACTCTGACCTAACAAAGGATGAAAGAAACATAATTATGAATGCAAAAAATCTGTCCTCGGTCATAATGGCAATCAATGGATAAAAAATTCTGAAGACAATTTTCATATCACAATGGGATCATTAGACGCTGCTGAGTCTTGTGACCTTGTTGGTCTATTTATATTATATAATCTAAGTTCACACCGTGAAATTAGTATAAGATATTTAACTATATAGGGATGATGGCCTTATGGTTGTGAAGAAGTCTACAAACTTTAAAATTGATAAGATTAGAAAGATAATACATAGCGAATTTAAATGTCTAAATTTGAAAGTTACCGTTAATACAAAATTAAAGAAAGATAAACTTCTGTGATATAACATTAAACTTAAGGAATAATATATGCCAACCTTATACAAAACCTAATGCTAATCCTATATATATATATATATATATATATATATATATATATATATATATATACCCTGCAAATCATCCTCCATATGTAATAAAGCGTGTACCTTTATCTATTGAAAAAAGAATAATTATCAATTCTGCTAATGAAAAAATATTCTGTGAACACAATAATTTTTATTATAAAGTTCTAAAGAATAGTCCCTATAAATGCCCTGACATTAATTATATAAAAGATAATAGAAACCATAGAAGAAATGGAAATAGGAAAATTATTTGGTACACCCGCCCATTCAACCAAATTATTAATAGTACGTTAGTACAAAAATTCCTTACTTTAATTGGAAAACATTTTCTTAGAAATAATATACTTAGCAAAATCTTTAATAAACATAACCTAAAATTAAGTTATAGTTCTAATGAAAATTTAGAAACGATTATAAAAAACATAATAACAAAATCTGTAGATCTTTAAATGATGCATGTCCTTTGTGCATACATGAAAAACTATATATTATTGTTTCTGAAATTAAAGATTTATAAAATCAAAGAAATGAAATAGCACATTTTTGTAGACATTGTCTCATATTTTCCTTAAAAAATAATTAATTATAAGAATAATTTGCATAGTTATATATCTGTTATTTGATTATAAATAAATTTATAAATGTGCAACTAAAATTTTAATATTTCAATTTTACAATACTTTAATTAGAAAATAAAATAAATCTAAATTATATATATATATATATTTAAAGTGTTTCACCCCAAGCAAGGCAGAAAGCCACTAGCACGCAAGGGATTACAGAAAGTTGGAGCTAGAGCAAATAGGAGTGATAGAGGAAAGGATGAAGAGAAGGATAAGAGATAGATCAGGGCATCTGGAGACGTCGATTGACATTACATTTGAATAGTTGGAGATTATAGCTATCAGGGAAACAGGAAGGGGAGAAAGTTCCACAGGTGAGAAGTGAGACATGAGCTATTGGTAGAAGAGACGGCTACATTTTAATAGTTTCGACAATGAAAGGGTTTGAGCGAGATGCCAGCCTCGTAGAACGCTTATATTCATGAAGTTTGGGAACCTCGAAAGCAGCTCCTTGGAACAGTTATACCGTGAACTTATTTGTAAAAAAAAGACAGAGGGTGGCGACGGCACGTCTGTGAGAGAGCGACTGCAGACGAAGAAAGAAAGGGTTCCGGGGACCCCTTCCTAAACAAGAAAAAAAGGTGTAAGCCTCTACTCTTGTCCAAGTGAAGGGGAAGGAGTATTGACCGGACGATAGGAAAGCCTACCTACTCCTATGACATATAACACAAACGACAACAACAACAAAAGGAGAAGAAAAAAGGATGCAGCCGACAAGGAGTT
>CAHIKZ030005453.1:990000-1000000 GCA_903632075.3 Acanthosepion pharaonis | reverse complement strand
GGCCATTATACACTCCGACCTTCTTCAGGTGATGTACGTTGGAATTTCGAACCTGACTCTTTATTTTGTCTACTGGAGTAGATTGTTCTAGTTCCATGTGCCATGCCTTTTCTGGATACCTTAGTTTGAGTTATTCCCCTTTTCAATTATCTCCCTTTAGTAAGTCAACTTTCCAAGTTCTTCTTCGCCTCTGTCGTGGTCAGGTATTGAACGATTTGGATCAAGTCAATGTATTACTTCAACCAACGCTTTTATCCACTGAGACATGTCCTGAACTGCTACTTGTACGGGTGTGAGAGTTGGACAATCTCTTCCCAGAAGAGGAGACATGAGGCGACAGAGACCTCTTTCTACCGACGAACGCTGTGGTAATATGGGATAAACGAAGAGGTTTTAAAGCGAACAGCAACGGCAAAGAGACAGTTGCTAATAATAATTAAATTAAAAAAAAAAATTTATACACATGAAGAATGAGAGTCAAAAGAATTTAACATTCGCATGGCATATTGACAACAAGAGAAGTAGGGTGAAATAGCAAGTAACGAGCTTGTGTGAATGGGTGGCAGAACAGCGATTTTAAACCCTCAAAATTTACAGCAGTGAATTTAACGTAGCTAGGATTTCAGATGTCCTGAAGTGATTTTTACACCACTTTCCACCAAATGGAACGCCCAACAACCACTGAAGTTATCTGGTTACTGAATAGGGTTTCACAGCAGAGATAAACAAGCACTTAAAGAGTTGAGTTACCAGTTGAATCAAGACTTAAAAAAACGATTTCTATTAGGAAACATATATAGGTGATAATTTGTTGGACCTAGTTTTAAGAATAGGAATCAAGAATTACCTGCATTATTTATATTACTAGGACTGTTATCTTGATCTTCATTGTCATATTCACGATGTTAGAAATTCATGACGGTCGTCTTCGAGTATAGAATCCAGAGGTTAGCAGTGAATACTTCGGAGACAGCAGGTGTTGTAGTTCAGGTTCCTGCAGTGGATACCGTAGTAGAGCGTAGTTCTTCCTTCTGGGCATCTTTCGCCTGAGAAGTTGGCACTGGTCATTCCGGTAGGGTAAACAAAGATGGCCGCCTTTATACACGACGGATACAATGTTCTGCGGCTTTGATTGGTCAACCTTCTATTGGTAGACTATAAAGGAATTAAGTCATTTTGAGTAACTCACTAGTTACTTATATATATATATACACAAAAAACTGTAACACACGACGTTTCGGCCTTTTTACGCCCGGGCCTTCTTCAGGTGATTAGAATTTCGAATCGAACCCTTTATTTCCTCAACCGGGGTAGATTGTTTTAGTTCTACTTGCCATGCCTCTTCCGGATGCATCAGTTATTTCCCTTTAACTCAGCTGCTTCACCACTGCTGTGGCCTGGTATTGAACTCACACTTTGGGTCTAGTCAAAGCATCTATCCACTGTTATGGTCCAGATTAGGACCAAGGAAAAACAACACGAACACAAGAGTAGAGATAACGAAGGTATATTACATGAAATAATAATACAAGATGTGGAAGGTGTTAGTATGACTGTCAGTCTGGTTTGGAGTGAACTACTATCGGCTCGACTCAATTCGTCCCTCTCTTTCATTTCATTCTGTAGTTATAGGTAAGGACCCATGACATCCACTAAGGCCATATGTCCTTGAGGACATCTCTGTATGAATTTACCCCGTCTTGTATTTCTTTAAGGCATGGGTTACCAGGGATTCTTTCAAAGAGTCTATTGGAATCTTTTCGAATCAATCCGAGGGCTCCAACTACAACTGTCCTCACACGCTACATTTCTGAGATTTCGATTTCAAGGTCCTTGTATTTTTATTGGTTTTTGAAGATCTTCAAAGATACATTATTATTATTATTATTATTAACTTCTCTATTTTCATTGATGAGAAGCAGTTGATAATAAATAAATTTTGAATGGCTTTTACACATGTAGGAGGCTTTTGTGCTCTTGCTAGATAAAAGTGATTCAATCCTGGAGCTGTATTTAATTTCTGTCAGTTTCTCTTTTGCCAGATCTTTTGGCATCAGGTACCGGGTGAAGTCCTTGTCAATTTGAACATAAATGCTGTTGCCTTCCTTTGAATTTTAGATTGACTGACAATTTTTAAAAAATTATTTCAGGCGATAATGTCGCTACGACACCAGATTTTAATTTTCTTAAATTAAAATAAGTGTCTTAAATTTCTTGATTAAAGGAGTGATATCTCTCTATCTTAGTGTGCGTAGGATGTGTGTGTGTGTGTGTGTGTGTAACGAATGCATGGCCACAATTTTCAACGGATTTGCACCAAAATTTACATGCACATGCCCAAGTTAGTGGAAAGTGCCAGACTGATTACGCATTTCCCAACTCCTATCGATAGTGGAAAAATAGATTTTTCATGCTTCTACGGCAGTTTCTTTTAATGGCTGCGGCCATTACTGGCTGAGTGAGAGCTAATAGTCATTGCCACGAATTGGCAAGAAGATTCTGATGACCAGGTGAGCTAACAGCTGACTGACACGAATGTTAACTAGCGCTAGCATGCAAAAAAATCAAGGCATTCACACAAGGGAAAAAATTTAAATCTGCATGGTACTTTACTCCAATTGGCTCATTCGCTTGCTTAAACTCAACGTTGATTCTGATTTACAGAATTGGTTGGTGTGTAAAAGCATTTGTTGTTAACATTCTTTTCATTCGGTTTTCCCAGTTACGAGTCCTTTTTTTATAGCTAATCGTTTTGTGTCATTTTGTTTAGTTATTTTTTCGCAACAGATTTAATTTTAGTATAGAGCTTTAAAAAAATTGGCAGTGAGATAGGGCAAGAAGTAAAAGCATGTAGCAACAATAGCACGGTAAAGGGCACTTTTAAAGGCAAGGAAGGCAAAAATATTTTTAAATCAAGTGATAAAGGATTGCATGAGTCGTACGATTTTTTTGAATCACGGGCAACGCTGGGCCATGCATGCTCATCATCGCCATGCTACTAGTCATATATGGAAGAATGCTTTTTATCGCGGGTATGTGCTTGTAGGTAAAAGATTGACTTATATCAGGTGAATGTCTGGCTAATCCTGTCAGAGACCGTGAGTTCAAATAGTGGCTTTGATTAGGTTAAGTAAATATCTACTTAACAACAAGAGAGATAGGACGAAATATTTGGAAATGTCGAAGTGATTTGACGCCTGTCGGTATCCGACCAGAAAATAATTCAGGTCTTAGAAAGATAATATGATAAATTAATCTCAAAATCTCGAACAAAAGACTAAGAACGAACCCTCATCGTCTTTCTTATGAATTTTTTTTTTTTTTTTTGGGACTTCGATTAATCATAAAGCTACGAAAACACAAAAGCTGCCGTTGAAAGGACAAGGTGGTTCGGGTCGGACAATGACGTGGGTCAAAATGTTTATCTCAATTTGCCAATCCACCTGAAGACGCGGATTTTTATTTTGAGAATTACGGGAAGAGTCAAAGAAAAAGTCATAATAGATATTCTTGAATGGCGTCGCATTCATGGCAAAAATAACTTTAGATTATCTGTCAGTAAATAGTTCAGGCTGATAAATAAGGCAGCAATAACGAATAATAAATGTTTAATTTGAAACATTGTTTGAATCAAACCTAATATTTAACTGTTCCTAGACGTTTGCCGAAGTACAGTTTGCTCTTTGCAATCGTTTCGTCATCACTGATAAAATTATTTTTAATAGCAACTAGAAGGGGCACTCTCGACTCAGAATCTGAAAAGTTGGGAGAAATAATGAGAAAAGAGGGTTTGGAAAATTTGACACCCACAGGACATGTCGAAAACAAAAGGGACTGATAGAAACATCCGATCAGTCAGCCAGTTATGTGCCATGCATGATACACGCTGAAGCGATCATTTTTCTTTCGATACATAACTGACGAGGCAGATTTTTTTTCCCGCGGTAAGTTACCATTTCTTTCTGCGCTAGACCAGTTGCCATTCAAGGCTATAGAACCTCGTCTGTCCTGCTCTTTACCTACAGCTGGGGGGAGGACAGGAGGATTCATACCTTTCTCAAGGAAAGGCATGAATCCTCTTCTACAATACAGTTTGCCCTTTGCAATGGTTTCAGGGTCACTTATAAAATTATTATTAATAGTAAGATAACCTCCATGAAACTAGAAAGGACACGTTCGTCTCAGAACTGGTGGAAGAAATAATGAGAAAAGAGAGTTTGGAAAATATGACACCCACAGGACATGTCGAAAACAAAAGGGACTGATAGAAACATCCGATTAGTCAATCAGTTATGTGCCATGCGTGATGCACGCTTAAGCGATCATGTATCTTTCGATACATAACTGACGAGGCAGATTTTTTTCCCGCAGTAGGTTACCATTTCTTTCTGCGGTAGACCAATTGCCATTCAAGGCTATAGAACCTCGTCTGTCCTGGCTATTAAAAAGCTGGGGAGGTGGTAGAAGAGGTGGATTCATCCCTTTCTCAAGGAAAAGTATGAATTCTCTTCTACAATACAGTTTTCCCTTTGTAATCGTTTCAGGGTCACTCATAAAATTATTATTAATAGTAACGTAATATCCATGAAACTAGAAAGCACACCTTCGTCTCAGAATCCAAAAAGGTGGAAGAAATAATGAGGAAAGAGTGTTTGAAAAATTTGACACCCACAGGACATAACGAAAGCAAATATAAAAAAAAATAAAACAAGACTATGGAAATTCACGATTCTCTCCGTCTTGAAGGTATATGTATTTAATTTAGAAAATGTTTTACATAGCTGCGTAGATTGGTCCCTTTAAGCCAGTGTGAAAGAAGAAATATCCTGAATTCAAATCCATGGGAGAAGACAACGGGAAACAATTCCATTATCGCTCTGAATGAGTCATAGCAATTCACATATAATAAGAAAGGGTCTGATGTCCTGATGCATTTAATTTAGCACCATTGAAAATGGATGAAATATCTGGGTAAATATGGCTCACTAGCCTTGTGGATTCAACAGGAAACCACTCCCCTATCTTTCCTAAGATAGCAAGGAAAGACAGTGGAATGGTTTCTAGTTGCTTACGCGACTGTTTTGAATTTATAGTCCTATTTCTCCTAGACTGGTTGTCAATCAATCTTAGACCAATCTATCTGTTTATATTCATTTCCAAATTCTCCATTAAGAAGATGTAAGCCAAAATTGGTTTTCCGCAGACGCCTGCTTTGGTCTATTTACCCAGGTTTTTCGAGCAAGATTTGCTTGCGGGAACTAAAGGGGACCTGCGTATGATTTAGATAGGGAGACGACACCTTTTACGTTTTGAAAATGACGCTGAGCGGGAGTTGCATTTCAAATAGGAGAAAGACAACAATGGCTTTCGTTCCTTTCTTGATGCCAGGGTACACAGATCGGGTACAGAAAGACTAGCATCTTCATCTTCTGTTAGTCGTGTCCTCTCAGGATGTAGGCGATCATGGCTCTCCACAATTTCCTCCTTAAAATATTAAGTCTTCTTGTTATTTCCCCTAAACCTTGTTCCGTCATCTATTTATTCAAGCTCAATAAGTATGTTATACGTTGTTTTCCTCTGTCCCTCTTACATTTAGTCTGTCCTGTGAGTATCATATTTTCCAAGCAATCTTTTCTCATTATGTGTCCTAGAACTTTCAACTGTCTCTTCCTGATTTTATGTATACGTTTCCTTTTTGGCTTCATTTTCTCTAAAACATCGTCGTCGCTCACATATTCGGTTCACGTAAGTGAATGTAATGGATTCGACTTGAATTCGAACTCGGCTCTCCGATTCTGCAATCCAAGCCGCTATCCATTGCACCCCAGATAGATAGATAGATAGATAGATACTGTACAGCTCTATCAGTTGATGCTTTTTTGATGTAAGTCCTGAAACACCTCAGCGAAAATGTTTTAATCATTTTCGTATTTCATCCAATAAATAAATTAGCAACTTTATGATTTTTCCCGAACTTTGCATCCTACAGAAACGTGTCTTGAAAGTTTAATATTCGAATTCGCTAACAAGTAAAGCATCCTAAAAGACTCACTTAAGTAGAGGAATCCAAATACTATAAATTATTTCAAATTAGTTCAAAGGATTCTCATCCATCCTGTAAGTAAACAAATATTCTTTGTTCTTATATCGTTAATTTTTTCTTTTTAGTCTGATCAAGGTATACCCTAGTCTGGGGTCGTGGACTGCAATCCATACTAACTCATACCTAAATCCAGCACAGGATTCATCTACCCTTGCTTGATAACAGGTTTACTAAACTAACTGTTGTCTAAAATTAACTTTCATTGGAAAGTTCTGAGCTAGAATATTTATCTGATTAGTATTATAGCGACCAGCATTAGTGAGAAAATGGGACAATTACGTAAGCTTAGGCCGATTGCTCCCCAGAAATATTCCGCCTATTTGCGTGTACAGTACTCTGGCGAGGTGAATTCGAGATTTGTCAAGCAAATTTCAGATGGTGCAAGAAGCTGTTATTTTTTTCCGCCAATCTTAACATTGTTTTAATATTTTCCAAAATGTTGCGACCAATCAGGAAGGATGTTCTGCCTTCCCGTCATATTAATTCGGTAATTTACAAATTCAGCTGTCAGTGCAATGCTAACTATGTAAGCAGAACGGGTCAAAAATTGGAATCACGGAGCAGTTAACACGTACCAGCTAATATTGTCAAGGGAAGCGTGGATAAACTACATGGGTGCGTTAAATCACACCAATACCAACGAGACTCGGGCATTTTATTAAATACCAGCAGTGTGACGGTTTTATAGTCCGGACATGTTATCAATGCTGAGTAGGACTAATTTTGATCGGCAGACAAGGAGTTTGCCTGACGATCGCAAAGGGCGTGAAAACAAGGGTCACAGACTCACGTTCACGCAACTAAATATGTTAGCTCTATCACTGATATTGAGCGCTCTGTGTATATATACCGCGCATATATAATATATAATTAATATACATATAATTGCATATATATATATATATATATATATATATATATATATATATATATATATATATATATATATATTGAACAATAAAAATTAAAATCTTCAGACATACTGGGTTGTAGATTAATATTCTTTTTGTTATTATTATTATTATTATTATTATTATTATTATTATTATTATTATTTCATTTGGATTCCTCGACTAGTTTCTGGCCAACATGGCCATCATCAGGAGAAGAAATATTTCAAGTTGTTGGTAGCAGTGAACTACAGATACATGCATATTACATAATAATAATACACCGACACACACACACACACACACACACACACATATATATATATATATATATATATATATATATTATAGAGTTTATATATATATATATATATATATATATATATATATATATATATATATATATATATATATATATAAGAAAAATATATACGGAAAAAACAAGCAAAAATTTTATATGCAATTATGTTGTTTTAATGTTAATATGTCAACGTCGGACATTTCGGTCTAATAAACCATCTTCAGGACATATTCATAAAATATAATTAACATTATCAATTCAACATGACAAAGACGATGTACATAAGAACAGACTTATCCAAACAAATAACTGAAAGTTTTATAAGATCAGCGCTCCATGTAAAACATCGTCACGTTGTTGTCACGTGGGTGACGCTGTGAAAACGTATTCCTAAAATTTGAGTATTTTGAATGAAAAATGAAAAGAATTCTATTTTGATCTAAAATTTATATGTACGCTTGTCGAGCATTAATCTCGCTAGTTATATATATATATATATAAACTCATATAATATTTTAACATTATAATTAATTATTACCTAATTTCAATTAATTTTACCATTACATGAGAGGAGGTATTACTTATTGAGCAAACTTCCACTGAGAATTGAATTTCCTCTTCCCCTTGCCTTGTATGGAAAAAAAAAATAAGAAAACACTTTTCTTATATTGGTTAGTTCATTTGAGAGCTAGTTGCTCACTCCATTATTGTATAAATCTGCCAATTAAAAGACGGCTTAGCCGTTCATAATCTTCCTGCAATAAATTCAACTATAGTAATATACAAAGCGTATAAGTTTTTCTTCACAGTGGGTATGTCTGGGAAACTCTTGCCGGTCGTCAGGTTAAAGTTAGTCTGACAATCTCTTGATACGGCTGAGGTTTTTGCCTGTGATCTTATCCGTCAATATATATATCAAAGGGGTAAATATCTTCAGATCACAGAATAGCGGCAATCAAATCTTATACAAATATTTGCATACGGTAAATGTTTTCATAATTACAAAATCGATAACCCTTATAATTTCTTCTATTGATTTTTTTTTATTTCTTTCCGTTTCTTTTCTTTCGTCTTTCTCTTTTTGTTTGTAGTTTAATTTACGATAAAGGCCGAAGAAAAAAAAAAAAACTTTTCTTCTCATATTCCCAATATTAATAGACGAAATTGATTTCTTAACGTTCAAAGTGATTCTCTAAATGAGGGTTGGTGCCGGCTAGGTGAGCGTGCTTCTGGATAAGTTTTCTTATCGAAAAAATTTGTAAAGGCTTTCAGCAGGCAATATCTTATTGGCTACCAAACAAAATTCGTCTCCTACCTTCACGTTCCACTTTTATATTGACTGACACCGATCATCGCATGGCAGTTCGATACATCCATATTATCGTCCAATTAAATCCTTTAATATATTTTCCTATCAATACATACATAGGAGCCTCAGTAGTATACGGAATCGGGTGTCTTTTGAATCTCCACGGGTGTTATTTTTGATTGCTGACTAAAGAGAGTGGGAAACGGCAATTATAGTTTACTTAATGAGGTAAGGGTGGCAATAGGGTGTGGTCAAACTCAATATGGAGATTGCTTTTTCATTCAATAAATCGGCTCATGTCAGGGTAATAACTCGGGAAATTAAACTTGCCAGGAGGTGGTACTTACTTTATAGGAACATCAAGGGTTGTGGGTGCTAATGAATCTATCTATCTATCTATCTATCTATCTATCTATCTATCTATCTATCTATCTATCTATCTATCTATCTATCCCAGTCTGTTCCTATCTATCTATCTATCTATCTATCTATTCATATCTATCTATCTATCTATATCTATCCCAGTCCGTTCCTATTCATCTATCTATCTATCTCATCTATCTATCTATCTCAACCTGTTCATATATATCTCAGTCTGCTCATATCTATCTATCTATCTATCTATCTATCTATCTATCTATCTATCTATCTATCCTACTCTGTTCCTATCTATCTATCTATCTATCTATCTATCTATCTATCTATCTATCTATCTTATCTATCTAACTAACTAAATCTGTTCATATATATCTCAGTCTGCTCATATCTATCTATCTATAAATATCCACTTATTTATAGATAGATAGATATGAGCAGACTGAGATATATATGAACAGATTTAGTTAGATAAATATAAACTTAATACGAGATCGACAGAGACACAAACACACGCACACTCACACACACAAGCACACACGAAAACACACGTACACATATATAAATGTATGTATGTATGTATGTCTATCAATCTCGTATTGAGTTTATAGTTACCTACCTATTCACCTTTTATTCATATATGCCTATTTATATATTTCATAATGATCATCTATCTACCTATCAATGTTCATATTTATCGATCACATTTTGTTCACAGTAGTAATGAAGTATACATATATATATATATATATATATATATATATATATATATATATATATATAATGTTATATATAATATACATTTTAAAAACTTTGGGAAAAAAATAATTTCCCCACTTTTCCCTAGTATATATATATATATATATATATATATATATTAGGTAATCCCATAAGTTCTGTCCGAATTTTAACTTTTTGTTGAAATGAACGAAATTTAAAGAGTATTTTATAATGTCTAATGGAGCTGAACATTATTTTTATGTTTAGATGCATTTAAACTGATCAAATTTTATCTCAGAGAA
>CAHIKZ030005453.1:975000-985000 GCA_903632075.3 Acanthosepion pharaonis | reverse complement strand
TTGTGACAAATATGGCGACAAAGATGAGGACAATAGTCCGACTAATGTAAATACTGTTATCCTTATCTTCATTACGATATTCACAACATTTCGTTGTACCATGCCTCTTCTGGATGTCTCATTATTTGGCACGGGAACTAGAAAAATCTACCCCGTTGGACGAAATAAAGGGTTCGTTTCGAAATTCTAATCATCCGAAGAAGACCGGAGCGTACAACGGCTGAAACGTTGTGAATATGGCAATGAAGATGAGGATAACAGTCCGAATAATGTAAATAATCTAAGTCCATCTTCGTTATTTATGCGTACAAGAATTTCAGCAGTCTCTATCGGTTTCTTAGTCTAAGTGTACTTCTTCCCTTATACGCCTCGTCCATTGCATTCCCAGCATCCTTCTGTAGAAACACATAGATACTATCTCAAGTTATAAATGTTAACATTTAGAAGTCTTTTTAATGACTGACTGTTAAATTGATTTGTCGGGAAAAGGAATGTGGTAACATTTGTTTTTCTCGTGACTCGTTAGGGCTTAGCCTCGCCTTAGACATGCATATAAGGATGAATTATCGCGCATTTTCGGCAGTCAGTTCCAGAGAGCTGTTTTCGGCATGAGCCATTATAAGTGTGCCTAAATGGTAGAAGCGGCGCAACGTCATCATCCCTTCCTCCTTCAACTCACTGATACTCCAAACAGGGAGAGTGTGGACGTGGTTATGGCAACTGAGCTGCTACAGAATACGAAGCAGTGATCCGTTCAAGTGTTGCAAAGAGTGGGGTGGTCGTGGTCACTCTACCAATTTAACGCAATGTTGTATAGCCCCCTCGTGCTGGGAGCTCTTGGTCATCAGCGCCAAATTGAGCCTTGGTTGCATATCCCCTTGCTGGGGGTGGTCTTGGGTGGCAGTTTGATTCTATAATAAAGTTACATTCTTCTCATGCGGTCGGTGATCGGTAGTTGTTTTTAGTTCAGGGATAAAGAACTTCAACACAGGGAATTTTAACTTAGCTATTTTAATAGCGTCGACGTATACATATTCTAACTAGCCAGTGGGGCTCGCTCTCTCCCTTCACTGGGGAGCCGTTTCCAGACACGAAAGTCAACACGTTTACATTACTTGACGTATAAGAAACAACTCACTGAAAAAAAAAATAATAATCTTAATCAATATCTCCTTCTTACGCTGGGTCAGTCAATCAAAATCGACTTCCTTTCTGATGCCTAAGGTTGACCCCAGGAAGTCGAAGCAGACTTACACGTCCACCCCCTAAAAATGCTTATATACAAAACTATTATTTAACACAAGAAGAATGCAGTTTTAAGCAATCTTAAAAAATGTATTTTTTTCATATTCCCGGTGGAGTGTGCCGCCAATTTTTTCAAGGGTTAAATTAAATATCTTCTCTGTTTTTAAGACCCCTAGAGCTCGAATGAAATTGTTATCATAACAGTTAAGAATAACATGAAAATATTTGAGCAAACTCAATCTTTTCCGCTACTTGTAAGTACAAAAATAACCTTTTATATATTTCATGTTAAATGCCTGAGAAAATTACTATAGCATAAAAAATATATATATATATATATATATATATATATATATATATATATATATATATATATAGAGAGAGAGAGAGAGAGAGAGAGAGAGATATGGAACAGGTTATAGTTGTTCCAACGAGAGAAAAGTGTATATTTTTAAAAGAAGATAAACCGCAAATATTTTTTATTTGAATGTGTTTTCGTATTTTTAAATATATATATACTCTGTTTTCCATAATTCTGCTATACCATGAATTTTTTTTGTGGGGTGGTGATTGAAATCTTAGACTGGTGATAAGAGTTTATATATATATATATATATATATATATATATATATATATATATATATATATATATATTTCTCTTGTTAATATTTCGTTTTTTCGCATGGTACGACGTCAGAGAACTGCATTATGAATTTACGATTTGCGTCTGATATTTCGCAACCGTTATCGTAGCATAGCAATCTTCTATGTCAGCATAACAGAATCGACTACTGTATTTGGTTATTTTGTGTGTAAGCTGTGTGTTTTATTGTGGCGGGTCATGATCTATTTAGTGCTGGTTTAAATTTGTTTATGAAGTTTTTTCTTGTATTTCTTGGTAAGAATAATTGTCCGTTTCGTATATTGGTATTATTCTAAATTTACCTTGATTACATTTGTAGATGTGTTGTGATACAAAGAGTTTTCTGATTTCGGGTAATTTGATATTGCTTTTGTGAAGGGAAACTCTGTGGTTTAGTGCTTGTCTGATATCTATATGTGACTTCTTGCATTTTGTGCATTGGAGTGCATAAATCACATTCTTAGAGTTGCTGTTTATTTTTTTTTTATTTATTACGAATGTCGTTTTGGGGTTTTAAAAAGTGTAGGCGTTTCCTTCTATAATGATATCACAAAACCCACACCTTTTTTGTTGCATATTGTGGCTTGGTTAAATTTGGAACGTGTTAATATGTTTCAGGTTTTTAGATTGGCGTTTGCTTTTAATTATTTTGTTGCTTTTAGTATATTTTTCAGTATGACATTCTTGTGAAGTAGGTCTAGATTTTTTGTAATTTCTGTATATAGTTCTGGATTATTCTTGTTGGATGTTGAGACATATGCCAGAGTTTATTCGATGCTAAGTTTCTTTGCATTTCGCGAAAGAAAGAAATATTAACAAGAGAACTTGCAATATATATATAAACACTTATCACCAGTCCAAGAAAGACATTTGAATCACTATCACGCAAAAAATTCATTTTTTATAATATGTTGAAATATCTACTCTTTGCTTGAAGAAGATCGGGGAACCAGAAACGTGTGTAGCAGAATTATGGAAAATAGAGTATAATATATATTTTAAAATAAAAATAAAATCCACATTTTAGCCCAAAACGGCTTATCTTCTTTTTAATGCATATATATATATATATATATATATATATATATATATATGCACATTTCATTGACAACGGCAGACAAGGTACTTTTATTTAGTTTTTTATACAATTTCTCATGCGATCTAATATTTTTTTTTGTTCTTTTATCCGAGCGCTTTCGGCTATACATTTAGCCATTTTCAAGGATTATATTTTAACTGTTAAAATAAGAAATAGTTTGTTGTATGTATGTTTTGTAAAATGTTTTCATTTTTCAAAACGCAGTCAAATATTATGTCCAAAGTTAATATTATTAAGTGTTGGTTTGTTTGTTTTTTATTAATAAGGCTTCCATTATTTTTATCCTTTTTTTTTTTTTTGCATGTAGATGATGCTATTATATTAGTGCTGTCGACAAGTATGTTACGAATAGTTTCCGGTAGGCCTCCGTCAATATTTAAATGAGATCTGATTGAGGTATGATCAGAGAGGTATAGAGTGAATTTCGTGTCAAACATATTGTAGTATGGCACATATATATATATATATATATATATATATATATATATATATATACATTGTCATCCACAGACAGACTTTTTCGCTGTATCAGTATGACTAGACGTCCGTTTGCCTCTAGCTAGGATCGAAATCCGACTGAATTGGCGTCAGTCGGGGATTCTACCACTAAGCCGTTGTCGCTTGGCAGGGATGAATATGAATTTAAGCGTATTTATTTTTAGATAAATACACAGAGAACTCGATTTACCGAAGAGTCTTGCGTTATTAACCGTGATAGTCACTCTCTCTCTCTCTCTCTCTCTCTCTCTGTATATATATATATATATATATATATATATATATATATATATATATATATATATATATATGCGATGGGTAAATTGTCGCTATATTATATTTTTAATTTCACGCATGCGTGTTGCTTGTGATTTTGTCGACCGCACTGAATAGTAGAGTCAGTTGGGGAGCACCATGACGCTGTTCACTTCGCCAGAGATCTTTTAAGATACCCTGTACACTAATCTAATTGAGCTATTGTCAGAAAGATGTAGAGTGAGTCTGAGTGTCAAAAATGTTGTAGTGTGACCTATAAATACACAATATATATATATATATATATATATATATATATTATAATAAAAACAAAGAACAGTAAGTATATAATAATAAAAAGAAAGAACAGAAACAAAAAAAAACCAGTAATATATATATATTTAAAAGAAAAACAGACCACTTTAAGGCACCATTATAATAATTTATTTCACCAGAGCCCTTTTAAAGGACGCCGGATCATCAGATAGCATTTCCAAAAATGAAATGAAACGAAAAATGAAATTAAAATCGATGGGTAGTGTAAGTTTTTGTAACTTAACAGAGAGTGTAAAAGGAGTAGTTAAAGAGACATGGAAGAGTTTATGGAATATATATATATATATATATATATATATATATACTCCCAACTATATTAATATCGGTTCTAACCACCCCAGTGAAATCCTAAAAAGTACCCACTATCGTCCGCACCAGGATTAGTAAAGTATTATCAAATGAAAAAAATCTTTAATAAAAATAAAGAACTATACAAAAAGGCCTTCCAAAAAAGTGGTTTCAAAAGTAAATTGTCCTGTGTAACCACCAATAATAATACAAATGCCCGAAAATGGAATGTAGGTGTAAAAATAGAAGAAAAATCACTTGGTTCACCTCCCCGTTCTGTAAACTGTCAAGTATCAACATCGGACAGTACTTCCTGAACTTAATTACTAAACACTTCAATAAAACAAAAACCATCTAAATAAAATATTCAACGGGAAATCAGTAAAAATTAGATACTCCTTCACTGATGGCATGTCCCAAATTATTAACTCCCATAACAATTACATATTAAGTAAATTAAAAAAAAAAAACAACTTAAATTTAACATGGAAACCCCCTGTAATTGTAGAATTCAGGAAAACTGCCCGGTAAGGGCAAGTGCAGGACCACTAGGGTAGTATACCAGACAACCATTATCCCTAAAGAAAATACGACAAACCATAATATTTATATCGGCATCTCTGCAGGAGAAGTTAAAAACAGAATCAATACATGTAGACATTCATTCATCAATCCAAAATTAAAACACCAAACAGCCCTTTCGAAAAAAAAAAATTGGGAATTGAAGGGAAAGGGTCAGAATCCTCAAATAAAGTGGAAAATTCTAGGTTTCGCAAACACCCCCATACGTTTTAGGGGTAGATGCAAGCTATGTTTAGAAGGAAAAAAATCAGGTTAATAAAATATAAAGATCAATGCAAACTATTAAATCAACGGAGAGAATTAATCACGAAATGTAGTCACGAATAAATTCCAAATTACATAAGAATACAGGTGCTTATATGTGGGGGTGTATTCATACGTACAGTTGCATATATGTATGATCAGGTAAATGCACACATATATGTATGTATTGAACAGCAAGAATTATTCCATTAGGTGCTCTGGTATTACCCACAATCTATAAATCTATAACTCAACTAAGGAACTTAATTTCAAATCCCGCATCGCTTTACAATACAAACACTATTTACTGTGAATCCCAGAAAAACACACGCCGGGATCTTTATATGAAACACCATATAATAGGAACTGATATTAAACTAACAAAAATCCTAGCCATGAATAAACTCCAAACCCAGACCGCTTCCCCCGAGATAAGATACGTTACGCCCCCATCAATCGCTAACACAAACCCACTCTCATTAACAAGGCGCCTACCAGAGATTGGCTTTGAAAAATACATAAATAAGCGCTCCGAAGACAAGTACTTAGTGGCTGACGAAGACAAGTACTTAGTGGCTGACGAAGACAAGTACATAGTGGCTGACGAAAACAAGTACTTAGTGGCGGACGAAAACAAGTACAACTTAGTGACTGACGAAAGTCGTTAAGGGATGGTTTGAAATAGTTTATTCCGATGTTGAGGTAATTTTTTTTCTGTATATATATATATATATATATATATATATATATATATATATGAAATGGACAAAGTCTGTCAATTATTTTAAGACATGTATTTTATGTTTATACATTCTTTTTATAGATACAAATATTTAAGTAAATGTTCTGTTTATAATAAACATTATTAAACAACATTTACCGGCCTGTGAAAAATTTTATGTGAAACATTTCTCGGAATTCAGGCCGGTAAATGCTGTTTAATACTGTTTATTATAAACAGAAACATTTACTTAAATATTTGTATCTATGAAAAGAATGTATAAACATAAAAATGTCTTAATATATATATATATATATATATATATATATATATATATATATATATTATTTTTCGTGGGTTTTATTGGAAATATGGTTTGCATTTCTAGTTTCCCTGACCTTCGCGCTTTGTCGTCTGTTTCTTACACTGAACTGTTTACATTGAATGTTGTTAGCCTCGGACTTGTTGTCACTCGTTCCCGAACGTCCCATAAACGTTCGGGATACCATGCGCTCAACGTTCAGGTTATTTTTCTGATATAAGTTCTGTCTTCTTGCAGCTGATAGTTCGTCCTTTCTTCCTGTTTTCCTTTACTACCTTCTCCAGGTGGTACTGAAGTTTTCGATCTGTGTCAGACAGGGAAATTTTTTTCATCCGCATATGATATATTGTTAAGATTACACTCACTGATTATAAATCCTGCAAGTTTTTACAGCTTCCTGCCTCGCTACAGACGTTGAATAAATCCGCTGAGATTACTCTCCCGTAGTCATCCAGAGACGAGCATTGAAAATCTGGCACGCCGATTGTCACCCTTGACAGGAGCAGCTTCATTATATCTTCTTACAATTGATGCTTAGTCCTTTGTTCCTGCTTTCCTTTTCTATAGCCGGTCCGGTAGTTATCTGTGTCAGATTGCAACATTGGTTCATCTGCATACGATATGCTGATAATAAATCCCTCACGGATAGACTCGATGTAGAGGTTGAATACATCCGCTGATATTACTCTTCCAGAGTTATCTAGAGAGGAGCACGGAAAAGCTGGGACGCTGATTATCAACCTTGACAGAAGCAACTTTATTATATCTTCTTACAAGTGATGGTTAGTCTTTCTTCCTGCTTTCCTTTACTAGCTAGCCTCTTGACAGAAGAAACACGGGCTTTTCTACGTTTTGAATGTCGTTCTCAACCGATGGAGACTATTGTTAAATAAATCAAAAGTACAGAATAACACTTCAGTGCGTTACTTGCCATGCGTGATACACGCTTAGGCGATCATGTATCTTTCAATACATAGCTGACGAGGAAGATTTTTTTCCCGCAGTAGGTTTCCATTTCTTTCTGCGGTAGACCAGTTGTAATAAATATATAGAAACCGGTCTGTCCTGCTATTTGCCCATAGCTGAAGAAATCTCGTTGTATCCCATCAAACAGAGAATAACCATTTCTTCTGCAGTAAATTCAATTCAGGTTACGGTGCTGAAAGCCGCAATTTTCTTCGTTTGGGATTTTTGGCATGAATCCATTTTTGGTCAGTAAAAACTAGCTGTTATAGGAATTACTTTTTTTTTCTATTTGTGTAAGAACAGAAAGAGAAACACTGATCAATGATCGTTCCGAGGAATCGATTTGTAAAGTTTCTGAAGTTTTTAATCGACGTACTACAATCTGTCAACTGTCACTGAACAATGGAAAGATGGCTAATTTCAAAGATACCCCAAATATTTTTCAATAACGATGTTGGAAAATCTGATTCAGTCAATTAATTCACAAGTCAGTAAAAAAAAAAATATATATATATTTATATTAGAGGTCAACGTGTTTTAGTGGAATCAGCAATTTTCAATCTGCTGGTCTGAATCAGCTTCAAGAGATGAGAGCAAGATCTAAAAGGTCAGCAAATCTAACAGTGATCTCATTTCACAATCCTCACACTTGCTCCATATGTGGCCTCCTTTGTAAATCACTAGAGGGTCTTAAATGCCACTTAAGATTATCGCACAAACTTTCATAACTAAATCAATAAGGTATCAGATCCCCATACGTCGAAACCGACAAGAGAGTCCATTATATATATATATATATATATATATATATATATATATATATATATATATATATATTGCTCCATATGTGGCCTCCTTTGTAAATCACTAGCGGGTCTTAAATGCCACTTAAGATTATCGCACAAAATTTCATAACTGAATCAATAAGCTGTCATACGTCGAAACCGACGGGTGAGTCCATTATCTAATTCGACGTATGAGGCTAAATCAGTTCCTAGGAAACTGACAGCCCGGCACCAGCAGATGAGATTTGATTATGGCGGTGAACGTTTTGTGCAGAACCATCCACACCTTTTGAAGGGACGAATACAGAGACTTGGTGCAGTACGTGCCACAGGGTCCCCAAACGTCCCTTCGCAGATTTTGAAATTGAGTTGACCTTCTCCTAGACCAGCTGCCATCGAAGGCTATAGGACCCAGTCTGTCCTGATATTTATCCATAGCTGGAGGAAGAAGAAGATTCATACCTTTCCCAGGGGTATTTGCACGAATGTAATGAATTCGACTGGAATTCGAACTCGACTAGTCCGATTCCTCAATCCGAGCTGCTATCCATTACCCACCAACTTACGTATTTGATTAAAACGACAACGAGAAAACAAATAAAAATAAATCGTTTTTACTGACCAAAAATAAATCGTTAATGAAACTAAAATATTCTGGTTGAGTATTTTATGCTGTAGATGGGTTCCATGATAAAATACTTCAAAATTAACGGATTCTTAGCAAGAAAAAAAATCTTATTTATTATATTTTTTCATTCTTTCAAATCCCCGAAACAGTCGTTTTAAAGCAGACTCTATCCGTTGGGCAGACGAATTGTCCGATTTCAATCAGTTTGCTAAATTAAGTCCCCCAGCGGCGATTTTACAGGTGGGATATTTACCAGACAATGATTCTCTGAACTTCAAATAATGGCGGAAAGATAGATTGGCCTCTTATCATAATATAGAATATGCAGTGTGATGCACATTTTGCGTCCAGATATTTATATTATTAATGTTTGACTTAAGGATTATTAATTTTATTAATTCCTTTTGTCTTGCATCTCCAGAAAAAAATTCTGACCAAGAAGAGACGGTTAAAAAAAAACATCTATTCCATTGATTCCTATCTTCTTTTACAATGTAATTCAAATGGATCTGGCTTGGTTTGGATTGTTTTACGGCATACCAACCACAATGGGTTATTTAATGCCGGCAAGATTTTTATTGCTGGTAATATTTTTTTTCCCAAAAAGTGTTGCTGGTAATAATTTTTTCTTCAAAAATTTATTGCTGGTAAATTTTTTTTTTACAAAAATGTGT
This sequence comes from Acanthosepion pharaonis, assembly GCA_903632075.3. Classification (NCBI taxonomy): domain Eukaryota; kingdom Metazoa; phylum Mollusca; class Cephalopoda; order Sepiida; family Sepiidae; genus Acanthosepion; species Acanthosepion pharaonis. Next base: position 975,714 of record CAHIKZ030005453.1, on the reverse strand, counting down.
TGCTGGTGTTAAAATTTATTTTTACGTTTTGACCCTAGTTTTGCCCATTTCTGGGACCCTAACAGCTGCTACCAGCCCGGATCAGGGTGGACCTGGGAACACCAGCAATTAAGAGGTGGTTCCACTCTCCTCAAAACCTGATCAGAGGCCTTGCTGTTGGATGTAGTTTATCGTCTTACCCAGGACGAATTCAAATGGGAAAAACAAATGAAATATTTTAAAAAAAGCTGAAATAGGGTGCAAAATTGCCGTAACCTATCTATCTATCTATCTATCTATCTATCTATCTATCCCAGTCTGTTCCTTTCTATCTATCTATCTATCTATCTATCTATCTATCTATCTATCTATCTATCCCAGTCTGTTCCTTTCTATCTATCTATCTATCTATCTATCTAAACTTCAATCTATATTATAAGCAGCATACCTTCATTCATGCATGTTTCATCTATGCGGATGTCAGTGTGTCATACCTTTTCAACTTTACTCCTAGAGGACGTAGCCGAACACATCATACCATTCTGAAATCATCCTGGGCCGGATTTGGGACCGCAATGCGGAAATTTTGAATTCCCAAATTTCCATTATTGCGATTGTTTTCGGCGATTATTTTTTTTTTGCGACGGACTTTTTTGGGAAATAATCGAAATTAACTGCGAAATCCATCGAAAGTCGCACATGAAATAAAAATAATTCTTTGTACAGAAGGTAAGG
>CAHIKZ030005453.1:877500-970000 GCA_903632075.3 Acanthosepion pharaonis | reverse complement strand
TTCAAAAGTTTTCATTGAACTGAATAGCTCAAGGCGAAATCTATTCAACACGAGCATTTTATTTCCAATTTAAATCTTTGTGATAACAAAATTTATGACAAGGAAGACACGTGAAGGACAAATAACATAAATCTACATTTTTTAAAAGGTGCATGGGATATTTTGTTTAATTTTAATTCTTTTTAATTTTTTTTTGTTTTAATTATTTAATTCTTCTCTCGCACTTCCCGACAGTGAAATTCCCTTCCTCTTACTTGCTTCCCTGATGACTATAATCTTAACACTAGGATGGCCAGCTCCTAAGACATCTTTATTTACATTACGCCGTGAAGCAGCCATCTCTAATATATTCAATATTCAAGTCAGGAATAACAAGTCTGAAAAAAAATTCACAAATATTAGTATACCTCATACTGAAAGAAAGTGATTGTATATATATATATATATATATATAAGTTATGTGTGTGTGTGTGTATAGATAGATAGATAAATAGATAGATAGGGGACATAAACACAAGTATTATTGCTTGTGAGAATTTTTTCAATGCATTTACCTATAAATAGCCTAGGTGTCAAAAACGACACCTCGGCCATTCAAAATAAAACCTCAAATATCAGCTATTCCACTGAATATTTTTTAAGAATTAAGTCTGTTAAGCATCTTTGCTAAAATTCAATAATTGTCCATAAGTCTCAGCATCGAACCAAAACTAGTTATTCCATAGGAATTTGTTGAAAATTTGAAGGTGTCGAAAATGACACCTCGGCCATCTTAATGTTAAAGAATTTAAAGGTAATGTCAATCGGCATCTTCAGATGCCTTGATCCCTGTTCTTCTTTTTATCCTCCTCCTTTCTTTTTTTCATCTTTTCCTTAATCTCCCCCCTATACCTTGTCTTTTCCCTTACTTTCACTCTCTGTGACCTATTAGCACTCCCGCTTTCCTTGGGGTGAAATGCTTAAAAAAAAAATAGAAGCCTTTGTTCTATAAACCTCAAATTCTACATCTGTATATTTCCTGTACTAGATATTTTTTTTATGTGGGGAGAAGAGTAATTTTTAATCATTTTACCCCAAGCAAGCAACAACTCTACGAAGACAGAAGGGGTTTACTGGCTGTGAAAGAATATAAGAAAAAAACTATTAAGAAAGGAGAAAAATAAAAAAAAAAAACTATATTTCTGGATTTTTTTTTCCTTTACAGTATTATTGCTGGTACTTTTCTTTCTATGAAAATGTATTCTTGATATTTTTACTATAAATCTTTTATATTTTCATTGTGTTTTGACTGCAGTTTTGAGGTTATCGATTTGCCCATATCTTGGACCCTGATAGATGTTACCTCCTCGGGTCAGGATAAACCTGGGAAAAACAGCAATTAAAAAGTGATTCCACACTCTTCAAAACCTTGCTACTGGGTGTAGTTCATCGTCATACCCAGGACGGTATTTTATCCTCACTCATCTCCGACTTTGATTGTGTCATGTCACACCTCCGAAGATCAATGGGATCTCAACACAAAAAATTATTTCTAAACACTTTTAGGCAGTGGTCGGAGTGGCTTTATTTCTTTGTCTTTCAAATGTGCTCGTTGTCATATGGTTTTCTTATCGCAAAAGATTTGAGTTAGGAATTAAATGCGCGTCTCACCTTGTTTACGCATTTAGTTATTTAGTGTAGTGCAAGCTTTGAAAAATAACTTTGAGCAGTGGTTATTTCAAGAGCCAATTGATCCGTGATTTAACATTTGGTCAATAAATAAATAAATATTTTGATAGCACTACGGATAATTTAACATATGAATTCTCGCGTGTTGACGTCTACGAAATTAAGATGAATAAGGTTATGAGTTTAAAAGAGAAGGCGACTCCAGGTCAATGCAATTGAAATCTCAATAGACACTTCATCAGGCCAGCGTATTCGAACTTAACAAAGGGCTGCATAAAACGGAGCAGCCTCGAAATCAAATTTGCCGCTAATTTCTGAGTAAACCAAAAAAATAAAAAAATAAATGAAAATCTCGAAATCAAACTCAAGGCAGCCGATCTAAAAAAATAAAATGAAACACAGTTAAGGAATGGCTTGTTAATTTTAACGTCTTCAAAAGGAAGCTGCTGTTTTTTTTCATCAGCATGGCTAATGCTAACCTCCATAACTCGTTCCTTTTTCTGGCTAATGTTTTGCGTTAACATGAATAGAAAGATTATATTGTAACAATTGCTAGGTCTACTGTTAGGAATGTGCCGTGCCAGACATTTTCTTGCCCAAATCTATCTTAAACATTTATAAGTCAACCATTCATCCTTGTTCTGAATATTGCTACCATATCTGGTCTGGTGCTCCTGCTATATATTTAAAGATTCTTGATAAAATCAAAAGAAGAATCTGCAATGTTATTTGTCCTGACATGGCATCTCGTTTCAGTCGCTTTCTCCACCGCTATAGTTTAGCTTCCCTGTGCCTTTTCTATGAATACATTTATGGTAATTATTCTGATGAGCTTTCCTCTTTGGTACAATCTTGATCTAACATCTCAGATTCAATCACTTTCCGACCTTCGTAATGTAGCTTCCCTGTGCCTTTTCTATAAATAATTTCATGGTAATTGTTCTGAGGAACTTTTCTCAACGGTATCTAGATATTATGAATTTAAGCGAATTACTAGATTGGTGGCAATTTTAATTTTCAAGTCTTTTTTCACTGTCCAATGGACTGTCATGGCTTATTCACCATTCTCTTGATGATTCTTGAATGGACTTAGAAGATGGAAGCCAGTGGATGAATGTTGGTACCATTACTGAAGGCCTGAATGATCTTTTTCCTCTCACCATTGCCGAGTTAAGAAGACAGTGGGGCTGACAAAGCTATTTTAACCTGCTCTGTTTTCCAGCTGAGTAACTGAAAGTGTTTTTCAGAGATTCTCATGATAAATGGCACCAAGATGGTTAAATATCTTATCTGAAAACCTAGATATAGAAACTCAATTAGTTTAGTGGGTTTTTTTTTTTTGGTTTGTTTAGTTATTAAACGTTATGTGGGATGTACAATTATACTGTTAAACGATCTGGACAATTTTGTTGTTACACGATATATATATATATATATATATATATATATATATATATATATATATATATATATAAAAGTGAATATAGAAGTCAACAGTTAAAGGCGACAGTCTGTTTCATGTTATATGCAATCGTCGTGGCCTGACGATTGCATATAGCATGAAACATGACTGTCGCCTCTAAATGTTGACATCTATGTTCACTTTTATATTTACACACCCTCTATCTCTGATATTGAGCACTTTATCCCATTCTTCATGTGTATATATATATATATATATATATATATATATATATATATATATATATTTGGTCGCCAAATGTAAACACTTTTCCGACGACGGCGACCGTTTCAACCCGTGTCTGCTGGAGAAAAGCTTTATCCTGAAAAATATTAATGGCTAAAATTTTCTTAATAAACGAAGAGAATTTATATTAGAATGTGATCACGGAAAGAAATCTCTCTCTTAAAATATTTATGCTGGATAAATATATTATCCAAATATAACATCCACTTCCCATATTTTAGGTCACATATTGATAACCCACCACTTAACCATTATAACGTCTATTATTACTTGACGAGTTACCCGGCATTCCTCTTTGAACTTTTAAGCTTGCTTTTTTTTTACTATAGACCCTCCCAACACACTATATTCTGTATGTAGACTCCTATATTATATTAAGTTTATATTAAATTTGAACTTTGAATCCCTTGAATTTAGCGTTCCTTCCATGAGACGCGGTATATTTTTTCAAAATCAAAAGTAATAATTCGTGCCTGATGAGTTGGTAGAACAACGAAACTTAAGTTGCACCTAGAACGTAGGTATATGTATATTTATTAATATATACTTCTTAGCACTGTCTAACCACATTGAACAGTCTTTTGTTTACACCTTATATTAAACTAAATAAATATTTATTCACTTATCTGTGTATGCACTCTAACGCACATATATACGACTAGCAGCATGGCCCGGCGTTGCCCGTGCTTGATTCAAAAATCGTGCGACTCATACAGCAATCATTATCACTAGACTTAAAATATTTTTGCCCTTCCTTGCCTTTAAAGGAGTGTCCTTTGCCGTGCTGATGTTGCTACATACCTTACTTCTTGCCTATCTCACACTGCCAATTTTTTTCTAAGCTCTATACTAAACATTAAATCTGTTATGAAAAAAGAACTAAACAAAATAAACACAAAATAATCAGCTTTAAAAAAAGGACTCGTAAATGGAAAAACCGAATGAAAAAAGAATTTTAACAACAAATACTTTTTCACACCCATCCAGTTCTGTATCGGAATCAACGTTGAGTTTAAGCAAGCGAATGAGCCAATTAGAGTAAAGTGCCATGCAGATTTGAATTTTTCCCACTTGTGACGAATGCAGCTATAGATTTTTTTGCATGCTAGCATGCTAGTTAACATTCGTGTCAGTCAGCTGTTGGCTCTCACGCTGGCCAATAGAATCTTCCAGCCTATTCGTGGCAGCCACTTATAGGCTCTCTCTCTGGCCAGTAGAAAATGGCCGCAAACTACATGACATCTGCCGTAAAAGCATGAAAAAATCGATTATTTCTACTATCGATGGGAATTGCGAAATGCAAAGTCGGTCTTGGTCTTCCCATTAACTTGGAGCATGTGCACGTAAATTTTGGTGCAAATCCGTCGAAAATTGCGGCCGTGCATTTGTTACACATACACACACACACACACACACATCCTCTCTTTTATAGATAGACATTGCTAATATCTGCTTATTTGATTTATCTATATTAATACGTATATATATATATATATGTGTGTGTGTGTGTGAGCCAGAGAGAGAGAGAGAGAGAGAGAGAGAGAGAGAGAGTGAGTGAAAAGAGAAAAATGTATAAATTTTATTGACCATCATCATTTTTTTTTCAGTTAGCGCATTTTGCACCGCTGCTGTGGTTCCCACTCCCATCCATCTGACAAGTGTGGTTCATGGTAACATCCAAAGGGGAATAGTTCAAGGATGTTTAGGTTACATCGTTCCTCCTCACATAATTTAAAGAGGCAAGACATACAAGGCAGCAGGTGGTTTGAATACAGATTTTATTTTTCTCCTAACTTGGCGATGGTATATGAAGACAGTGGGCTACCCAAAATATAAGGCTGTCCCGACAAGATCCAAGGATGAGGATGGCTTGATTACAGCAGTTGCCGGGAATTTGTCAGTGTCGATAGCCAAACACCTTCAGGGCTCCAGTCTGGATTTTCTGTCTAGATTTTCTTTCATAGGCTTTTCCGTGTTTGGGATATGCGGCAGCGGAGATCAAAATTAGTGTTTTCCTTTTCTCAAGATGGACTGTCTTCTTGGGGTAACCTGCTCCAATACCCAAATTTAACAAGGAAATGAAAACGGCATCGACAAACCCCGTTTGCCAATTGTCGGAAAGGATTAATGATTATTATCATCTACGGTTATATCTATTTGCGTATAGCCCCATCGGTAGATCCCATTGACACCTCATTGAGTTTGGATCTTTCGCCAAAACCATTATCTCCCAATTATCTGTTGCCACCATAGACAACCTCCAGGATATATGGCACAGTGGATAAAGGCGTTATTTAGATCCAGTGACAAGACCCCCCAAAATATGAGTTCAATCAATACCTGGTTAAGTCGGTGGAGAGCGGAATTAACAGGAGATAACTGATAAATGACATCCATTAAACTTGGTACGTTGAACTAGAACAGTCTAACCCATTGAGCGATATCAAGGGTTCCGTTCGACATTCAACCCACCTGAAGAAGGCTGGAGCTTACAACGGCTGAAACGTTTGTATTAAATATGGCAACAAAGATGAGGACAATAGTCCGAATAATGTAAATAGTATAGGCAACCTTGAACAGAAAACTGAATAGAAAATTAGACGTACATTCAAAGAAACAGAGAAAGAGAGAAATACGCACAAAGTATCGTCACACACACGCATACACACACACACACACACACACACATATATATATATATATATATATATATATAGAGAGAGAGAGAGAGAGAGAGAGAAGAGAGAGGCAGGCACGGTGGTGTAATGGATAGCGGCTTGGAATGAGGAATCGAATTCCAGTCGAATCCATTACATTCACTCACGTGCTAATACCCTTGGGAAAGGTATGAATCCTCTTCTCCCTCCAGCTATGGGTAAATAGCAGAAGGGAGAAGGGTTCTATAGCATTGATGGCAACTGGTCTAGGAGAAGGACACCGCTGATTTCAAACCCGGAGTGGATACCCTAAGGCGGATGGACGGCAGTTTGTGCTACCTTCCGGCAACTGGTACCAAACTGTATTGGTTTATCCTCTCCTTTAGACTCTGCTAGCAAGGCCGAGAGCGGGAACTAGTTCTCCATATATCCCACACACAGGCTCGTAGCGTACCTCGCTACTCCATCGTCTCACGAGACGGACGGATGCCGATATATATATATATATATATATATATATATATATATATATATATATATATATATATAGAGAGAGAGAGAGAGAGAGAGAGACAGTATAAAATAATTTAAAAATACATTTGCGGTCGGGTACCTCGCACTAAACAAGGATTTAATCTTTATTAACATATGTCCACAAATCCTTTTTGGGTTCAGAAGAAGTTTACGGTAAATGGCCCTTGTAGATTCCGAGATGAAATTCGGTCATCAATGAATGACAAACGCAAGAAATAAAGATAAGAAATTAAATGTATTTACACAATAATACAATAGGTAATTCTGTTAGTAAATCCAGGAACGCGGTTAGTAGCAATAACATATAGATATATACAGTCTCCAAGTAGGACTTCCTTAGAGTCTACGTGCTTGTAACTGACTTCTAAAAGCGGTTACCTCACACTATTACTCTACCTCCAACTCAATCACAATCTCTGCTTACTCTATCAATCTCTATCTCCGTATATTCTGACTGACTCAGGGTATTTAACGGCAGCAGTCCCAGTAATATCAAAAAGGGGTGGGCCCCATAACAGCCCTGTAGATTAGGTCTGTCATTCGTGTTATTTTGTGGCTAGTCTGTCTTCAACGTCTAACTTGTGTTATAGTGATTAAACTGAGAAGTGTTCCGTTTAACAATGGCAGGATATACAGATTGTAAGCAGGCAGGTATGATTTTTACATACGGCCACGCGAGTGGTAATGAACCCGAGCCTTGCACAGTTGTATCAGATTGCGTGTCAGACCAAAGGCAGCCGAGTCATCCAAACTGTGCGGTTGTTTATCGCCGCATTGCTGGGACAGGATCTGTGGCACCACAGACTATGTCTCGAGGAAGACCGAGATTCGCTCGTACGCCTGACGAAGCAGAAATCATTCTAGAGGTTGTCAGAATTAATCCAGGTATCAGCACAGTGGTCCTAGCATATTCTACATCTCATAGTACTGCGTGGAGGGTACTGTATCCGTATCATTTGCAACGTGTGCGGGGATTTTCCCCTTCTGACCACTCACCACGGGATAACTTTTGCCAATGGTTTATTGCACAAACTGCCGACCCGTTATTCTTATCCTCAGTCATTTTTTGCGGGTGAGGCAAGAAAGAGATGGAATAAAAAAAGCTGACACAACCAACATTTGTGGGCGGATTGGAATCCCCACTGATCAATAGAGACGAAAAACCAGCATCGGTTTACAATTATTGTGTGGGCTGGAATATTAAGTGACTGGAAAGTCTATAAGTTTTCCCATCACATCGTAGAGGAGCTGGATATGGGGACTTTATTTTGAACACACTTACAGATCTGCTAGAGGATGTGCCCCTGCTAATACGAAAACACATATAGTTCATCCGTGATGGGGCTCCAATACATTTTAACCTCATTGTTCACGATGCACAGGCTGACATCCACCATGAAAGATGGATACATAAGGGATGACCGGTTCAATTGCCTGCACGTTGCCCTGAACTCAGTCGTTTAGATTTTTATCTGTAGGGCCAGCTTAATCAATTGCTTTATCCAGCTGACATTAATAACGCAGAGTGTTTCATCAATGTGTCATGAAGGACTGCGAAACCAATCGACACTGTGTGGGTGTATTTGAAAATGTCCGACGGATGCATGCGAGGGTAGAAGCAAGCGGACGACATTTTGGAGATTTATTATGAGTTGCAGTGTTGAAGTAAAACGATGTACTTTTGGACATATGTTTATATAGATATTTGACCTTGTTTTTTTGTCAGGTACCTGCCCCAAAATCTTGTAAAAGCGTTTGTGTCACACCCAGCACATAAATAAACATACACACACACACACACGCACACGCACACATATATATATATATATATATATATATATATATATATATATATATATATATATATATATATATAGTGGAAACAAATATTCGTACACATACAAATTTTAAATTTATTGTATTTCCAACTAATGAATAAACATACTTTTCATATAATTAACTGTACCCAGATGAATAATAAGTAGATATGTATAGAAACAGAAGAACTTTTAGTTTAACAGAAATAAATCTTATTTATCCATTTTTATGACTGAAAAATTATTTGTGCAATGCAAATTTCAAATTTTAAAGCATTTAAATTGCATTAATGTTGTGTAGTATTTTCACAGTGGAGGCTTGTATTTCTAATAAGTCATACAAAACGTTAGGAACTTGAAAAATAATAGTCAATGACGCAGCAAATCTAGTTGTGATGGTTGGTACTTCAAATGTCCGAATCTCGACTGACGCGCTCAACATCGTTCGGTATTTATCATTTCACCCACGAGAAACGAATATGGCACAAGGCCGGTTTTATTGTGGGTTTCCCCGAGCCCGTAGGCTCGGCCAAAAAATAGCCTTTTGAAGCCGATTAGACGGGTTCAGGCCCCGTCTACCTCCCCGGACGAAACCTTGCCCTTCGGCAAAGCCTCGTCCGTTCCTCTCTACTAACGCAGAGAGTTCGACAGGAGGTGTGCGCAGTCAGAGACCGCTCAACACCGTTCGGTATTTATCTTTTCACCCACGGAAAAGAATATGGCACAAGGCCGGTTTTTATGTGGGTTTCCCCGAGCCCGTAGGCTCGGCCAAAAAAATAGCCTTTTGAAGCCGATTAGACGGGTTCAGGCCCTGTCTACCTCCCCGGACGAAACCTTGCCCTTCGGCAAAGCCTCGTCCGGGTTCCTCTCTGCTAACGCAGAGAGTTCGACAGGAGGTGTGCTCAGTCAGAGACTTCTCAACACCGTTCTGCCAGACTTGCCACTGCTACTCCTACTTATTATCTATGGGAGAGTCCATTACCAAAGAATAGGTACTATGGCACAACAATTAATAAACTAGATTATTCAAGTGGAATATTCTAGAATATTCCAATAATGTTATCGGTAGTTATTTTTAGCCTAAACCACAAATAGCATATATTGTAATTGATATTCGTGCGGGAAGGTTATCATCAAGGCTAGATCTAAATAATTGAGAAATTCGCAAAAAGAACTGATTGTTAAACTCTGGAAAGAAGGTAAAAGTTACAGAAAAATCTCAGACAATACAAATATTCCATTTACTACCATTAAACTCAAAAAACTAAAAATTGTAGAAAATCAAAGAACAGGTGCTCCACGGAAGATTTCTGCAAAATCTTTGAAGAAATTAATGCGTCAAATTGAACAAAATCCAATGGTTACACGTTAAGTGTTGCAGACTGATTTGCTTTCATCAGGAATCTGGGTCACTAAACGGAAAATAAGCAATGAAATTCATAGGAACAAGTCACGCTCTCCTCGGAATATATATATCCACAGTGCTATTGAAAAGATACAAAGAGGCCAAGTTGAAATTCGTCCGTGAAAATAAGGATCAGTAAAAACCGTACTGAGAAAGAGTATTATGGATAGACGAAACCAAAATTGAGTTGTTGGATGTAATTTTAGAAATCATGTATGGAGAAAAAATGGTGATGCCTTTAAACAAAAGAACACAGTTCCAGCAGTGAAATTCGGTTGTGACAAAATTCGGTTTTGGGGATGTTTTTTTTTTTTGTTTTTTTTTGTTTTTTGCAAAAGGTGATAGCAATATATCAGTAACAGTAGAATGAATGCCGCAGCTTATCAAGAAAATTTAGCAAATTTAATGATTTCGGTTGAAACTTCCTCCTGATTGGATCTTCCAACAGGATAATGATCCTAAGCAAACTGCAAACTCTATGAAGAAATGGTTTGTTAAAAATAATGTAAATATCCTGAAATGGCCAAGTCAGTCCCCAGATTTAAACCGAATCGAGAATCTGTGGCGTCATTTGAAAATTCAAATGCAATCGAAAGCTCTAACAAATATCCTGGATTTGAAGATCATATGCCAAGAAGAATGGAACGAAATACCAACTAAATTTTGCAAATCATTGAGAACTACAGAAGAGGTTGGTTGCTGTAGAAATGAAAAATGGCGATTCTACAGAATATTAAATGAAGATTATGTATTCTTTTTTGTAGTGTACGAATATTTTTTCACCCATTAAAATGGATAAATGGGATTTATTTCTATTAAATCATTTTGTTTCTGTTTACTATGCATATTTAGTTATGCATCTGTGTACAGTTAATTATAGGAAAAGCATGTTTATTCATTAGATGAAAAAATAATAAATTAAAAATTAGTATGTGTACGAATATTTGATAGACAGATAGATATTTGTGTAGATATTTGTATATTTAGATGAACCTGTGTCATCATTTGTACTCTGGAGGCATCCATCATCTGATAATCACGCAAGTTAACCTTTCCAGATAGGATAAAACGAGACACATTGATCCCTAAGGAAGATCTTTTAGGAGCTATGACGGATAGGGAATACTGGAGAGGTGTAGTGAGTTCAATCTCGGCTGAGGCTGCAGGATGATGATGATGATGATGATGATGATGTGTATTTAGGCAGCGATCCTTTAATTTTATTCAGTACAACAGACAAGGTGCTTTGATTTAGATTTTTATACAATTTCTCATGTGATCTAATGCATAGAATCTAATAATTGTTTTTCTTTTCAGATGATAAATTATATAAAAACTGTCCGAATGTCCTTTAATCCGAGCGCTTTCGGCTATACATTTATCCATTTTCAACGTTTTAACTGTTAACAAGAAATAGATTGTTGTATGTATGTATCTGTATAATGTTTCCTTTTTCAAAACACGGTCAATATATTGCGTCCATGTTCGTAGTTGATATTATTGACTATTGATTTATCTTGTTTTTATTAATAAGCCTTCCATTATTTCTATCCTTTTTTTGCATGTAGATAATGCTATTATATTTGTGTTGTCAACAAGTATGTGACGAATAGTGTCCAGTAGGTCTCCATGAATATTTAAATGAGATCTGATTGAGGTATGATCAGAAAGGTATAGAGTGAGTTTCGTGTCAAACATATTGTAGTATGGCACATATATATATATATATATATATATATATACATATACAGATTGTAATCCACAGACAGACTTTTTCGCTGTATCAGTATGACTAGACGTCCGGTTGCCTCTAGCTAGGAACGAAACCCGACTGAATTGGCGTCAGTCAGGGATTCTACCACTAAGACGTTGGTGCATGGCAGAGATAGATTTGAATTTAAGCGTATTTATTTTTAAATAAATACACAGTGAATGAGAGAACTTGATTCGATTTACCGAAGAGTCTTGCATTATTAGTTGTAATAGTCAGTCAGCTCAACCAAAATAAATGACAGACTGTGTGTACATATATATATATATATATATATATATATATATATATATATATATATATAAAAAGGAAGGATGTGTGTGTGTGTGTGTGTGTGTGTTGTACCGAATGTACGGCCGCAATTTTCGACGGATTTGCACCAAAATTTACATGCACATGCTCCAAGTTAGCGGGAAGGCCAAGACTGACTTGCATTTCACAACACTCATCGATAGTGGAAATCATCGATTTTTTCGTGCTTCTACGGCAGTTTTCATGTAGTTTGCGGCCATTTTCTACTGGCCAGAGTGAGAGCCTATAGCTGGCTGCCACGAATAGGCAGAAAGATTCTATTGGCCAGCGTGAGAGCCAACAGCTGACTGACACGAATGTTAACTTTGCATGGAAAAAAATCGATGACTGCACACGTCACAAGTGGGAACAATTTAAATCTGCATGATACTTTACTCCAATTGGCTCATTCGCTTGCTTAAACTCAACGTTGATTCTGATTCCGCAGAACCGGGTTGGATGTGAAAAAGTATTTGTTGTTATCATTCTTTTTTCATTCGGTTTTTCCATTTACGAGTCCTTTTTTTTATAGCTGATCGTTTTGCGTTTATTTTGTTTAGTTCTTTTTTCGTAACGGATTTAATGTTTAGTATAGAGCTTAGAAAAAAATTCGCAGTGTGAGATAGGCAAGAAGTAAGGCATGTAGCAACATCAGCACGGCAAAGGACACTCCTTTAAAGGCAAGGAAGGGCAAAAATATTTTAAGTCAAGTGATAATGATTGCTGTATGAGTCGTACGATTTTTGAATCAAGCACGGGAAACGCCGGGCCATGCTGCTAGTCGTATATATGTGCGTTAGTGTGCATACACAAATAAGCGAATAAATATTTACTCAGTTTAATATAAGGTGTAAACAAAAGATGGTTCAATGTGGTTAGACCGTCCTAAGAAGTATATATTAATAAATATGCATATACCTACGTTCTAGGTGCAACTTAAGTTTCGTTGTTCTACCAACTCATCAGGCACGAATTATTACTTTTGATTTTGAAAAAAATATACCGCGTCTCATGGAAGAAACGCTAAATTCAAGGGATTCAAAGTTCAAATTCAATATAAACTTAATATAATATAGGGGTCTACATACAGAATATAGTGTGTAGGGAGGGGTCTATTGTAAAAAAAAAAGCAAGCTTAAAGTTCAAAAGAGGAATTCCGGGTAACTCGTCAAGTAATAATAGACGTTATAATGACAAGGAAGCGCAAAATATTTTAAGTCAAGTGATAGCGATTGCTGTATGAATCGTACGAGTTTTGAATCAAGCACGGGCAACGCCGGGCCATGCTGCTAGTATATATATATATATATATATATATATAGAAAAAAGAGAGAGAGAGAGAGAGAGAGAGAGAGTGCGATGGGTAAATTGTCGCTATATTATATTTTTAATTTCACGCATGCGTGTTGCTTGTGATTTTGTCGACCGCACTGTATAGTAGAGTCAGTTGGGACTATCTGTGAGAAAAAGAGCACCATGACGCTGTTCACTTCGCCATAGATCTTTTAATATACCCTGTACACACACACAAACATACATATGTGTGTTTGTGTGCGTGCGTGCGTGTGTACGTGTGTGTGTGTGTGTATGTGTGTGTGTGTAAGTTCATATAGATCATTGTTAGCATTGCTAAAACGAAATAATGGATATTGCAATGGCGCTTATGATGGATCTATAATGGAAGATTTGATTTGATTTTAGTTCACTAGAATGATGGGCTGCGTGAAATTAGAAACATGTGACATTCTGCAGATTGATATAAGTTCAGCGTTTATGGACTTCTCTTTCAAAGAGAACATAGCTTTCGCCATGTCCCTCCATAGCAAACTCTCTCTCTCTCTCTCTCTATTTCTTTCTTTCTTTCTTTCTTTCTTTCTTTCTATATCGGTCTATTCACACAGGGGACGCCAGAAATGCATCACATATATAAATCCAAAAGGAACCTCCAACATAATGGTAAGAGATTAGTGACAACGGTGTTTTCATCTCCATCATGTCTTTCTATGACGAGGAAGGTAGTTCTTTGAGGTATATGTGGGAGGTATTTCAATCACCGTATCTATCTATCTATCTATCTATCTATCTATCTATCTATCTATCTATCTATCTCAGGCTGTCCATTATCTATCTATCTATCTATCTATCTATCTATCTATCTATCTATCTATCTCAGGCTGTCCATTATCTATCTATCTATCTATTTATCTATCTATCTATCTATCTATCTATGTAGCAATGCCTCGCATATATAACTCCAAGAAATACACCCAACATAATGGTAAACATTATTGCCAATGGTTTTTTTCATTTCGTTATCATCTTACCAATATGTGAGAGGTATTTATGTGAGGTAAATAGTGGATGTATTTCTGCAGCGCCATCAATCTGTCTATTTTAGTCTTTTCTTGTCTTCACGCAGCCTGTTTCTATCTATCTATCTATCTATCTATCTATCTATCTATCTATTTAATTCTCCTTCTTTTCGCATCTATCTATCTATCTATCTATCTATCTATCTATCTATCTATCTATCTATCTATCTATGTTTGTTAATGCAGGATGCGCCAAAAATACATCCAACATAATGGTAAGACATTAGTGTCAATGATAGCTTCATCCAACTAATACTTTATCAATATCTATCTATCTATCTATCTATCTATCTATCTATCTATCTATCTATCTATCTATCTATCTGTCCATTTCTATCCATATTTGTCCGTCCTCTCTGCATCGGTTAGGAAGTAAAAACAAACTTTGGAATAGCGGGAAAATTACAAAGCTGTTCTCTCTGATAAATTCTCTTAGACAATCTTATGCTAACCTCACCAATCCAGGAAAATTGCAAGTCGACGATGCTGTCTTTCGGAACATACAATTTGTGTTTATTCGATTACACAATTTTAGAAAGGAACTTAAATTGCACAATGTCCAGAGGTTAGCCATTCTCAAATAAAACCTTCCCAACAAACTCAATTTCAAACTTTAATTTCGTTTATTACTACGTAGAAATACATTCGTAAATCTATTCTGTTATGGCCTGCTAGTGGATGTACTCCTGCTAATACGAAGATGCATGTAGTTCAGGCATGATGGGGCTCCAGCATATTTTAGTTACAGTGATCACGATTCACTGGCTGACATCTACCATGAGAGAAGTATAGGTAGTAGTGGAGGACCGTTTCCATGGCCTGCACGTTCCCCCAAACTTAATCCTTGACACATTGATGAAGCGTCTCTGCATTATCAAAGTCTCCTGCATGGACCAATTGTCCTAGCTGGCCCCACAGATCCAAATCCAAAGGATTAAGTTTGGGGGAACGTGCAGGCCATGGAAACGGTCCTCCACTACTACCTATACTTCTCTCATGGTAGATGTCAGCCAGTGAATCGTGATCACTGTAACTAAAATATGCTGGAGCCCCATCATGCCTGAACTACATAATATATTATATATATATATATATATATATATATATATATATAATTTATATTAGGAAAATTCACGTAAAACATGCAAAAAATCGTTATACAATTGCAGTCGTGTTTCAATGCATATCAAGCGATTGTAAATTACTTGTGAGTGAAGGATATATTTAGATTTAAGAGCAAAATACAACCTCCATTTACGAAAAAAAAGGGATATAAGTTTTGTAAATATATATATATATATATATATATATATATATATATATATAGTGCTGTTTGATAAAAATGACTCACCTGATTTTTTTTTACTTAAAATTTTTTTCACCTATTGTTTTTGGGGTCAAACTAATTTTTAATCTTACTTATATAAAGATCCTATCCCGACCACCTAATAAAAAAGTTTACTCGCCCTAAGGCATTCAATTGATAAGTATAATTTTGGATATAAATGAGATTTAGAGAAAAACTCTATGCAAAAAAAAGTGACTTACTTTTTCCTGCAACTAGTAATCAATAGAAACATAACCGAACAGCTTTAAATAAAGAATAATAGAGGTATAATTTATTTATAATAGGTAATATAGTTTGAAATATTTAATAATCTATGGGTCCTCCTTTATTTTAAATAACCTTTTCAGCCCTTTTTGGCATTGACTTGATTAGGTTCTGGCAAATCTCATCTCCAAGCATTGAATTTCATTTGGATATGAAATTCACAATCAAATCCTCTTTGTTGCTCAACTGCTTTCTCGAGAGCCTGTACTTTATAATGCTCCATAAGTTTTCTATGGGGTTGAGGTCAGGAGATTGGGGCGCCCATGTCATAACACTCACCTGCTTCCCATCAAAGTATTCCTTCATCAATTTTGATTAGTGACAGGGAGCATTATCCTGCATAAAAATGAGCTTGGTGGGGTCGATTTGCACCCTTTCAGCAGAAGGGAGCAGACAAGACTCTAAAATCCTCTTGCACTGCTCGCTCCTGAGGGTCTTTTCAATAGGTTTTAAGAAACCATTTCCATGAAAAGAAAAGCATCCCCAGAACATTATACTGAACGGATGCTTGACAGTACTTACTGCTAAATTCAAAGAGCTTTCAAAGTTTCTTCGGATTTTAGATCGCTTATCCTTTGAATTTAGCTCAACTTTCGTTTTATCGGAGAAGAGAACATTTAGTAAAGAAAATTAGGTGAGTTAATTTTATTGAACAGCACTGTACAGCGGTTGGACAAAATAATTGAAAAACTTGTTAAATTCAAAGAAAAATTATTTAATATGGAGTTGATCCTTCTTTACCCTCATATAAAGCTTTAATACGTCTAGGAATTACAGCTTTCTGACTTCCTCCAGAGGAATTTTCTGCCATTCTTCCACTAGCACCTGCTCCAGTTTTTTAAGACACAACAGTGGCGGATAGCAGCTCCTAATTTGTCACTCCAAAATGCACCGCAAATGTTCAATAATATTGATATCTGGAGATTGGGGAGGCCGCTCCATGTATTCTAGCTCACTTTCATTCTCTTCATACCAATTTTTAACAACTCGAGTGGTATGTATTGGAGCATTATCATCTTGGAAGATGCGGTCACAATCAAGTCTGGGCCATTGGATGAACATGATCAACCAAAATGTTCAGGTAATATTTGCAGTTGATTCTACCATGCAGGGCAACTATTGAACCGAAACATTTCCATGATATGGCGGTCCAAACTATTACCGATCCATCTCCATCCTTCACTGTTGGAAGAAGGCAGTCAGGATTGGAAGCTTCTTTGGGCTGCCTCCACACAGCTTTCGGATGTATATTTAGCCATTTTCAAGGATGGAATATTTTAACTGTTAAGTAAGAAAATGTTTGTTTCATGTACGTATTTATATAATGTATTTAGCAGCAATCATTCGGATTAAAAGAACATTCGGACAGTTTTTATATAATTTATCATCTGAAAAGAAAAAAATTATTAGATCGCATTAGAAATTGTATAAAAAAAACCTAAATCAAAGAACCTTTTCTGTCGTATTCAATAAAATGTGCATAAATGTAGGATTGGTGCCTAAATACACAAATATATATATATATATAAGTTATGAAGAACTTGGTAAACCGAATGGGTAATTCCAAGGAGGATGAAATCCTGAGAGCTCAATGTGAATACAGAGCTAATATTTAATGAAAAACAGACCACTTTAATTGTACCATTACAATAATTTATTTCACCAAAATCCTTTTTTTAAAAAGGATTTTGTGGAAATAAATTATTGTAATTGTACCTTAAAGTGGTCTGTTTTTCATTAAATCATTATATATATATATATATATATATATATATATATATATATATATATATATATATAGTCGATTTTACTTTTTTGGTTTGCAATATCGATTTTTGTTTGCTAACCAAACGTTTCTTTGTAGCTAAATGGTTCCGTGTATGATACAGGTGCGATTTCTGTTGGAGGACGCATATTTTCTATGAAAATTTCTCGGACGTTCAGGCCAGTAAATTTTGTTAATACTATTTATTATAAACAGAGCATTTATTTAAATATTTGTATCTATAAATATAACGTATAAACAATAAATATATTAAATAATTGTCAGATTTTGTCCATTTCATATACATACATACATACAGGTTATCCATAAATTCTCTTTACAATTTACAAAAATATATTACAAAAGGAAATGAACTTGTGGACACTCAGTATATATATATATATATATATATATATATATATATATATATATATATATAGAACTGTGTAGCGGAAAAAAACATATTTTAAATCAATTAATTTATAATATTAATGCTCTGTAAATTTACATTAAGCACTATTTGGCAAAAATAAAATATCTATAAGAACACCGGATTATATATCTTACTGTTCTTTCTTTTATTTAAATATATATATATATATATATATATATATATATATATATATAAGGGTATTTATAAAGTCTTCACAATTTTAAAAAAATCATTACAAAAGCAAATATATATATATATATATATATATATTGGAAAACCTTATGTTAAGCCTTTTGAACTTTCTTTTACTTGTCATTTCTAATGATGAAAAATGGAATTTATACTAAGTTAACTGTGCTATGTGTCCTCTGGGTATGAATTTCTGGGTATTTTAAACCTAATGTATGCAGGTCGGTGTTGATTTCCAAGTTGTTCTAGTTTCTGAAGAGAAAGAAACGAATTTCGTTGTATAATATATGGAATCCAGTCGTTGATGGCGTAGAATGGAACCGCTTGTGCTACATACGTGACAAGGAACGGGTTAACGTAATCAGTATATTTGCCAGAATTTCGTATTTCTTTACGTTTTGTTTCTGTAAAAAATGGATAGCATTTTTTTTCTTTAGGATTTATGGATCAGAAGAATAGCTCGCTCGGTAGCAATCTAGCTATCTAGCTAGCTTTCTGTCTTTGATGTGTCGTATTTTTCAGTTTGTCAACACCATCTCGTATCTATCTATCTATCTATCTATCTCGTTAGCTATCTTGCTGTCTTTGATGAGTCTTTTTCCAATTTGTCAACATCATTTCGTATCTATCGATCGATCGATATGTTTGTCTATCACTGCATGTCATATCAAGCTAGCTAGCTAGCTCGCTCTCTATCTCTCTAGCTAACATCCTATTTTGATGAGTTGTTTTGCATTTTGTCAGCACCATCACATTATCTATCTATCTATCTATCTCAGCCAATGTATTATCTATCTATCTATCTATCTATCTATCTCAGTCTCTTCATGATCTATCTATCTATCTATCTATCTATCTATCTATCTATCTATCTTCAAAAGCAAATTCACAGACGACAGTTAAAAGCCAGTCACTTTATCCCCGACTCACTTCTTCATGAGCGCTTAAAATGTTCTTGCACTTGGGACAGCTTTCTAGAATTCTCCTTATCGAAAATTGATGTATTTCGTGCGCATGCTCATTTGATTCGAGTGGTCGCCATTAGGATTCTGGGTAATTCAGTACGAATTTGGATAAACGTATTTTATGGTAAATACTCTAGTTTCTTTTCCATTTCGCCTTCTTTTTAAGACGCAGTTATTTTTTTTTATTATTATTTTCCTTATCTCTTCCTTTCTCCATTCTGTGTTGTCTTCCTTCTTTTCTGTTCTCGTTACTCTTTCTTCTTTGATCCCTTCCGTTTTTTCTTTCTTTTTTATCCATGCTTCATGTCAACATCTATGTTTATTTATTTATATATATATATATATATATATTCACAGCCATCTCAAATTATATCTGTCATCGTCAGATCATATCTATGTATCATAATCTATTGATCATAATGTGTCTGCATTATCTAAGTCTGTTAATTATCTATCTATCTATCCATCTATCTATCTTAGTTCGCTGGTCAATATCTCTTATCATTCTATATATTTATCTTATTCTCTTGGTCAATATCTATCTATCATCTATCTATCTATCTATCTATCTATCTATCTATCTATCTATCTCAGTCTGTTGGTCAGTATCTATCTATGTCTGTTGGTTAATATAGATCTATATATCTCAGTCTGTTGGTCAATATCTATTATCATTCTATATATTTATATTATTCTCTTGGTCAATATCTATCTATCTATCTATCTATCTATCTATCTATCTATCTATCTATCTATCTCAGTTTGCTCTTATCTATCTATCTATCTATCTATCTATCTATCTATCTATCTATCTATCTATCTAAGTCTGCTCTTATCTATCTATCTATCTATCTCAGTCTGTTGGTCAATATCTATTATCATTCTATATATTTATATTATTCTCTTGGTCAATCTATCTATCTATCCATCTATCTATCTCTATCTCAGTCTGTTCATATCTATCTATCTATCCATCTATCCATCTATCTATCTCAGTCTATCTCAGTCTGTTCATATCCATCTATCTATCTATCTATCCATCTATCCATCTATCTCAGTCTGTTCATATCTATCTATCTATCTATCTATCTATCCATCTATCTATCTCAGTCTGTTCATCCATCTATCTATCTATCTATCTATCTATCTATCTATCTATCTATCTATCTATCTCAGTCTGTTCATATTCATCTATCTATCTATCTACCCATCTATCTATCTATCTATCTCAGTCTGTTCATATCTATCTATCTATCTATCTATCTATCTCAGTCTGTTGGTCAATATCTATCTATCGATCTATCTATCTCTCTATGTCTGTTGGTTATTATCGATCTATCTATCTATCTATCTATCTATCTATCTATCTATCTATCTATCTATCTATCTTAATAAATAAATGTTCATGTCAAATTATTTTATACATGTATCTATTCTTATTTCTCTCGAATTCCTCTTTTATTTTACGATATAAATGTTTGTTTATTCATATATATATATATATATATATATATATATATATGTTGGCCACGATGTCAAAGATTTGCATTCACTTTTCCCTTTTTAGACTTCAATTATCTAACAGTATCAAAACACCTCGTCACTGATTTACCAAGATATTTGACAAAAAATTTAAATGCCAATATGATTGCTTGGGCTAAAAAATCTCTAATTGCTCATTTAACAGCCAACATGTCAAAAGCTGTGAAGTCTATTGACATTATTGACAGACACAATCAATAAGTTACAAAGATATGCGCCAAATTTGCTGCCACGTTTGCCGTCACAATTTCTTTGAAATCTTGAATCCGTTTCCTTTGGTCAGTTTAAGATTTCTTCCTATATATATATTTTTTCCGTGTAAAATATCTTTTATATAAAAAAACATGTTGTTCATATAACACGCATATTTTCATATATAAGCACATTTTTCATATACAAGGCAATATGTTTCCAATGAAATGAATATATTCTCATTAAAAATTCATTAAAATGTATATTTTTCAAATAGAATGAATATTGTATCATTAAAAATTATTAAATGTTTTTTAAACACTCAATCAAGTATTGCATCAAATACATATCAAAGGGGTCAGATAAAACTGTTTTTGCACAAACCTCCACTGAATTTTTTCTATTCCTTAAATTAAATTTAAATTTGAACAAGGGAATGCCTCCTATACAATATATAGAAGGAGAAAACCAGAAGATAGAGGTCACATCAGCAAGTTCATTGAGTAATACTGAAATGCATAATTTTTCTCCATATATTATATCAATGATTTAAAATCAATCATCATTTTCTTGCAAAAATCTGTTTGACACGCAGCAAAGCGCGTATAATTCGGCTAGTTTGTTTATATGAAGGTCGTTTTGAGCGGGCTTAAATTCAGATCCTTTCACGCGAACGTGGGTGTCCCCCAAGGATCGATTCTAGGCCCTACACTGAATTTGACTTCTTCCTGATGTGCTCAATTGCCAAGTAGGCATTTCAGCTGATGACACTCTCATTTACTTCTGTTTTAATAGCAAATCCATCAGAGTTGACAAAGTTAGCCTGGCCGCAGCTCTTGAAAAGAGCCTCCAATCTGTGGTTAACTGGGGCAGAAAATGGCTCATAAATTTGAATGCTTCCAAAACTAATCCGCTCTCACCACAGAGATCCTTTCCTGCCCGCCATCAGCATATGGCTTAGGCTAGACTCCTGGAGAACAACACACTGCGCCTTCTTGGCGTTACGTTTTCATCTGAATTGATGCGGAACGGCTACAGCGAATCAATAGCTACATCTATTGCAAGGAAATTTGGGTTACTATGTCGTGCAAGAAAATTTCTGTCGTCAGAGTCCATATTGCACATTTGCAAATCTATTATTCGTCAGGGCATTGAATATTGCTACCACATCTAGTCTGGTGTTCCTTTGACTCATCTTGAGATTCTTGACAAAACACAAAAAAGGATCTGCAATGTAATCGATACTGACTTGGCAATCCGACGTAACGTGGCTTCACTGTCTTTTCTACAAATATTTTCATGCCAATTACTTTGACGAGCTGTTCTCCCTCTGTGTGTGTGTGTGTGTGTGTGTGTGTGTGTGTGTAACGAATGCACGGCCGCAATTTTAGACGGATTTGCACCAAAATTTACATGCACACGCTCCAAGTTAGCGGATAGGCCAAGACCGTCTTTGCATTTCCCAACTCTCATCGATAGTGGAAATAATCGATTTTTCATACTTCTACGGCACTTTTCATGTAGTTTGCGGCCATTTTGTACTGGTCGGAGTGAGACCCTATAGTTGGCTGCCACGAATAGGCAGGAAGATTCTATTGGCCAACGTGAGAGCCAACAGCTGACTGACACGAATGTTAACTAGCATCCTAGCATGCAAAAAAAAAATATCGATAGCTGTATTCGTCACAAGTGGAAAAATTTAAATCTGCATGGCACTTTTACCCAATTGGCTCATTCGCTTGCTTAAACTCAACGTTGATTCTGATTCCGCAGAACTGGGTTGGATGTGAAAAAGTATTTGTTGTTAAAATTCTTTTTTCATTTGGTTTTTTCAGTTACGAGTCCTTTTTTTAAAGCTGATCGTTTTGTGATCATTTTGTTTAGTTCTTTTTTCGTAACAGATTTAATGTTTAGTACAGAGCTTAGAAAAAAATCGCAGTGTGAAATAACTTAAAATTCCATATGTTGAAGTTCTTTTATCTCTGAACTCAAAACAACTAGCGATCGCAGGCGATGAGGGAAGAATGCAACCACTTCGCCCCCTTCCACCAGGGATCTATGCAACATAATGATGACGACGTTGTACCGCTATTCATCTTCCAACAGGTCCTCAGATTCAACATGGAGGCTTACATCAAGTGCCTTGCGGAGATAGTACTGTCCTGGGTCAAGAGTGTTGCTGCTGGAAGGCCATATATCTGGCAAAAGAACTCTGGACCATACCACACAAACAAATGAATCCAGTCATGTCTGTCAGATAATTTATGCGGCCATATAACCCCTTACATCTGGCCACCAAACTCCACAGACTGCAATCCTCTTGATTATTATGTGTGGAGCGCAGTTGAGCGAGTGTTCAACAAAACTCCTTGTAAATCAAAGATGAACTGGAGTCAAGGACTATTCTTACAACAATCTCATTCTCTAACACTCTACATAGAGAGGCTCTTGAGTCTTGTATATTTTGAACTAACAGTAAAAAAAATTATTAATTTAATGACTCTGTATAAAGTCACTTTGACACCCTCTCTAATCTTCATTTTATAGTTCTAAATAATATCCTTGAACCTTTCTATTAATAATCTCCAATTGATTAGTGTTTTAATTTGAAATTATCTGATAGCATTAGCTTAACACGTTCATTGTGCAGAATCGCCTTTTAATTACTGTTGTCCACATACGGAGTGGTAACACCTGTTAGGGTCCTAGCTATAGGTAAATTGAGAACACCCAAATAAAAATTAAAACGCTAGGAAAGTATAAAACACACATTTTTATAGGTAACCTAGCTAAAAAATATTAGGTAAATTAAATAACCAAAATACATTTATAGAAAATGACCAAAGAATACATTTTTTATAGCCAAATGATAATCAAATATTTTAAAAAATTGACGCTAGAAAGAATATAAACAGATCACTATTCATTTCTAGTCTATCATCTATTACTATTCACATCACTATTCATAGTCTATCCTCTATTACTATTCACATCACTATTCATAGTCTATCCTCTATTACTATTCAGATCACTATTCATAGTCTATCCTCTATTACTTCATTCACATTCATAGTCTATCCTCTAGTCTATCACTAGTCTATTACTATTCACATCACTATTTCTAGTCTATCCTCATTACTATTCACATCACTATTTCTAGTCTATCCTCTATTACTATTCACATCACTATTTTAGTCATCCTCTATTCTATTCAGATCACTATTCATAGTCTATTCCAGATCACTATTCACATAGTCTATCCTCTATTACTATTCAGATCACTATTTCTAGTCATCCTCTATTACTATTCAGATCACTATTCATAGTCTATCCTCTATTACTATTCAGATCATCACTTTCTAGTCTATCCTCTATTACTATTCATTCAGATCTAGTATTTCTAGTCTATCCTCTATTACTATTCACATCACTATTTCTAGTCTATCCTCTATTACTATTCAGATCACTATTTCTAGTCTATCCTCTATTACTATTCAGATCACTATTTATAGTCTATCCTCTATTACTATTCAGTTCACTATTCATTCAGATCTATCCTATTACTATTCTATTCACATCACTATTCTAGTCTATCCTCTATTACTATTCATATCACTATTTCTAGTCTATCCTCTATTACTATTCACATCCTCATCACTATTTCACTATTTCTAGTCTATCCTCTATTACTATTCACATCAGTCTATTTCATAGTCTATCCTCTATTACTATTCACATCACTATTCATAGTCTATCCTCTATTACTATTCAGATCACTATTCATAGTCTATCCTCTATTACTATTCTGATCACTATTCATTGTCTATCCTCTATTACTATTCAGATGACTATTCAAAGTCTATCCTCTATTACTATTCAGATCACTATTTCTAGTCTATCCTCTATTACTATTCAGATCACTATTTCTAGTCTATCCTCTATTACTATTCAGATCACTATTTCTAGTCTATCCTCTATTATTACTATTCTATTTCTTCTACATTCTATTCAGATCATTCATAGTCTATCCTTTTCTAGTCTATCCTCACTATTACTATTCAGATCACTATTTCTAGTCTATCCCTCTATTACTATTCACATCACTATTCATAGTCTATCATCCTTACTATTAGATGACTATTCAGTCTATCCTCAAATCATTCATTTCTAGTCTATCCTCTATTACTATTCAAATCACTATTTCTAGTCTATTCACATCACTATTCATAGTCTATCCTCTATTACTATTCAGATCACTATTTCTAGTTATCATCTATTACTATTCTGATCACTATTCATAGTCTATCCTCTATTATTATTCAGATGACTATTACCTATTCATCCTGATTCCATCACTATTTTAGTCTATCCTTCACATTATTCATGGCTATTTCTTTAGTCTATCCTCTATTACTATTCAGATCACTATTCAGTCTATCCTCTATTATTATTCAGATCACTATTCATAGTCTATCCTCTATTACTATTCAAATCACTATTTCTAGTCTATCCTCTATTACTATTCAGATCACTATTCATAGTCTATCCTCTATTACTATTCACATCACTATTCCTAGTCTATCATCTATTACTATTCTGATCACTATTCACATGGCTATTTCTATTCTATCCTCTATTACTATTCAGATCATTTCTATTCTATTCATTCAGTCTATTTCTAGTCTATCCTCTATTACTATTCAGATCACTATTCTATTATCCTCTATTACTATTCACATCACTATTTCTAGTCTATCCTCTATTACTATTCCATCACTATTTCTATTCACATCACTATTTCTAGTCCTCCTATTACTATTCACATCACTATTTCCTAGTCTATCCTCTATTACTATTCAGATCACTATTTCTAGTCTATCCTCTATTACTATTCAGATCACTATTCATCACTATTTATTTCTAGTCTATCCTCTATTTCTATTCAGATCACTATTCATAGTCTATCCTCTATTACTATTCAGATCACTATTTCTAGTCTATCCTCTATTACTATTCAGATCACTATTCACATTAGTCTAGTCCATCCTCCTCTATTCACATTATTTTCAGATCACTATTACATCAGTCTATCCTCTATTACTATTCAGATCTATTCATAGATCACTATTCAGATCAGTCTATCCTCTATTAATATTCACATCACTATTCATAGTCTATCCTCTATTAATTTCAGATCACTATTCTAGTCTATCCTCTATTACTATTCACATCACTATTTCTAGTCTATCCTCTATTTATTCACATAGTCTATCCTCTATTACTATTCAGATCACTATTTCTTGTCTATCCTTCATAATCTCTATTACTATTCATCACTATTCCTCTATTACTTAGTCTATCCTCTATTACTATTCACATCACTATTTCTAGTCTATCCTCTATTATTCTATTTCATAGATCACCATTACTGTTTAGTCTATCCTCTATTACTATTCATTCTGATCACTATTTCTAGTCTATCCTCTATTACTATTCACATCATTTTCTATTTCTAGTCTATCTATCCTCTATTACTATTCAGATCACTATTTATAGTCTATCCTCTATATTCAGATCACTATTTCTAGTCTATCCCCTATTACTATTCACATCACTATTTCTAGTCTATCCTCTATTACTATTCAGATCACTTATTTCTAGATCATATTCTGTCTTTCTCCCTCTATTACTATTCAGATCACTATTTCTAGTCTATCCTCTATTTCTATTCACATCACTATTTATAGTCTATCCTCTACTTCAGATATTCATAGTCTATCCTCTATTACTATTCAGATCACTATTCATAGTCTATCCTCTATTACTATTCACATTCTAGATCACTATTTCTAGTCTATTCTATTCAGATCACTTCCTATTTCTATCCCCTCTATTACTATTCACATCACTATTCATAGTCACTATCCTCTATTACTATTCACATCACTATTTCTAGTCTATCCTCTATTACTATTCACAGATCACTATTCATAGTCTATCCTCTATTCTATTCTGATCCTCTACTATTCATCACTATCCTCTATTACTATTCAGATCACTATTTTAGTCTATCCTCTATTATTCACTATTCAGATCACTATTTCTTAGTCTATCCTCTATTACTATTCTGATCACTATTCATAGTCTATCCTCTATTACTATTCACATCACTATTTCTAGTCTATCCTCTATTACTATTCACATTATTTCTAGTCTATCCTCTATTACTATTCACATCACTATTTCTAGTCTATCCTCTATTACTATTCAGATCACCATTTCTAGTCTATCCTCTATTACTATTCTCTATCACCATTTCTATTCTATCTCTGTACTATTCACATCAGTCTATCCTCTATTACTATTCAGATCACTATTTCTAGTCTATCCTCTATTCTGATCTATTCTAGTCCATCACTATTCACATGGTCTATCCTCTATTACTATTCAGATCACTATTTCTAGTCTATCCTCTATTTCTATTCAGATCACCATTTCTAGTCTATCCTCATTACTATTTCTAGTTCATATTCATAGTCTATCCTCTATTACTATTCAGATCACCATTTCTATTCCTCTAGTCTATTCATCATTTTCTACTATTCAGATCATCACTATTTATTTACTATTCTATCCTCTATTTCTACTATTCAGATCACTATTTCTAGTCTATCCTCTATTACTATTCACATCACTATTTCTAGTCTATCCTCTATTACTATTCAGATCACTATTTCTAGTCTATCCTCTATTACTATTCAGATCACTATTCATAGTCTATCCTCTATTACTATTCTGATCACTATTTCATAGTCTATCCTCTATTACTATTCAGATCTTCTGTTCTAGTCTATCCTCTATTACTATTCAGATCACTATTTCTAGTCTATCCTCTATTATTACTATTCAGATCACCTATTCATATTCTATCCTCTATTACTATTCAGATCACTATTTCATCCTATTACTATTCAGATCACTATTCTAGCCTCTATTACTATTCCATCCTCTATTATCCTATTATTCATATCACTATTTCATAGTCTATCCTCTATTACTATTCAGATCACTATTTCTAGTCTATCCTCTATTACTATTCAGATCACTATTTCTAGTCTATCCTCTATTACTATTCAGATCACTATTTCTAGTCTATCCTCTATTACTATTCAGATCACTATTCATAGTCTATCCTCTATTACTATTCACATCACTATTTCTAGTCTATCCTCTATTACTATTCAGATCACTATTCATAGTCTATCCTCTATTACTATTCAGATCACTATTCATAGTCTATCCTCTATTACTATTCTGATCACTATTCATAGTCTATCCTCTATTACTATTCAGATGTCTATTCATAGTCTATCCTCTATTACTATTCAGATCACTATTTCTAGTCTATCCTCTATTACTATTCACATCACTATTTCTAGTCTATCCTCTATTACTATTCAGATCACTATTCATAGTCTATCCTCTATTACTATTCAGATCACTATTCATAGTCTATCCACTATTACTATTCAGGTCACTATTCATAGTCTATCCTCTATTACTATTCTGATCACTATTCATAGTCTATTCTCTTTTACTATTCTCATCACTATTTCTAGTCTATCCTCTATTACTAATCTCATCACTATTTCTAGTCTATCCTCTATTACTATTCACATCACTATTTCTAGTCTATCATCTATTAATATTCAGATCACTATTCATAGTCTATCCTCTATTACTATTCACATCACTATATCTAGTCTATCCTCTATTACTATTCACATCGCTATTTCTTGTCTATCCTCTATTACTATTCAGATCACTATTCATAGTCTATCCTCTATTACTATTCACATCACTATTCCTAGTCTATCCTCTATTACTATTCACATCACTATTTCTAGTCTATCCTCTATTACTATTCAGATCAGTATTCATAGTCTATCCTCTATTACTATTCACATCACTATTTCTAGTCTATCCTCTATTACTATTCACATCACTATTTCTAGTCTATCCTCTATTACTATTCACATCACTATTTCTAGTCTATCCTCTATTACTATTCAGATCACTATTCATAGTCTATCCTCTATTTCTATTCAGATCACTATTCATAGTCTATCATCTATTACTATTCTGATCACTATTCATAGTCTATCCTCTATTACTATTCTGATCACTATTCATAGTCTATCCTCTATTACTATTCAGATCTCTATTTCTAGTCTATCCTCTATTACTATTCAGATCACTATTCATTGTCTATCCTCTACTACTATTCAGATCACTATTTCTAGTCTATCCTCTATTACTATTCAGATCACTATTCATAGTCTATCCTCTATTACTTTTCAGAGCACTATTCATAGTCTATCCTCTATTAATATTCAGATCACTATTTCTAGTCTATCCTCTATTAATATTCACATCACTATTTCTAGTCTATCCTCTATTACTATTCACATCACTATTTCTAGTCTATCCTCTACTACTATTCAGATCACTATTTCTAGTCTATCCTCTATTACTATTCACATCACTATTTCCAGTCTATCCTCTATTACTATTCTGATCACTATTCATAGTCTATCCTCTATTACTATTCACATCACTATTTCTAGTCTATCCTCTATTAATATTCAGATCACTATTTCTAGTCTATCCTCTATTACTATTCACATCACTATTTCTAGTCTATCCTCTACTACTATTCAGATCACTATTTCTAGTCTATCCTCTATTACTATTCAGATCACTATTCATAGTCTATCCTCTATTACTATTCAGATCACTATTCATAGTCTATCCTCTATTACTATTCACATCACTATTTCTAGTCTATCCTCTATTACTATTCAGATCACTATTCATAGTCTATCCTCTATTACTATTCACATCACTATTTCTAGTCTATCCTCTATTACTATTCAGATCACTATTTCTAGTCTATACTCTATTACTATTCTGATCACTATTTCTAGTCCATCCTCTATTACTATTCACATCACTATTTCTAATCTATCCTCTATTACTATTCATATCACTATTTATAGTCTATCCTCTATTACTATTCAGATCACTATTTATAGTCTATCCTCTATTACTATTCAGATCACTATTCATAGTCTGTCCTCTATTACTATTCACATCACTATTTCTAGTCTATCCTCTATTTCTATTCACGTCACTATTCATAGTCTATCTTCTACTACTATTCAGATCACTATTTCTAGTCTATCCTCTATTACTATTCACATCACTATTTCTAGTCTATCCTCTATTACTATTCACATCACTATTTCTTGTCTAGCCTCTATTACTATTCAGATCACTATTCATAGTCTATCCTCTATTACTATTCACATCACTATTCATAGTCTACCCTCTATTACTATTCACATCACTATTTCTAGTCTATTCTCTATTGCTATTCACATCACTATTTCTAGTCTATCCTCTATTACTATTCACATAACTATTTCTAGTCTATCCTCTATTACTATTCAGATCACCATTCATAGTCTATCCTCTATTACTATTCACACTATTCATAGTCTATCCTCTATTACTATTCACATCACTATTTCTAGTCTATCCTCTATTACTATTCAGATCACTATTCATAGTCTATCCTCTATTACTATTCTGATCACTATTCATAGTCTATCCTCTATTACTATTCAGATCACTATTTCTAGTCTATCCTCTATTAATATTCTGATCACTATTCATAGTCTATCCTCTATTACTATTCTGATCACTATTCATAGTCTATCCTCTATTACTATTCACATCACTATTTCTAGTCTATCCTCTATTACTATTCAGATGACTATTTCTAGTCTATCCTCTATTACTATTCTGATCACTATTCATAGTCTATCCTCTATTACTATTCACATCACTTCTTTCTAGTCTATCCTCTATTTCTATTCAGATCACTATTTCTAGTCTATCCTCTATTACTATTCACATCACTATTTCTAGTCTATCCTCTATTACTATTCAGATCACTATTCATAGTCTATCCTCTATTACTATTCACATCACTATGTCTAATCTATCCTCTATTACTATTCACATCACTATTTCTAGTCTATCCTCTATTACTATTCTGATCACTATTCATAGTCTATCCTCTATTACTATTCAGATCACTATTTATAGTCTATCCTCTATTACTATTCAGATCACTATTTCTAGTCTATACTCTATTACTATTCAGATCACTATTTCTAGTCTATCCTCTATTACTATTCATATCACTATTCATAGTCTATCCTCTATTACTATTCACATCACTATTTCTAGTCTATCCTCTATTACTATTCTTATCACTATTCATAGTCTATCCTCTATTACTATTCACATCACTATTTCTAGTCTATCCTCTATTACTATTCAGATCACTATTTCTAGTCTATCCTCTATTACTATTCTGATCACTATTCATAGTCTGTCCTCTATTACTATTCACATCACTATTTCTAGTCTATCCTCTATTACTATTCAGATCACTATTTCTAGTCTATCCTCTATTACTATTCAGATCACTATTTCTAGTCTATCCTCTATTACTATTCAGATCACTATTCATAGTCTATCCTCTATTACTATTCACATCACTATTTCTAGTCTATCCTCTATTACTATTCTTATCACTATTCATAGTCTATCCTCTATTACTATTCACATCACTATTTCTAGTCTATCTTCTATTACTATTCAGATCACTATTTCTAGTCTATCCTCTATTACTATTCTGATCACTATTCATAGTCTATCCTCTATTACTATTCACATCACTATTTCTAGTCTATCCTCTATTACTATTCAGATCACTATTTCTAGTCTATCCTCTATTACTATTCACATCTCTATTCTCTACTCTATTCTCTATACTATTTCTCTATACATATTAATTTTCGACTGAGTATTCTCGAGCAAGTACTATTAGTGCGATTGTTATTCGAAGGCGTCTGACACCAGCATTACTATTTTTGCATCTGCGATTACAATGTCTCTACTACAACGTGCATTTACAAAAATGACAACGAGTATTCTTTGACATCCCAAAACATACATTGTCCAAAAAAACAAAAAACAATTCTCTATGATTAATCTCATTTCTTTTCAGGAGAAGCAAATTTTCACTCCTCATTTGATTTTGTAAGATTATTTGGTTTAAAAAAATGCAGATAAGTAAATTTTAATTTAATCATGAAATAATGTCATTCTCTTAAATTACCCTATTTACATTGTTCTGTCTATCGTCCTCATCTATGTTGCCATATTTATCACAACGTTTCGGCCGTTGTACGCTCCGGGCTTCTTTTTGGAATGTCGAACTGAACACTTTATTTCCCTTGCTGGGGTAGACTGCTCTAGTTCCACGTGCCATGTTTAATGGATGTCAGTTATCAGTTATCTCCTTTTAATTCCCCCCTCCAAGTTATCCACTGACTTAACCAGTTATTGAACTCACACTCTTTGGTTCCTGCCACTGGATCTAACCTTTAACGCCTTTATCCACTGTGCCATGTGCCCTTGAGGACATCTCTGTATGAATTTCTGAGACTTGTATACCTAATGTCTTCAGCAACCATTTTTACCATTTTTTTTTTATTGCAATTTTTGCTGTTATCATTGCATATTTTTTTACCAGAACTCATATTGCAATTTTCTTTGTTATTATTGCTTTTCTCTGGCACTCTTCATTACTGGGTCCCATATTGTATTCATTTCTATACTTGGTCGGCTCAAGAGATTTTTGTGACCTAGTATATGTGCTGATTCCTTAAGTTTACGAATTTTCCAATGATGTTCTTAAATTAGTTATAAAGATGGAATTTTCATATTTAGATTTCGGCCTTAAACAACCGATATAGGTAGATATGCCACTAAACAAAAACAACCAAACTAATCTTAATAAATAAAAAGCAAATATTGGCATACATTGTCAAAAAAACAAAAAAAAAAACAATTTGCTATAATTAATCTCATTTCTTGTAAGGTTTGTTTTTTGTAAGATTAATTGGTTAAAAAAAAATGCCGATAAGTAATTTTAATTTAATCATGAAATAATGTCATTCTCTTAATTATAAAGTTTGAATTTTCATATTTATATTTCAGCCTTAAATAACCCATAGAAGTTTTGATATGCCGCTAAACCAAAACAACCAAACCAATCTTAATGAATTTCTACCCATCAAGCAAGGTCACCTCCACATTTTATAGACCGTAAGTGCTTATTCATGAAAAATCTTGGGTATGTACTGCCTTACATGAAAGATTGCATTATGATGCATCGTAGGAACAGAACTCTGTCATAATCAAGAATTTCCTGCAATTGTAAAGAAAAATATATATTTAAAGACTTGCAAATGTGACAAATCTAATAATAGTAAGTACTTAATAAAAATATGCTATCATTTTTTATAGCATTGGTAAACTAGTTATTTATAAATAAAAAGTGAATATTTGAAATCACTAATGACTAAACTTGCAAACAATAATGGAAGTCATACAAATAGAGAAAGTAGTATTTGTAATAATTAAACAATGATATCAAAGTGAAAACTAGTTATAATTTACTTATGCCTTTCCTTATATTCATTTTAGAGGTCAAACATTGCCACTATTAACCCATCATTTTGGGGAGGAGCTTGTTTTGTAATAGTTTTCAATACAATAAAAAGGGAATTGCTATGCAGAGTTTAAAGACGATTTTGTTTGCTTTGCACTAATACCCTAAAATAACCAACAGTACATTTTTATAGCAAAATGACAATCAATACATTTTATAGTAAAATTGAAGACATGGCATATTGGCATACATTGTCAAAAAAACTAAAAAAACAAATTTGCTATAATTAATCTCATTTCTTGTAAGGAGAAACACGTTTTCACTCCTCGTTTTTATTTTTTTTTTTTGTTTTTTTTTTTGTAAGATTAATTGGTTAAAAAAAATGCAGATAAGTAATTGTTGTAAGGGTTACTGAGTGCGGAATAATCAAAACCGAGGTTGGAAATTAAATAGTAAACTTTATAACCTCAACAAATACAACAGCGTGTACTTAGATAGCATATTACCCCCATTTACAATAGTGTCCAGCATATGAGGATTGGGACGTACCTATTAGTGTTCATACGTACAAGTATATAACAGTAATTATAATTTAATCATGAAATGATGTCATTTTCTTAAATTAATTATAAAGTTTGAATTTTCATATTTAGATTTCAGCCTAGTGGTCGAAATTAATGTAAATCTTCAGATGCTAAATCCTAACGAACTTATCTTTCCTTAAGTATATTTTGCAGAATGTGCCATTGCATTTATATACAGGAAAATAACACCTTTTCTTTTTACTGGAACAGGACACTTTCACCGCAATGCTTCGTTTACCCAATCTAATTGCCAACAATATATTTTATAATAAAATCACCAACAATACGTTTTATAGTCACGTGATCAACAATGCCTTTTTATAGTAAAATTACCAGCAATACATTTTTATAGTAAAATCACCAACAATACATTTTATGGTAGAATTGCCAACAATACATTTTATAATAAAATGACCTACAATACATTTTTCTACTGAAATGACCAACATTACTTTTTTATCCCCAAATTGACAATCAATACATTTCATAATAATATTGAAGACATGCCATACATTGTCAAAAAAAAAAAGAACAATTCGCTTTGATTAATCTCATTTCTTGTAAGGAGAAATAATTTTTCACACCTCATTTGATTTTGTATGATTATTTGGTAAAAAAAAATGAAGTTAGTAATTGTTGTAACCTAGGAAGGGTTATGGAATGAGAAATAACCAAAACCGAGTTTGGAAATGGTAATCTTTATAACCTCAACAAAATACAACAGAGTGTACTTAGATAGCATATTACCCCCATTTACAATAGTGTCCAACATATCAGGATTGGGACGTACCCATTAGTGTTCATAGGTACAAGTATATAACAGTAATTATAATTTAACAATGAAATAATGTCATTTTCTTAATGTTGAAACTTGAATAAAGCATGGAATAATAATAATACAACACAAAATGTACTTAAACAAAATGTATTGACACAAGAACGTGTACACAATATTTACAGATAGTTTGGTATATTCTTGGGAAGACCGTTCCTGTAGAATGGGTTGACTAAATCGCAGTCGGGCAGAGTATCTGGATTGGATCTCTTCTTACTTCCTCCCCCGTCTTCCGGTACCAACCCATATTTATATGGCCGGTACTCCACTATGTAAATTAGGTGGATCGTACAACAACACTTAAATTAATTATAAAGTTTGAATTTTCATATTTAGATTTCAGCCTAGTGATCGAAATTAATGTAAATCTTCAGATGCTAAATCCTAACGAACTTATCTTTCCTTAAATATATTTTGCAGAATGTACCATTGCATTTATATACAGGAAAATAACACCTTTTATTTTTACTCGTACAGGACACTTTCGACGTAATGCTTCGTTTACCCAATCTAATTGCCAACAATATATTTCATAATAAAATGACCAACAATGCATTTTTATATTAAAATTACCAACAATACATTTTATGGTAGAATTACCAACGATACCTTTTCTAATAAAATGACCTACAATACATTTTTCTACTGAAATGATCAACATTATTTTTTTATACCAAAATGACAATCAATACATTTTATAGTAATATTGAAGACATTGCATTTATTGTTAAAAAAGAAACAAAAAACAATTTGCTATGATTAATCTAATTTTTTGTAAAGAGAAACTAATTTTCCCATCAAATTTGATTTTGTAAGATTAATTGGTTAAAAAATGCAGATAAGTAATTATAATTTAATCATGAAATGATGTCATTCTCTTGAATTAATTATAAAGTTCGAATTTTCATATTTATTTTTTGGTCTTAAAAATGATATGGGTTGATATGCCGCTAAACAAAAACAACCAAACCAGTCTTAATGACTTTCTTCCTATCAAGCAATGTTTAATTCAGAACCCTTGCGACCCGGCCACTGCTGAGCCACAGAAAATGTCGAATGACAGAAATCATTCTTACAAAAAATTCTATGTAAACAGTCTTTCCAGCTCATGTCAAATATATATTGCTATGTTATTAAGGATAAAACAATCATAAATGCTTTCAAAAAATTATTAACAAGATTTATTAAGAATAATTAAGAATTTAGAAGTAAGAAATTTTCTAGATCTAAAAAACTATTACGAATAAGTATCATTAAGAATTATTCCAGATGTAAGAATAATTAATTATTCTAGGTGTAAAGATTATCTATTAGAGAAGTATTCCAGATTTGCCGTAGAATGTTGAAAACGTGTCGGGCTTTGTTGATTTGGCACTTGATGTCTTCATCTGTCCCCACCATCTTTACTAACGACGCTTCCCAGTTAGACAAACTTATTGATTTCCTTGTCTTCTTGGTGTAGTTATTGTCTGTTGTTTACCAAAACAGACTTGGCGCCGAAGTGTTGACACAGAGATGACGGCAGCCGGCACGACATGGGCCGAGCTGAAGAGGATCACCCGGGACCGCGTCCCTTGGAGAGGTGTTGTTGCAGCCCTATGTTTCCCAAGGAATCAAGAAGCAAGAGAGAAATGGAAATGGGGATGGATCGACCACACACACAGCAAACTGGCTTTAAGTGTCACCAGGAAGGCCCTTAACTGGAATCCACAAGGGAAGTAAAAAGTGGGTTGACCAAAACAGACTAGGTGCAAAAGTGTTGACACAGAGATCAGTGCAGCCAGCACGACATGGGCCGAGCTAAAGAGGATCACCTAAAACCGCGCACGTTGGAGAGGTGTTGTAGCGGCCCTATGTTCCCCAAGGAATCAAGAAGCAAGAGAGAAATGGAAATGGGGATGGATCGACCACACACACAGCAAACTGGCTTTAAGTGTCACCAGGAAGGCCCTTAACTGGAATCCACAAGGGAAGTAAAAAGAGGGTTGACCAAAACAAACTAGGTGCAAAAGTGTTGACACAGAGATGAAGGCAGCCGGCACGACATGGGCCGAGCTGAAGAGGACCGCCCAGAACCCTGTCCGTTGGAGAAGTGTTGTCGCAGCCCTATGTTCTCCAAGGAATCAAGAGCCATAATAAACTAATAATATTATTTACATGTTACTATTAATGTTTTTTTTAATCATATTAATATGCTTTTATGTTTCAGACCGCAATTCATATTGATTTTATGTTTCAGATAGCAGTTAAAGAACTATGAAAAGTTGCCCCTTAAATTGGATGACAATGAGTGAAAAAAGACACACTGTGTGTCTTGGTTTATTGAAAAAAATTCGGAAATTCAAACACGAAGAAATGACACAGCTAAATATGGAAAACAAGCTTCGGACTTTGTGGACCCCATGTGCAATATAAAAAAATCTTTTGTGATATTTTTGTTGTTATAGGAAGATGAAAGTTCTGCTTTCGAAAATTCCGACCCGTGGTGTCAGAAGAAGGATACATGGGTCCTTGTTGTCTGTCGACGTCTTAGAGGCGAAGAGAGACCAATAACTTCATATCTCCTGCTAAAATAGTAGGGAGACTACCCGTGAGTGAACGTTTTTGTGATCAATTCGGAACTCCCATATGTATAGCCCTTGCCGGAGAGAGGCTGAGCGCTAAAAACTTACTGTTGCTATGTGTGTGTTTTGATCAGCGTCTGAGAGTGGGTGTGAAAGTATATAAATGTGTGTTAACTCGCTACAACTGGGACAATTGGTATGAAAAATGAATTGTATGAGCCGAGTTCAATTTTCGACTGTAAATGTTTATATTCGCTTTGCATGATTGTCCTTGATAAAGGCGTGATTGTTTAGATTGGTTTGGTTTGTTTTAGGGCATATCAACCTCAATGGGTTATTTAATGCCGACAAGATTTTTATTACTGGCAACATTTTTTTCATTCAAAAATGTATTGCTGGTAATATTTTTTTCCAAAAATCTATTGCTGATAATATTTTTCCCAGAAATCTATTGCTGGTAATATTTTTTCACGGAAATCTTTTGCTGGTAATATTTTTTCCTAGAAATCTATTGCTGATAATATTTTTTCCCCAGAAATCTATTGCTGGTAATATTTTTTTCCAGAAATCTATTGCTGATAATATTTTTATCCAGAAATCTATTGCTGGTAATATTGTTCCCAGAAATCTATTGCTGGTAATATTTTCCCCAGAAATTTATTGCTGATAATATTTTTTCCCGGAAATCTATTGCTGGTTTAATGTTTTCTTCAAAAATTCATTTCTGGTAATAATTTTTTTACAAGAATGTATTGCTGGTATTAAAGCCTATTTTTAGTGTCTTGACCCAGTTTGGGTTTAACTATTTGCCCATAGCTGGGACCCTACCAAATCGGGTCAGGGTGGACCTGGGAACACTAGCAATTAAGAGGTTGTTCCACGCTCTTCGAAAACCACCTGATCAGAGAGCATGCTGTCGGATGTAGTTTAACGTTTTACCCAGGATGCGGTAAAGGCATGAATCAATTTGCCCCTTAAACCAGTTTTTTTCTGTTCGAAGGGTGTTGGCTGATGGTTTTTAGACAAACAATTCTGACTTGGAGTATTTTTTTTTTTTTGGTGGAGGAACTATGTAGACTTTACCTACTTTCTTTTCGATTGCTTATTCGTGCATTTTATTTTTTACCACCTCACCTATTTCGATTATTTTTTTTTCTTTACCTTTCACTTCATCATTTGGCTTTCAGCTTCTCGCCTCCTTTTGCCTCTTCCGGCTTTTTCTCTCAAATTTCGCCTCCTTACAATCCCCTTTCTTCTTCATCATCCACGGTTCTTTCCCTTGCGTC
Organism: Acanthosepion pharaonis; assembly: GCA_903632075.3. Lineage (NCBI taxonomy): Eukaryota > Metazoa > Mollusca > Cephalopoda > Sepiida > Sepiidae > Acanthosepion > Acanthosepion pharaonis. Next base: position 931,218 of record CAHIKZ030005453.1, on the reverse strand, counting down.
TTTCCCGCCACTCTACGCTTCCGCCACGCCGCTCTAACCACCATGTCCAGCCGCTGCTCCCTTCTTTTCGCTTGTCGTCATTTTCCTACAACCGCCCGAACATCCGCCCAAACCGCCCGCCCAACCGACCTCCAAGCCGTTCGCTTTTACCGAGATGCACGCATACAGCGAGGCAGACTCTACCTATCTCCTTGTCCATTCGATATGTCCAAACATTCCGCCACTAACCAACCAGTTACTTTACGGTATCTCCTGCCGGACCCTACATACGTCTGAACGCGACCTGCCGTCTGCAGATTCTGCGCAACAGAAGGCAGCGTCTGCCTCTCAAGACAGAAAAAAAAAGGTATTTCGCTTTAAAGTCAGATCAATACTGACCAACATGGCTTCTCGACTTCGTTATAGTTAAGGTAATGGGCAACTTTTCACATGAGCGTTTCTTTGCATAAATCGGAATAACAAAGAATAATGGTGAAGGATTTGAAGGAGTGACACAGCTTCAGGTATAAATGTCCTTCACGAATAGAAATGTTTTGTTTTGGTTGCAAGAAGAAAGGAAAAGAGTCTGTAAATTTTAGCAGATAAGGAAAATGTTCTATATTCAATGTACGCTTTGCATTCGGAAAAATCACCAATATACGGTATAAATAGGTTATGCAATCAGTTTGAAGCATATTCTTGTTTATTTTTTTCTGGAATAAAAGATAACGTGTTTCTAAATAGTCGAGTATCAATTTACTATCTATCTATCTCTTTTATATATATATGCACACACACACAAACATATATATATATATATATATATATATATATATATATATATATATATATATATATATATCAAGTATGTGGTGCAGTTCAATATACATTTGTTTTTGGTATGAATGATTCATGTAATATATATATATATATATATATATATATATATATATATATATATATATATCAAGTATGTGGTGCAGTTCAATTTACATTTGTTTTGGGTATGAATGATTCATGTAATATCTCTCTCTCTCTCTCTCTCTATATATATATATATATATATGATAGAACGCGTTTCTGAATAGTTGCGTATCAGTTTACGAAAATTAAGTCTATTATTGATTCAATAACTCCTAAAGAAATTAGTAAAGGAATGCAAGATATTGAAGCTGATGTTTACATTAACTGCAACAAAACAGAATGCAAAGTTGTTACCAAAACTGCAATGATGATGAAGTATACAACGAATTTAAACAAAACAATATACAATTGAAAAATGAAAAAAGAATATATATATATAGATGAATTATACAACGAATGTAAGCAAAATAATATGCAAATGAAAAAAGAATATATATATATATATATGTGTGTGTGTGTGCGTGCGTGCGTGTGTGTGTGTGTACAGGATGGAAATAAAGTCGCTATACAGTTACTTACAATAACAATTAGGACAAAGCAATTAATCAACAGTCCAGAAATTTATTAAAATCTTTCTGCTTAATCTATCTCAATATATGCCTGCCTCGGTCTATCTATCTATCTATCTATCTATCTATCTATATATATATATATATATATATATACCGGATGGAAATAAAGTCGCTATACAGTTACTTACAATAACAATTAGGACAAAGCAATTAATCAACAGTCCAGAAATTTATTAAAATCTTTCTGCTTAATCTATCTCAATATATGCCTGCCTCGGTCTATCTATCTATCTATCTATCTATCTATCTATATATATATATATATATATATATATATATATATATATATATATATATATATATATATATATACCGGATGGAAATAAAGTCGCTATACAGTTACTTACAATAACAATTAGGACAAAGCAATTAATCAACAGTCCAGAAATTTATTAAAATCTTTCTGATTAATCTATCTCAATATATGCCTACCTCGGTCTATCTATCTATCTATCTATCTATCTATCTCTCTCTCTCTCTCTCTCTCTCTCTCTCTCTATCTCTATATATATATATATATATATATATATATATATATATATATATATATATATATATATATACAGGATGGAAATAATGTCAATATACAGCTACTTGCAATAACAGTTAAGACAAAGCAATTAATCAACAGTCCACAAATTTATTATTAAAATGTTTCTAGTTAATAACAATAAAACGCTATGGTAAACAATAGTAAATTAATTACCTATACTGTTCGGCGGAGAAATGGATTGCCACTCGGAGAGTTCGAATTCCAGTCCCGTTTATTGCATTCACTTCAGTGCTAACACCTTTGAGAAAGGTATGAACGCATCTCTTCTTCCCCCAGGGCAGACTGCGTTTTATAGTCATGGGTGGCAACCAGTCTGGGAGAAGGAAAAACTCTCAATGCTGAGAATACCATCAATTTAATATGTAAGCAATGACAAACTTTTAAAGAAAATGGAAACAAAGCAGACACTTATTCTTAACATTAGGAAGACACAATTGAAATTGCAAGCGCACATAATGAGGAAAGTGGACTTGGAAAATTTGACATTCACGAGAAAAAGATGGTAAGAGGGAAAGCGGAAAGCCTAACTAATGTAATACATTTTGTACAGGTATGGCAGAACAGAGTTTAGGAGAGATAAAAAAAAAGGGGGAAATTTACTATGAGCTAGAGAAAATTGTGGAGAGCCATGATTTTTTTAATCGGAATCATCATGAGCAAGACAGTAATGCCACTAAAACACAAGGGTTTACACGGTATGGAAAACTTAGGAACAGAAACATTAATAATCAGGCGAAGACGTTAGAAGTATAGAGTTGAAGTAGACTTTAGAAGGAACAGAAAACCCAGTCCTAAACAGGAAACAAGGAATAAAACCTCTACTCCTGTTCAAAAGAGCGGTAAGGAATTTGAGCGGGCGAATGGGCGAATCTATCTATTCCTACTGAGGAAAGAAATAGTAAATCAATAGCAAATAAAATTTCAGAGTTTCAGGTGAAGACGTTAGAATTATAAAGTTGAAGTAGACTTTAGAAGGAACTTGAAACCCAATCCTAAACCGGAAGTAAAGGGTAAACATCTACTGTTGTGTAAAAGGCGTTAGAAGCGGACGATTCCGACAACGTATTAAGCATCGCTGCTATATCTGGACTAAGAGCGCCTCATACCCTATTTCTAGACTTGAGTTCAGAAAGCGTTTACACGGTCTTGTAATGTGATGATTTTCCACACTAGAGCCTCTTTCCTATAGACGAGAACTCGCAATATCCTCGTTGTTGTATCGCCATTTCCACGGAAAAAGGATCTGTCGAGCGATATCCATTTGTTCCACCAGATCAGTCCTTCACAGCTAAAACTTGCCATGCTTCATCCACAGAGTCGAATTATCCCCATTCCTTTCGTATTCCATTCGTAGGGCTTACGGCCAGATCAGGTTGAAACACCCGTTTCCGTACGATCACCGAAGTTAAGCAACGTCGAGCCTGATCAGTTTCCAGATGAATGACCGCTTGGAAATACCAGGCGTTTTAAGCTTGGATGTGCGGCTGGTGTAATCGTTAATGGATCAGAATTGTAAATCGCAGAGACGAGTTTCAATTCCTGTTAGGTTCGTTATGTTCACTTATGCGCAAATATAAGGAATATATATATATATATATATATATATATATATATATATATATATATATATATATATATATATATATATATATATATATATATGGTTCTGGTTAATAACAATAAAACGCTATAGTAAACAACAGTAAATTAATTACCTATACTATTCGAACTGCAACCTGCCTGCTTCAATGCTTTTTTATTATCAGTAAATATATATATATATATATATATATATATATATATATATATATATATATATATATATACAGAATAGGTATGAGTCTTATGTCTTCACGCCCAGCTATGGGTTAATTAGTAAAACTTGTCTCACTAAACCATTATTAACCCTCGCCAAAACATCGTGGCCGGACATTTGCCCGACAGACGTTTTGCCGAGAGACATTTGGCCGACGGACATTTGGCTGACGGATATTTCACCGAAAAAGTATAAGTAAAAATAGTAACAATCAATACTTTAAGTATTTTAATTAGTAATATTATAAGGTAGAATAGGACTAATAATTACCCCTGAATTTCAAGTGGTTAAATTACTAATTCTAAATTTAAAGTTAAAAGTTTTCTTATTTCAATATTTGTTAATTGAAATTTGTATTCTTCAAAATATTTGAGTGCATTTTGGTAGAAATTATTTAAATTATAATTCGTATTTAACAGTAAAATAAAAGCTAGTTCATCCCTTTAAGAAAATGATCATTAAAAGTGTAATTGAAAGATCTTTCGTGTCGTAAAAGCTTAAGATTTTTGCTGTAGTAAAATGTGCTTTTTCTCAAAATACTTATCATCTTACAGTAATATTTGAAGTAAAATATAACATATACAGAATAGATTTTTTTTTAAAAAAGCGTGTAAAAAACGAAAAATTATAAATTAATACAGTAAATATATATATATATATATATATATATATATATATATATATATATATATATATATCATCACATGTAACATATGTACGCCGCTACATTTTCGGCCAAATGTCCGTTCGGCCAAATATCCGAGTATAAAAAAAAAAAAAAAAAAATCCAATAATCTAAAAATATTTACTGGCTTTATATAACCTGAAAATTGTTGATAAACCGGAGTGAAGGATCAATCAAGGATCAATCAATCTTTTGGTAAGAAGTAAGTTAAATTCTGACAGCATTTTCCCAAAGAGTGCTTATGTGTGTAACAGATTCCCGAAGGGATGCTTCCCAGATTGCTACAATCTAAATCGCTTTAAATATATGGGTCAACCGTTATGTTTCTCTCCTATCCTAAAAAATATGTACAGCTTACCACGTTCTCATACTTTCATACAACAACCTTATTCTGTTTTGACGAGGTACATTCAATCCTTCCGCCAGGTCAGAGCTTCAGAGTCATGAAGAGCCATGGATATTCATACCACGTTCACAAGACCGAATCATTCTCATTACCTTCATATCCCATTGATAAGGATGAAGTTCCACCCATACTGATTTTTCCACCTCCTGAGAAAGTGTAGCGATATCATTGTCAGCTGACATCTTGTTAAATTGAATTCAGCTGACCTGTCACGAAAAATGGTTTCGGGCATTTATTTTCCCAATGACTATCAGCTAAATGAAGTGGTCCTCAGAAGGACTATTGCAAGCGGCTGGGACCAAAAAATAACTCACTGAATGAAGACAAATTGCTTTTTTTAGACAAAGATGACAAAACAAAGAATAATGTCCTCTATAAGACAGTGGCCACTGTAGAGAGACTGAGAGATCCCTCGGAAAACGACGCGAAAGAGAAGACGACCGTAAGACTATTCACCCATCTCCGTCACCTACGCCTCATCATGGCGTCGCTAATCTATAGTAGCAGGTTACAACTTGAGAATAAAATCTGCTTCCTGCTACAAATAATCATGGTCTTAATTTGTGGGTGACGATCTGACCCATGAAATATTTTCAGGGCGCAAGCTTTTGACTGGAAGAAGCCGCAGCTTGAGAACGACCTTGGTGCCTGGTTTGAGACGCAATGCTACAAATGGTTCCTTTGGGGAAAAGACCTGATATGATGCTTCCCTGATCATTTTTACCTTAACCCCTTCATCTATCCTACCTATTTTCATAATTTGAAGATGTCTCCCTTTTTACGCCCAAACTAATTGACCCACTAGCTTGAGAGACTCTTGAGCCTTGTATTGTTTCGTATTTGATATATAAGGCGCCAAAGCAGTTCACTATGTGACTTAGAATCGGAGCGATGAAATATAGGCCGATGCCCTACTGAGTCAGTAAAAAGAAACTCGCGTAGATTGATATCAGGGATTCAACATCGATCGTTTCCAAATTTGATAAATTGTCGGCGAATTCTTCAGTTCTTGGTAAACGGTTTAACAATGGAATCGTTGGCGAATTTGTTTTAACTGTCTATCTACAAAGACTGCTTCAGTTCCTTTGGCAACGAGAAGACGGTGCGAATTTTGTATAACAAACATGGAGAGATGATGAAATAATCACTTGTGTGAAAGGTGGACAGTTGTTACTTTTGTGGCGTAGAGTTTTTGATATCGCGCGCTCTGAATACAGAAGTGCGGGGGAGAGTGAAGAAATGTAGAAAAAGAGAAAAAAAAAACAATTCGAAAATGTTAAAGAGGACACGAATTTATTTCCTGTAGCTTTTCTCCAGCTTTTCTTCAACGTTGTGATAAAGTTGAAGAAATTAATGAAGCAAAATTGCCGTCACTGTTTGGCTTATTTCAATTGAATTGAGTTTGATCTACAGATTGATATGTTATAATTGATCTATGCGCATGATCCATCCATCGATTGATCAGTCTATGTAAGTCTTCTCATATCTATCTATCTATCTATCTATCTATCTATCTATCTATCTATCTATCTATTTAAGTTTCTCCATGGATTCCATCAGCCTGTTCGGATCGGTCTGACTCTCTATTTCGGTCTGATGATAAATATCTATGTCAGTCTTCTGAGATCTATCTATCTATCTATCTATCTATCTATCTATCTATATGAGATTTTTTACTTCTATCTATCTATGTATGTCAGATTTTTATTTCTATCTATCTATCTATCTATCTATCTATCTATATATGTCAGATTTTTATTTCTATCTATCTATCTATCTATTTATATATGTCAGATTTTTACTTTTATCTATCTATCTAATTTAGTCTCTTCATGTCTTCCCTCAGCGTGTTCCAATTTGCATGTTAGTATGCATCTATCTATCTATCTATCTATCTATCTATCTATCTATGTTCATATATTTCTGAAGTTGTTTTTCCTATCTATCTATCTATCTATCTATCTATTTATCTATCTATCTATCTATCTATCTATCTATCTATTTTAGTCTCTTCATGTTTTCCTTAAGCGCGTTCCTATTTGTCAGTCTGTCTCTTTCGGTATAATGATATCTATCTATCTATCTATCTATCTATCTATCTATCTATCTATGGTCAGTCTTCATATATATATATATATATATATATATATATATATATATATATATATATATATATATATATATATATATATGTCTATCCCTCTCATAATGTTAAAATCTATGTCAGACTTTTACATCATCTATCTATCTATCTATCTATCTATCTATCTATCTATCTATTCTTTCACACCACCTATCTAGTGAGCTAACGAGCTAGCTAGTTGTTTATCTATCTACTTTAGTTACAGTTATTATGCAAGAATGATGATATGTAGGAATATATGAATATAAGAATACGAATACGAATAAGAATATGAATGTGAATAAAAATAAGAATGTGATTAAGAATAAGCATGTGAACAAGAATTGGATGTGAATAAGAATAAGATATGAACACGAATAAGAATGTGAATAAGAATAAGAATGTGAATAATAATAAACATGTGAACAAGAATAAAAATGTGAAAAAGAATAAGAATGTGAACAAGAACAAGAATGTGAATAAGAATATGAATAAGAATATGAATAAGAATAATAATGTGAACAAGAATAAGAATGTGAATAAGGATTGTGTATGAGAATAAGAAACTGACTAAGAATAAGCATGCGAACAAGAATAGGATGTGAATAAGAATAAGAATGTGAATAAGAATAAGAATGTGAATAAGAATACGTGAAAGAAACAGATTGAACTACAATTAACGAATATGTGAGATATTTGAAAAATCCGTGCTTCTCAATGTCTTAATAGCTTTCTTATTTGAAGCGCAACTTCGTCCAGCTTAGTTTAAATAGCGAAATTCAAAATGGCGTGGCGCTTTGAAACGAAGCCCGATCTAAAAACCTGGCTTCCAAACCAAAATTGACAACAAAAAAAAAAAAAAAAAAAAAAAAAAACGTTCTAGTTAACCTTTACCCTTGCATTCATTTTTTTTCTTCAAATTATTTTCTCTTAGAGTTTCTATCCATTTTCTTTACATTTTCTTTTTTTTTTTTTTTTTTTGGACAGAAGATTTTAATTTTCGCGTTTGCATTCACCCCCTATCTAAAGCAAAAAAAATAAATTAAACAAAAAAAACTGAAGCTTCTATAGAAATCAAAAAGAATCCTTTTTTTCTTCATATTCTGGGAAAGTGTCCTCAGAACACATTCATTTTTCAAATGGATTTTAAATGAATGCATTTTAGTTGGTGCCCATGTACTGAATTAATGGTGATAATGATCCAATTTGATACTATCGTTATTAGAATAATTATGGTAGAAATTGGTTGGGGTACAGTGAATAGTCCTAAATGGCTTCTGGAAATTTAAGAAAAGGACACACTCCGTAAAGCGCAAGAATACTGAAAAAATACATTTACCGAGAAATTGTATATCATCTATTTACAAATACGAGATATTTTGAACAGAGAGAGAATCGTCATCGCTGTGTTCTATCTATCTATCTATCTATCTATCTATCTATCTATCTATCTATCTATCTATCTATCTATCTATCTATCTATCTATCTATTACTTCATCTGTATCTAGCTATTATTTCATCTGTATATATCTCTCTACCTATCTATTACTTCATCAGTATCTATCTATTTATTACTTCATTATTATCTATATTTCTATTACTCCATCCGTTATCTATCTATCTATCTATCTATCTATCTATCTATCTATCTATCTATCTATCTATCTATCTATCTATCTATCCCAGTCTGTTCATTATCTATCTATCTATATATCTATCTATCTATCTATCTATCTATCTATCTATCTATCCCAGTCCCATAATCTCTTCTATCTATCTATCTATCTATCTATCTATCTATCTATCTATCTATCCCTATCTATCTATCTATCTATCTATCTATCTATCTGTTCATCCATCTATCTATCTATCCCATCTATCTATCTATCTATCTATCTATCTATCTATCTATCTATCCATTCATCTATCTATCTATCTATCCATCCTCCCAGTCTGTTTCTTATCTATCTATCTATCTATCTATCTATCTATCTATCTATCTATCTATCTATCTATCTATCTATCTATCTATCTATCCCAGTCTGTTCATAATCTATCTATCTATCTATCTATCTATCTATCTATCTATCTATCTATCTATCTATCTATCTATCTATCCCAGTCTCTTCATAATCTATCTATCTATCTATCTATCTATCTATCTATCTATCTATCTATCTATCTATCTATTTTAGTCACTTCATGTCTTCCCTAAGCGCGTTCCTATTTGTCTGTCTGTCTCTTTCGGTATAATGATAAATATATATGTATATCAATCTTCATCTATATCTATCTATCTATCTATCTATCTATCTATCTATCTATCTATCATCTATCTATCTATGTCTGTCTATCCCTCTCATCATGTTAAAATCTATGTCAGACTTTTACATCAATCTATCTATCTATCTATCTATCTATCTATTCTTTCACACCATCTATCTAGTGAGCTGACGAGCTAGCTAGTTGTTTATCTATCTACTTTAGTTACAGTTATTATGCAAGAATGATGATATGTTGGAATATATGAATATAAGAATACGAATACGAATAAGAATATGAATGTGAATAAAAAGAATCGATCTATCGATCTCTCTCTATCTACCTATCTATCTATTACTTCATCAGTATCTATCTATCTATCTATCTATCTATCTATTACTTCAACTGTATCTATCTGTTTTTTCATCAGTATCTATCTATGTATCTATCTATAAATTACTTCAACTGTACCTATCTGTTACTACATCAGTTTTGATAGAAACGAGAGAAAGAAATAATAGTCATAGACAGATAGATAGATAGAAACGAGAGAGAGAAAGAAATAATAGTCATAGATAGATAGATAGATCTTTCTATCTATCTATCTATCTATCTATCTATCTATCTATCTATCTATCTGGGGTAGTTTGTTTCTATCTATTATTAATTATATTAAAACATTATATATTGATACTATCATGATATAAACTGCGAAGATGGCGGTTGATTATCGACTCGCGCATGAATCCAACGACATGATTTTTAATGTAACTTATCTCTGTTCTTCGAACACTGATATTTCTTATATCTATCTATCTATCTATCTATCTATCTATCTATCTATCTATCTATCTATCTCAGTCTGTTGGCCAATATCTATTAGCATTCTATATATCTCATTCTGTTGGTTAATATCTATCATTCTATATATTTATCTCATTCTCTTGGTCAATATCTATCTATCTATCTATCTATCTATCTATCTATCTATCTATCTCAGTCTGTTGGTCAATATCTATCTATCTATCTATCTATCTATCTATCTATCTATCTATCTATCTATCTATACAAATAGATATGAATAGATTGACATAAATATATACATGCACAAAGAAACGAATATATATTATCATTCGAATCCGCCATAAAGAAACTAGAATTAAGATACGCATGCGCACATGAATTAAACGCAAAAGAGCACTGCATGACAAGACAGATGAGTGTGAGGTCTGCTTAATCAATAATGTAAAAAAAAAATAAGTGACACAAGCATTAAAAATCGCAAAATTATCTTTTTCTTATTCTACGTTTCATTCTCTACGGAAGCTTTAGCAAAAATGAAACTTGTTAGATTTATTAACGTTTCTTATTCGTTTCTTATCTTATCATAGATAAATAAACAGATAGATAGATAGATAGATAGATAGATAGATAGATAGATAGATAGATAGATAGATAGATAGGTACGTAGAAAGGTAGGTAGATATTAATCAACACACTGAGATAAATAATGCAGACAGACAGATATTGATAAGACTGATGCACTTGAAATCTACATAATCAAAGAAAAACAAACAGAAATAATTAAAAATAAAAGCATCTAATTGACACACACGCATATATACACGAATATAAATTATCAACAAAATAAAAACGTTTGACTAACACACACAGGTACACAAATGTAAATTATTATTTAAATCCCGTATGAACAAACTAGGATTAGGATACACGTACACACATAAAAAATGCTTAATAAGATTGATGCGTGAGAGGTCAGCTTAAGCAATTAAAAGGAAACACCAAAAAAATTAAAAATAGTAGAATTTTCTTTTTTTTACGCCACATTTTGTTCTCTTTAGCAAAAATGAAACTTGTTAGATTTATTAACGTTTGTTCTTCTTTTATTTTCTTATCAGAGATAAATAACGAGATAGATAGATAGATAGAGAACGAGAAAAAGAAATAATAGCCATACATAGATAGATAGATAGATAGATAGATAGATAGATAGATAGATAACGAGAAAAAGTAATAATAACCTTAGATAGATAGATAGATAGATAGAGAACGAGAAAAAGTAATAATAGCCTTAGATCGATAGATAGATAGATAGATAGATAGATAGAGAACGAGAAAAAGAAATAATAGCAATAATAGATATAGATAGATAGATAGATAGATAGATAGATAGAGAACGAGAAAAAGTAATAATAGCCTTAGATAGATAGATAGATAACGAGAAAAAGAGATAGATAGATAGATAGATAGATAGATAGATATATAACGAGAAAAAGAAATAATAGCCTTAGACAGATAGATAGATAGATAGATAGATAGATAGATAGATAGATAGATAACGAGAAAAAGAAAAAAATAGCCATAGATAGATAGATTGATAAAGAACGAGAAAAAGTAATAATAGCCTTAGATAGATAGATAGATAGATAGATAGATAGATAGATAGATAGATAGATAGATAACGAGAAAAAGAAATAGATAGATAGATAGATAGATAGATAGATAGATAGATAGATAGATAGATAAGGAGAGAGTATTTTTTTGTGAAAATATATTTTCATTTTATTTCTAATTAATTATTGCAAGTTATACCAAACGTGTAAGAAATCCGAACACAGCAATCATGTGACAAAGCGAGAATTTTTTAATGGCAAAAACAGAAAAGAAAAAAAAACTGTTTTAAAGACTTTAACGTAGTCAAACTCAACCTTTTTATAGAAAACGGAATTATATTTTGAACAAAGGCAAAAAAAAATTAATTTTATCCCGTCATTTTCTTTTTCACTACAGCTCATACAGCGAAATGATATTTTTACCTTTCCAGGTTTCACTACGTTTTCCCGTCTCAATTCATAGCTGGCCATTTATTAGATTGACCGCCCGAGTTGGCGCACAGGATGAACAATGAACAATGAAGAAGAAGAAAATAATTATAATTCGTTCGATTTTGCGTTCGTTTATTACGTTATTCAGAAGATCAGGCCAAATTCACCACAGTGCTGAAAAGATGTCGATAGTTGGACGCCATTTTATGCGAAGCAATTATCAATCCCTATGCTCAAATGTAAAATTTAAAAAGAATAAGAAAAGGCATATAGGTACATAAATAGAAGCCCCATCAAAATCTGCCTTAAATTTTTTCTAATAATAATAATAATAATAATGAAAATCAATGATAATCCCCTAGACATCGTGATCAGAGACTGTAAAAACGAAATGTGCCTTCTTATTGATATTGTAATGTACCTTTGAAGATCTTTAAAAAAAAAAAAGCTATCAAAATACAAGGACCTTGAAATCGAAATCTTAAATATGTGGCGCATGGTGACACCAACAATTCCATTTATAGTTGGAGCCCTCGGATTGATTGGAAAAGATTTCAATAAACTTGTTGAATGGATTTCTGATAGTCAATGCCTTAAAGAAATACAAAAAATTGTTCTCACGACTATAGCCCACACCTCACGATGGTCTTTATCTACGTAATTTCTTTTTTTAATTTTTTTCGAAATTGCTGAGTGGAAAATATCCTGATGCCATTTGTGCCCTTAGGTCACTGGTTGGTACCCGGAAAGAAATGAGAACATACCATGAACCATAGGAAATAAAATAATAATAATAATAATAATAATAATAATATGCCAGTGGCTGCAGACGGGAATGTATCTTTGAAGAACTTCAAAAAACTATCAAAATACAAAATCGAAATCTCAAAAATCTAATACATGAAGACAAAAAAATTCAGTTGTAGTTGGAGCCTTGGATTGATTGGAAAAGATTCCAGTAGACTCAGTGAAAGGATTCCTGGAATGCCATTCCTTAAAGAAATACAAAAAATTGTTCGCACAAGTACAGCCCACACCTTACGAAGGGCAGTGAAAAATGTCATGATGCCATTTCTTACCTTAGGTCTATGGGTGGGATCCGGAAAGAAATGCGTACACTCCAGAAACCAAAGGTATAATAATAATAATAATAATAATAATAATAATAATAAGTGATAAATATCCAAAAACGATTGATCGTCTTGTATCAGGCTGCACGGTGTTGGCACCCACTGAATATAAAACCCGACATGACAGAGTGGGCCAATATCTGAACTGGAAAATCTGCAACTTCTACGGGAAGGAAACTGAAAAAAACTGGTATGAACACCAACCAGACCCGGTTACGGAAATAGGATCTGTTACAATTCTATGGGATTACACAATACACACTGACAGAACAATCAAGGCCAACCGGCCAGATATTGTTATTAAAGACCACAAACAAAAACGGTGCCTCCTTATTGATATGGCAGTCCCTGCTGACTGCAATGTATCTTTGAAGATATTCAAAAAGTTGTCAAAGTACAAGGACCTTGAAATAGAAATCTCGAAAATGTGGCATATGGGAACATCAACAATCCCTGTTGTAGTTGGAGCCCTAGGACTGGTTGGAAAAGATTGCAGTAGACTAATTGAAGGGATTCCTGGAAGTCCATGCCTCAAGGAGATACAGAAAATTGTTCTGACAAGTACAGCCCACACCTTACGAAGGGCTTTATCTATGTAATTTATTTATTTATTTATTTATTTGTCAGTGGAAAGTGTCATGACGCCATTTCTAACCTTAGGTCCCTGGGCGGGACCCGGAAAGAAATGTGTAAACGCCAGAAAATATCAAAGAAAATAAAAATAATAATAATAATAATAATAATTTCTGTCTATATCTCTGAGATGGGGTATTAGGGTTACTTGCATTATTTACATTATTTGGACTGTTATCGTCATCTTCAATGCCATATTCACAACGTTTCGGCCGTTGTACGCTCCGGCCTTCTTCAGGTGATTGGAATTTCGAACTGAACCCTTTATTATGTTTATCGAGTTAGATTGTTCTAGTTCCACGTGTTGTACATCTTCCTGGTGCTTCAGTTATTTCCCGTTAACTCAACTCTCCATGTTTTGGTTCATCACTGCTGTGGCCTGGTATTGAACTCACTACTCTTAGGTAAAAATGCAATAATAATAACAGAAAAAAAATTGCAATATGAGCACTGGTAAAATATCGTTATTGAGACATAAGCTTTATAAGTCCCCAAAATTCATAACAGATGTCCTCAAGGGCACATGCCCCAGTGGATAAAGATGCTGGTTAGATTGTGAGTTCAATATCAGGCCACAGCAGTGATGAACCAAAACTTGCAGAGTTGAGTTAAAGGATGAAGATGAGGATAACAGTCCGAATAATGTAAACAATGCAAATAATAATACACTCTAAAAGTAGCTTGAAATGACATATAGAGGTCAATAATTTCAGGAATACTCGGTTTTATTGGACACGGTTTCCATAGACACATTGGAAGGGCTACCTTAAGAAATACAAAATTTGTTCCTACAAGCATAGCTCACATCTTACGAAGGGCTTTATCTATGTAACATTTGTGCTTCCTTAGGTTTGCTTTTTATTTATATATTTTAATCAGTACAGATCGTGCAAGGGGATAATGCCACAAAGACGCAGGGGCTACTGGGGGGTAAAAGAGAATGAGAAATCTTTAGAAGGGAAACCCAAACCTAAACAGGAAACAAGAAATCTACCGAACTAAAACAGGTCAAACCACTTTTGACATGTTTGATCCTTTACAGTACCTACTCCATTTTTTTTTTGTGATTTTGAGTCGCATTTTACTTGTTCACACAAACAAACACACGTCGAATAAAAATTCTCACGATATAATCAACAGCAATCCCAAGAAGTCAGGGAAAACATTTCAGTCAATCTTAAACACGTTGATATCTGCAGTAAATTTGAGACCAAATAGACGTTCAAATCAAAGCGCCTCATTAGGGGTATAAACGTCCATCATTATAGGAGAATATTCAGTGAAGATGAAATGTTACTCGATTGTTTTTTTATGGTTACAAGCCAGTCCCTCCGACCGGCTCACTTAAGCAGTTAAAGCTGCCAAGCTCCGATTATCTGGATTTTTGCAGGCGTACAGTATTGTATCTTTTGTATAGATCGAGAATACAAAACAGAAGGAGGATAAGACCGATGGGGTCAGCTTTAGAGGACATCTTCATAAAAAAAAAAAAAAATGTCTTTTCGGCCAGGGGAATAAAAATGCTTACTTCCTTGGACACTTTCACGTGCTGTAATGGTTAGCATTAGAGGACATCTTCATTGATTCTTACGAGCTTCCGAAGAACAACAGTATTGCCATCCCACCTACCCAACATAATATAAAAAAAAAATACATCCGACTCTGATGAACCTTTTTTGTTTGATAGATAATACTTCAGTGCCGGTTTTGAGTCCAAATTGTTGGCGACAATGGCTCTCCACTACTTCCTGTCCATTATAACTCTCAGCAACGTTTTATTAATTAGACTATCTGTTCTTGGATATATATCTTTCATAAAGACTTAAAAAAAATAAACAGCTTAAATTATTAAAAAAAAATTATTTATTATTATATAGTTTCCTTTTCAAGGCCACACCACCATTCAAATTGTTAACCCCCCACCCACATTTGGTGATGTGCTTCAATTGTACCCAAATGTTGTTACTAATATTGATTTTCGGGTGGGCTGACTTTAAACTTAAATTGCTCCAACTGAACAGCATAAATTTCCAGTAATGAAAGACCCGGTCGAAGACATGTTATGTCAAACCTTTCGTCCAGCGGAATAAAAATGCTTACTCATATACAAATATCCTTGGGCACTTTCACGTGGTATAATGATTAGCATGCTTGTCTCGCTAGAATAATTATAACTAAGAAGTGAGTTCGATACTCACTGAGTGACACATACTTTCAGACTTATGTCAAATCTAAGCTAGGCTTTGAAATATCATCCCAAGTAAAAACGTCTGATCGTGTTATATCTGGTGATTACGCTGGCCACTCAATTGCGTCACGTCGTCCTATCTACCCTCAGCTGGGGGGAAAAAGTTACATTTGTCGCACCCTGGATATATCAGCGGATGCTGAAAAGTTAACGGCTCGAACTATCTCCCAAAACGTGACCAAATAATCTGACTTTTATAGGGGTCCAATTTTTGATCGGATCAAAAGAATTTCCACAATTATTCCCATTCAGATTTCCGTTTACAGCCGATAAACTATCTATCATCAGCATTTGTATCGAATAATTGCAGTATTTATTCTCCTCCTGGTATTAGATTATCCAGTGTGTCTTGAAAACTGTATTCCAAATTATTAGCAACTACCTTAGCTGCAAAACATCTAACATACTGATATTTAGTAAATACTACATAGACGACACCATACTGCCCAAATAATATCTACAAATAAAACCAGTTCGATAAGCCAAATAAATTTATATATCTATATTCGTTTCTTCTCAGAGTAGAGAAGGCTTCACTTTCTCTTACATATTTTCTTGACAGCGAATCCTAAATGTTTTCATGGCTCATTTGTGTTCAAATATTCGAAAGAAGCAGAGAATGTGTGTTTTCTTGCAGTGTTTCATTGCTAACCGCCATTAACGAAAGAAATAAAACGACTCTCTTTTCCGATAGCAACATCATCGGTAAAAACCGACCTGAAAAAAATGTTTATATTTTCCATATTACTCCTATGACGGTAGATATCTTAGCAATAAACCAAATGGTTGCATGAGCGTTACAAGGGAAGTCAAAGATTCTGCGAATGTTGGTGCTTAAAAACATATTTAGTAGATTGTGCGTGTTAGCTTCAAGTATGGCTGCAGCCATTTTGAAAGTTATTCTCCTTGATAATATTTCCTCACATCTTTCTCTCTCTCCCTCTCTCTCTATATATATATATGTGTGTGTGTGCATGTATATTTATAATCTATATATATATATATATATATATATATATATATATATATATATATATAATCTCAAAATGTGTGCGTGTATGTATGATCGGATATTGTTTATGTATTTCCACAGTTTTCATCCGATTTTGCTGAAATTCTCTCTAACTATCTATGTATATATATATATTTATTAAAGACAATTTTTATGTTTAACGTTCTTTTTATAGATACAAGTATTTAAGTAAATGCTCTGTTTATAATAAACAGTATTAACAACATTTACCGGCCTGAATGTCCGAGAAATTTTCATAGAAAATATTCGTCCTTTGACAGGATTCGAACCTGCATCCTATACGGAACCGTCATTTATGCTGACGTGCCTTACCATATATATATATATATATATATATATATATATATATATATATATATATATATATATATATATATATATATATATATATATATATATATATATATATATATATATATATATATGAACAGTGAAAGACCCTGTCGAAGACGGGTTATACTGCTAGTATAGGTAAAAACTGAAATTGTTAGAAAAAATCCTTAGAAAAACGTGTTGTATAGAGAAAATAAGATTTGGGAAATTACCTAATATTTCTATGTATTATTTATAATACATCTATATTCACAGACAAATATTAAAATTAAAATTGTTTTACTTACAAGTGGGTTTAGAGGACAAAATCTGCCAAATTTTAATATCTTCCCATCTTATCAATGCGACTACAAGACTGCCGAACAAAAGCGTATTAATAAATAAACATTTTTTTTTTATCAGCAAATTTAACCCAAAACTCAATGCCTGGCATAAACTAGAGACACATCCCTCAAAATAGATTGTATCATATTTTACTTTCCATAAGCGACATATAAAACCAGTTACGCTCCTTTATTTATTTTTTTCATTTGTTCAAGGTATAAGCGTCAACACGTGGGAGTATAAACATTTACAAACATTTTGAAAAGCTAAAAACGAAACCGGTTAAAGTAAAACATTTTTTTTTCTGAAAACCCACTTGGAAGTGAAACAATTTTAATTTGAATAATTTTCTTTAAAAATACATGTATCATAAATATTACATATAAATAGATATAAATTGTACATATAGATGCAAATAAATATTCGGTGATTTTCTAAATCTTATTTTTGCTCTCTTTCTCTCTCTGTCTCTCTCCCTCTCTCGTTATATATGTGTATGTGTGTATATATATATATATATATATATATATATATATATATATATATATATATGTGTGTGTGTGTGTGTGTGTGTCTGTATGTGTGTATGTGTCTAAGTTTATAAAAATTATATTATGTTGAAGCGGACGTCGGATGGTAATGTGTATTCGTAATTGTATATCTGTGTCTATCTTGTAGGAGAAGTTCTAATATCTTCACGTTTGTACGGTCAGCCGGCGCAGTGGAGAAGCACTCCATTTTAATCAGTGACCGTTTTTTGATGCAGGTACTCTTTATATTACATAGATGTAAGTTAGATTCTTTAAGAATGGATTCAAAGAAGGATGGCGATGCAGTGTAATGATTTAAACGTGTGATACATGATTGACCAACGAGAATCGACCCAAACAAAACTCAAAATACCAAAGTTATTTATTTTTGTCTGTTTTCGCTGATATAAACATTTTTTCTTTTTTTTTTATCTTATCATCCTCTCAGACTCCGATAAATATTTAATTTGCATTTGATCTTTAACTATATATATATATATATATATATATATAGCATAATGAGAAGCCACGTATACTTTCTTAATATGTATATACAGAAAAAGTTTCAAATTGAAAATTATAATGTTTTATTTTATGAAAGTATTTATTTATTTATATATATATTTGATATTTCAAATTGTCCTCAATTTTTCATCAGAAATAACTGTTTGTTACAAATAAATTAAAATTACTGTTTGTTAGCAAGTAGCGTCCTTCGCGAGACGCGGACGTCACGTGATATGGAACGTCACTGTTCGGATATTCCTAACTTAAATCTAACTGTCATAAAAAAAAAAATAGATTACGGATTCCCATGGTTTTTAACCACAATATTCCCACACACTTATTCACAATTTAAAAAATGATTACAAGAACCTCCAATTAGACAACAAGGTCAAAGACATTTTCGATAAACCACCCATAAATGCAATGAAACAATCACCTAACTTATCAGCTATCCTCACCTCTATCAAATATCTAAACAATAGAAACCAAACAGGAAATTACAAATGTAACAAACCTCGTTGCTTAGTTTGCAAACATTTAATAATAGCTAATACATTTTCCGTACCCAAAACCAATATCAGAATACAGCCACCTAATCTCACCTGCGATACCCATAACGTAATCTATTATTTATTCTGCAACTTATGTCCTAATAGTGGATATATTGGTGAGTCTGGAAACAATTTTAGATTTCGTTTTAATAACCATAAACAAACAATACGTCAAAACAACCCTTATTCCCCATAGCTAAACACTAAATCAATCAGGACACACATTAGAAAACTGCAAATGTTTATTAATAGATTCCGATTTTACTTCCACATTCACACGCAGAAAAAAAAAAGAAACATATTGGATTTTAAAATTAAATACACATAAACTAGGGTTGAATAGCGACTTAGGTGTTTTAAATCTTTATAAATATTTCAATAGTTAAGCAATTTTTTAGATATAGAAAAAAAAATTTTTTTTTTATGACAGTTAGATTTAAATTAAAGAATATCCAAAGAGTGACGTTCATATCACGTGACGTCCGTCTTCTGATGAAAAACAGTTATTTCTGATGAAAAATTGAGGACAATTTGAAATATCAAATATATATATAAATAAATAAATACTTTCATAAAAATAAAACATTATAATTTTCAATTTGAAACTTTTTCTATATATATATATATATAAATATATATATATATATATATATATATATATATATATATATTTGTAAGTCTTGAATTGGATCGTAATTACGATTCCAATGTAATAAATTATACCCATAGAATATTAGTGTTTAAGCCTTTTTATTATACTCTTATTCTGTCCTGGACATTAAATTCTACCTGGATTCTATCCTCTTGGAATTTATATATATATATAACTTGATGAGACATTAACTTTCTATGAATTCCTTGAATAATACGATCCTTACATATGAGTTGTTGTATATTTCAGATATTCTCAGATGGAATCGACGAGCCAAAAACTTTGTATAAGTACTTTATGATATAATATAAAAACTGCAAGCTCTAATATATTTTCGAAAATACAATCCGCTGTAGGTAAATTCAGAATCTTATATTCTGTGGAAAGCTACTAAGGCATTTTACTCTACTAATTCGATTTTACTTAAGTCCATGTCACTTTAGCGGAAAAAACATATATAACAACAATATTTTCATGAATTTATCACATTATAAAATTCAAACAAATTTCCCACTTGATTGGTTTGAACAAGAACTCTAGCGTCGCGGCATCACACGCTAGAAAATAATATAATTTTGTCTGTATATGGAAAAATTGCGCCCCGATGATGACAATTTGAAATTGTCGAAAGTACTTGGCTCGTCGACTCCATCTGAGAACACCTCAAATATACAACAACTCGAATTATTCGAGGAATTGATAGTAAGTTAATGTCTCATTAAGTCTTGTTAGTGAAGTGATTTTACCATTAGTCTTATTAACATTGCTAATTAATTCGTTGTATAACTGTCTTCTTTATGATATAATATAGACTTCACACTCTAATATATATATATATATATATATATATATATATATATATATATATATATATATATATGTATGTATGTATGTATGTCTTGCTACTTCCAAAGAAACGCGATACGTAAGGTTTAAAGTTAATTCAAAAAATAAACAAAATCATTCTTGAAGTTTTTAAGTTTTAATTTCAAGCTAATACTTTAAATGTAATATTTCCAATAACCAAAATACTTTAGCTTATTTAAAAATGAATGTAAATAAGATATTTTCTAAGCGTAGCTTAGGTGTGGCACAAGGTCGAAAGTAAGGGGTACTCAGTGAGGATCGAACTCACTACTCAGTCATAATTTTTCTAACAAGCTTGCTCACCATTACATTACGTGAGGTGCGCAAATAATTTTCTAAGCGTAGCTTAATTGTAGCACAAGGCCGAAAGTGTGGCGTCCTCAATGTGGATTGAACACACTCAAACGATAATTTTATCCACTTTTAACCATCCGTCAGCGCGATGTAATTCTCTTGATTAAAAATTTTTCAAAACGAAAATATCCTTGTCCGAAAATTTATTTAAGGAAGGTTTTTATTAGGTGCTAACAGCTCTATCGATAAATTGATAGCAGAAAACTTTTTTTTTCCATATATCTGTAAAAATTACACGAGGAATATAACGTGAGCGTTTTTTTCCATAATTTTTAACGACACGGTAATCTTTAGAATTTAAAAAAAGTATTAGCCGACATTTAATGTTTTATTGGATTTTAGAAATTTTAGCTTCAATTTTATAATAGTTACTGCTCTTATTTTCTGATAATGTTGTGCATGGACATACGTATTTACAAAAATCGGCACGTTTATATACAGACAGAAAAAAATTCAAAATTCTATAGAAAATACTGGGGGTCGCTGACTTGTAGTAAGCTTAGTAAGTACAGTTTTTACTTAATAAAAATATAGCCCAATCGGTACAAATTAGTACAAAATTTAAAAAATATAATACTTTATAAAGTATTCTAATTAAAATTAAACAAAATGAAACCAATTGTAAAAATTAATTATTCATGGAAAATTTCTGAGGGAAATAGTGTCCGTAATATTTCTGATTCATAGAAGCAATTAAAAGATTTTCTAATTAAATAATGACTTAGCATCTTCTTTATTTTACATTTCGGAGATTTTCTGTAACTGGGCGTCCATTTTCACAGACAAAAAATAGACGATTTAAATTAAGCAAAGAATTCTCCTTGTAACTAATATAAATATTAAGCTATATAAAAATGAATAAATGGTGGGTAACGGAGTTAAAATATTTCTACCAATACTTTCTAAAAGAGAAACATTTATAAAATAATTCCATTCATTTTTGAATAAGTCATGAAATTTCATTAAAATCCGATTATTTTAGAATCAATGTGTTTTTCATTGCAAAAATGACGCCAAAATTTCCTATACTAATTTATGCTCTTCCGCTGACACAAAAAAAAAACAAAACAATAACGTCGAATGTTCTCAAAAAGGATAAATAAATATAATTTAATAAGCAAAACATAATTGATTTTTTTCCACCTCATAATAACATGAAAATCTTGACGATAAAACTTCGTTTTTATTAAGTTTGGGTCATTTTTTTTATCATGTATGCTCATTTTTCAGCGAATCTTTGAAAATACGTCCACCCTACATCTATCTATCTATCTATCTATCTATCTATCTATCTATCTATCTATCTATATGTGTGTGTGTATGTGTGTGTGAATGTATGTAGATAGACAGACAGAACGATAGAACGATAGATAGATAGATAAAATATGAACAGAATTAGCTAGATAATATATAAACAGAATTAAATGCGATATGAAAAGAGATAGATAGATAGATAGATAGATAGATAGATAGATAGATAGGATATGAGAATAGATAGATAGATAGATAGATAGATAGATAGATAGATAGATAGATAGATAGATAAAATATGAACAGAATTAGATGCGATATGAAAAGAGATAGATAGATAGATAGACAGATAGATAAAATATGAACAGAATTAGGTAGATAATATATGAACAGAATTAAATGCGATATGAAAATAGATAGATAGATAGACAGATAGATAGGATATGAAAATAGATAGATAGATAGGTAGATAGATAGATAGATAGACAGATAGATAAAATATGAACAGAATTAGATGCGATATGAAAAGAGATAGATAGATAGATAGATAGATAGATAGATAGATAGATAGATAAAATATGAACAGAATTAGATGCGATAGGAAAACAGATAGATAGATAGATAGATAGATAGATAGATAGATAAAATATGAACAGAATTAGATGCGATATGAAAACAGATAGATAGATAGATAGATAGATAGATAGATAGATAGATAGATAGATAGAATATGAACAGAATTAGATGCGATATGAAAACAGATAGATAGATAGATAGATAGATTATTAACAATTGGGGAAAAAAAGTTCATGAAACTATAATCTTCCGAAAAATTATATTTTTATCAATGTTTTTCCAATTGTCAATAATTCATAACTCTGTCGGGATGATATACTCAAATTTATACCATAGAGAGATAAACAAACAAACAAACAAATAAATCTGTTCACTCGTTTTCTATATTAAAATGTAATGACAAAGATATTCATGTATATTTTTATCCTTTTTCTTATTCAGTCAATAGATGCGAACATTGTAGGATGACGCCGACTATAAGTGGGGAAGTGTTTGGCTAAAAACTATTTTAGATTTTAAGACGGACCCACAACCTATTTTTTATTACAGTGATTTTCCAACAGTGCAAGGCCTAGGAGCCTCTCGTGGTAGAGTGTTTCAGAGCAAGAGGCACAGTTTATGAGAATATATGGGGAAGATAACGGTTAACTCTAGTTTTGATTTATGGGAAAAAAGATATATAATTGTTTTTTTTTTTTTTTGTATTTCAAAAACAATTTTATGGGAAAGAAGTATGACAAAGTAGTAAACGTTTTCCTGCAATGAGGTTCTCCCTTTCGCACGTTATCTGACTAAATTGATGTTGGCGTTGATGTAACTATATATACGCCTGAAGTAAAGGATGCATTATGAATTTAATTTTTTTGTGTGTTTTGTTAATATATGTTTTGGTTATATAATCTAGCCGATTTTATTTAGGTACTTTTTCAATAAGTTTCGATCAAGTTTTTTATTACATATTGTGATAAAATTAAAATATAATCTGCTAAAAATGGTGAAACGTAGTAAAAATCTATAAAATTTGTCATATGGAATACATAGGAGAATACTCAACGAATTTAAATAAAAGCTTATATGAACACAAAAGGGATCTGTTAAAAAAGAACACATTAAATTCATTAATTACTCACCGTAACGAGACTGACAACAATTTTGATTTCAATTGAAGGAGAAAACCATTTGCTTGGAGGAAAATATTTAGAAAATGCCAGATCATCTAAAGTAAATTCACCATTCTTGGCAGATTTTCGATGATCACAATGTCCGTTAATTAATAATAAGAATGATGGCACCATATACAAAAAGAAAATAATCTAAATAAGACTGGCTATTTTTTCTTTATTGTCATACAGCTTTCCACTAAAATTGTTCATGACATACATACACACACACATGCGATGAACACACACACACACACACACACGCACCCACACATATATGTATATAACACACACACACAAACACACACACAATTAAATATATATATATATATATATATATATATATATATATATATATATGCGCATAAAAGGGTAATGGTCAGAGTTGAAGCAGACCAGGAAACAATAATATAAAAAGTGCTCCATACACACGTGAAAAATAAAGGTAAAATAACATGTAGAGCTTTCAAACGTTAAAATTAAGAGGACCGATAGAATATGCGACCTTGGTTTCAACCTAACAGCCTCATCAGGCCAATTCTATCAGCTGACCAGCCAACGCTTTATTTAAAAAAACAGAACAAAACAAATCAAAAAAAAAATAATACAAAGAATAATATCTTTTCAAAAATAAATAAACACACGACGGTCAACCGCATAACGTTGCGTGTAACAGAAAGAAGAGGAGAAAGGAGAAGGAAGGAGAAGGAAAAGAAGAAGAAGTAGCGTCAAGTGTACAAGAGAAAAGAAAGCGAGTGTATCGTAAATATATAAAGAAAATCAATGTAACGTAAATTTAAGGAAGGCTGTCTTGTAAATACAGGGAAGGATGGGGGTCGGGAAGCAAACGTATTGTAAATATAACAGTGGGGTTTTAAATACATTTTTTTTACCCGTCCTCATATTCACTTAATAAAAAAAAAATTGATATAAAGGCTCGGCTTTATGATTTGATATCTGTGTTTCAAAATTTTGTGGGGATCTGGAAATGTCATAATTTTTTTAAAATTTACAAATATATATATATATATATATATATATATATATATATATATATATATTTGGTTGGATAGATGTGAGTTTGTGACCCTGGTTTTCACGCTTGATTGTCTGACGATCGCTAAAGCGTGAAACCCAGGGTCACAAACTACATCTATCCAACAAATATATTAGCTCTATCTCTGATATTGAGCGCAATAAGTACCGCACATATAATATATAAATAATTATACATATATATATTTATTTATATTTATATACACTTTTCACACACACACACACACACACATATATATATATATATATATATATATATATATATATATATATATATATATATATATATATATATATAAAACTTCGTTAGTTCGGTTACCAAAGTTTACTGCTTTTAAACTACAATCTTCATTGGTTCTCTCACAGACATTCATATCTGCTTATGTAAATAATGTTTTTAATTATTTTAAGACATTTTATACATTCTTTTTATCGATACAAGTATTTAGTAAATGTTCTGTTTATAATAAAACAGTATTAAAACAACAATTACCGGCCTGAATGTTAAGGTAAAAGGCACGTCAGGCTATATGACGGTTCCGTATAGGAGAGACAGGTTCGTTTTCTATGAAAATTTCTCGGACATTCAAGCCGGTAAATGTTGTTTAATACTATTATAAACAGCATTTACTAAATACTGAATCATCCTTGTATAAAATATCTTAAAATAATTGTCGGACTTTGTTCATTTTAATATATATATATATATATATATATATATATATATATATATATATATATGCATGTTTCATTAAAACGACAGACAAGGTACTACGGTTGAGCTTTTTATTTAATTTTTCTTGTGTTCTGACAAGAGCTTTCTTTTCTGGAGAAAAGTGTCCAAGAACTGTCCGAATGTTCTGTATTTCCGAGCGCTTTCGGCTATATCTTTAGCATTATCAAGGATTTCAATATCAGCTTAGTAGAGTGTGTGAGTTCTGTGTATGTTCAGTAGTGGTAGTGATGTTTTTAGTTTCGAATACGGTTAAAAACATCAGAACACAAGCAAAATTAAATAAAAAGCTCAACCGTAGTACCTTGTCTGTCGTTTTTAATGAAACATGCATAAATAAGGATTGCAAATATATATATATATATATATATATATATATATATATATATATATATATAATAAATGCGAATGACATCATACCATTTTGGAATCAGGCTGACTCTGTGAACAAATTAAAATATTCTGGCTCTGATCCGAACCTGCAATCGGGAAATTTTATATTATCAAGTTTTTCCTACTACGATTGTTTTCAGAATCCGCCATCTTGGCGTCTAGAGATAAAATCAATTAAAGGGACATAACTCTCTAACTTTTAATGGCTCATGTTCAAATGAAATAATAACTGTTTATAAATTACAGTGTTTTAAAATAAAATGGTTTCTTTTTTCAACTTTACACCTAGAGGTCGTTCCCAACATATAATAGCATATTGGAATCAGGTTGAGTGAGCAAATTAAAAATATTCTGGGTTCGATCCAGACCTGAAATTATGAAATTCTGGATTCCGAAGTTTTCGTTACTGTTATGGTCTTTGGAAATTTTTTTACTTGATCTTTTGCGACGAACATTTTTGTACGATAACATTTTTTACAACTTGGAAATAAATTTGTGAATAATCGAAATTAATTGCAAAATACAGAGAAAGTCACACATGAAATAAAAAGTATGGAAAATAATGACCTATGTACATCAAATTGTCTTTAAATTAAGTGGCGGCAGAAGAATTATCATTGAACTTTTAGAAGGTAAACTTAAATATTAAAGCAATACTTAAATGCAGCGATCAATTTAGAGTTCTTCTGTATTTTATTGTTGTCTATCGCGTAATCTCCTCTCCATCTATTGTGATGATGGCCCAATCGAGATCCCTCTGCAGCAGCTAGTTTAAAAGTTGCCTGAAATTACGGCTCTTAAGCTAGAATATATATATATATATATATATATATATATATATATATGAAGAAATATAGTCTTAAGGTGTGCTATATTTATGAGATAAAGTGCTCAATATCAGAGATAGAGCGCGTGTAAATATAAAAGTGAACATAGAAGTCAACACTTAGAGGCGACAGTCTGTTTCATGGTAGATGCAATCGTCATGCCTGATGCATTGTATATAGCATGAAACAGACTGTCGCCTCTAAGTGTTGACTTCTATGTTCACTTTTATATTTATATATGTGCGTGTGTGTGTGTGTGTTTGTTTGTGTGTTTGCTTGTTTGTGTGTGTGCATGTTGTATATATATATATATATATATATATATTCTACAAAATACACACACATATTATGCACGCATATGTGTATATCTCTCTAGCTTCTAAAATATTTATATATATATATATGCACGCACATATATGTGTGTGTCTCTCTCTCTCTATACTCTCTTTCTCTCTATATATATATATATATATATATATATATATATATATATTTTATATATTCTTATCGTAAACCTACATACACACTAAAAAGCGTTGCCTCTAACACTAATACACACACACAGTGATGTAACAAAAACGAAGATAGATCAAGAAGTAATCGACCATCATAAAGATGTGAAAAAAAATATTGACAAAGGTTATTGTTTAATTATAAATATATATTATATATATTTTAACACGCATGTCTTAAAATAAATTAGTTTTTTTTTTTTTTTTTTTTGCACTTTTTATCAAAATTACAAATTCAAACAAAAACATTGTTTACAATCGTTATGAGTCTATCGATTGAATAGTATTTTATATATATAAACAATTGTCTGGTTTTAAATTTGGAATTTTTTCCAAGCATTCTGAATGTAAAATAAATAATAAAAAGTGTGAAAGACAATAAGAAAAACACTACCTGCGAACAAAAAAAAAGTGAAGTTTTGTTGAAATCGGTTTATACAAAATGTAGGAAATCACTCATCCCTATATAAACACACACACACACACACACACACACACACACACACACACACACACACACACACACACACGCTACATTTTTACTGGGTTTTATATATAAGTATAACTCTGATATGAGTTGTCCCCCATTTCATTCTCGTGATGCCTCTTAATCGTGTTTTATATAAACATAAACATATAACACATAAATTGATTTCGTGCAAAAACAATTGTTTTTCAAATTTTTATAAAAAACAGTCGCTGTCAGAACCACCATAAGATAATTTTACGTAGTCCTCATGAAGTTTTGTTTATAAATCGGTTGAAAAATGTAGGAAATCCAATCCAATATATAAATGTAACAGACACACACACACACACAATCAGATGTATTTTATAATAAGTGGTTGGCAAACATGATATATATATATACACATACTCACACAC
Organism: Acanthosepion pharaonis; assembly: GCA_903632075.3. Lineage (NCBI taxonomy): Eukaryota > Metazoa > Mollusca > Cephalopoda > Sepiida > Sepiidae > Acanthosepion > Acanthosepion pharaonis. Next base: position 902,497 of record CAHIKZ030005453.1, on the reverse strand, counting down.
ACACACACGAATATATATGTATATATATATATATATATATATATATATATAGTGTAACCCTCCATATAAGAGACCATGAATACATTCAAGTGGATATAAGAGAAACCCGGATATAAGAGAATTCTTCTCCGGTCCCACCTACAACTCTTTATATCCGGGTTATATATACACTATTATATATATATTTATATTTCATGCGAAACACACATATACATGACTAGTTTTTATTTATGGCCATTTAGGACAAAATGGAACAAAAGGTGACACACAAAACAGATTTCCTTAAAAGTCTACTGATACAGAAAAGTTAACATATATTTTGCCCCATATACATTTGTATCACTTTAAATGTTACTCTTAGAGGCTACTCACGTTTAAGTTAGCACTCCATTTATTTAATATAAAAGTATATTTAATTATTTTCACCTAGAGGCCAGGGTCTTTGAGAAACCTGATTAAAGAAAAATTTGTATTGTTCGGTAGTTTCAAACATTATTAAAGACGGTTAGTTTCCCTCAGGGAAGAGGGAATCTGGATTATGTATTTTATGATATATTGTAGCGACCAGGCCTATTGCTTGGCCATGAAAGAACAGACGGTTAGACAAAGCCTCTTTCGTGCTTTCACAAACAAACAGTTCAAATGAAGATTAAAAGCAACTGAAACTAAGTTGAGAAACAACCGAAAAATTAGGAAACCTATTAAAATAAGAATGAAAAGCAATTAAAAATAAGACCGAAGTCAATTCAAATACAGATAAAAAGCAATTAAAATTAGGAAGAAAACCAATTCAAATGAAGATTAAAAGCAATTAGAATTAAGATGAAATAAAATTGAAATAAAAATTAAACGCAAATGAAACTAAAAAAAAAAAATTAAAAAGAAGTTAAATAAAGATCAAAAACAAATGAAATTAAGATAAAAATTAATTAAAATAAAGATTAAAAGCAGTTGAAATTAAATGAAATCCAATATCTGTCTATATTTCTTAGATGAGGTATTGTAATTATCTAAACTTATTTACATTGTTAAGACTTTTGTTCTCACCTTTGTTGCCATATTCACGACGTTTCGGCAGTTGTACGCTCCAGCTATCTTCAGGTGATTGCAATCAGTTCAGATTATTCAGTTTGATTCCTGAATTTGTTTCAGTTCCAAATGTAGTAATATACCTAAAGACACACACAATCAGAGTTTTAAGATATATATATACAAAAAATAAAAATATATATGTATATATATATATATATATATATATATATATATGTAACCCGAATATATAAGAGAATTCTTCTCCGTCAAACTCTCTTATATCCGGGTTAAGATATATATTTCAATGATTTAGCCAACAATTTCCTTAAAAGTCTACTGATAGATTAAATTTATTTAAGATATAAAAGTATATTTAATTATTTTCACCTAGAAAACCAAAAACATATGTCCCTCAAAAACCATTCCAAGAACAAATTAAATGAAGATTAAAAGATGAAAAATAAAAATTAAAATAAAATAAGACCAGTCAATTCAAATACAGATTAAAAAAGATGAAATAAAATTAAATAAAAAATTCAAATGAAGATTAAAAAGTTAAATCAAATACAGAAAAAGAATTAAATTAAGATGAAACTAAAAAAAAATGAAAAAACAATTAAAAAATAAGCATGAAACCAAAATTAGGAAGAAAACCAATAAATGAAGATTAAGATAAAGACAATTCCAATATTAAAAAAGCATATTAAAACCAATTAAAATTAAGATGAAACAATTCCACCTTTGTTGCCATATTCAAATTGTAAATTTCAGATGATTGCAATCAAAATTATTCAGTTTGATTCAAAACCAAAATTCCAATTACCTAAAGAAGGCCGAAGAGTACAAAAGCCAAAATGTTGTGAATATGGCAAAACCAATTAAAACAATGTAGATAACAATTAAAAAAAAATTAAAACCAGATTAAAATTTAAAATAAAGATTAAAAGCTGTTCAAATGAAGATTAAAAACAATCCAAATACAGAGAAAAGAATTAAATTAAGATTTATTAAAACCAATTAAAATTAAGATGAAATAAAGTTCAAATGAAGAATTTGTTGAAAACAAAGTAACTATTAACAACAAATAAATTCTTCTAGTTGCTAAGGAAATTTTTTATTGTTAATAGTCACTTTGTTTTCAATAAATTCATTTCGGTTTTGCCTTGAAAATGTCTACATTGGACGAAGGGCGTCGGCTAATAATACAGTTTTCCTATTGTCTTTTTTTTATATATATATATATATATATATATATATATATATATATATATATATATATATATATACCCCGCATACGAACTGGACACGCTGCAGACACACACACACACACACACACACACACATATATATATATATATATATATATATATATATATAACTCTTACATAGTTTTATATATAATTAAAATATGTTTATGAATATATCGTATGTTATCGTTTATCGTTTATTTAATGTTACATTTTTATTTAATGGTTAGTAATTGTTCTTTTTTTGTCTTTTTATATATTGTGGTATTCATTATAGGAGCTTAGGTTTGTTTATTTTTGTTTGTTTATGTGCTTGTGTGTGTATTTATATATCTATATGTCTATATACATGCACGCATATAGGTGTGTATGCGTATTTTTCTCTTATTTGTTTATTAATAAATTCAGTTTATAAATTCAGTTTATATTATATTTGTTTATTTGATTTATTTATTTAAAGTTTGTATTTTTATTTCATTTATTTATTTAAATGTATATTATGTTTATTTTATTCATATTTATTTGTTTATTTTTAGTTAGTGCTTAGATGGCAAAGTAAATATTTATTTATATGCCTACATTTCGCCATGTTTTCAGTTTCTATGTTTAGCAGTTTGTTTCAGTATTTAAAACTTATTATTGCTAATTTTTACTCTTAGCATAATTTAAAATGTTTACTGTTAATACTCTCTGTAGCTGATCTTTTTATAATTTCTCATTTGATTTTGTTGGGGATATTGGTTTATTTTTGGCCCCATATGTATTTTGATATTATTGCATTTTTTGTGTATTTTTTCTTTCGAATGACATTTGTGCTTATAATTTTTTTAAAAATTTATGTGGCTCCTATGCAAATTCTTTCGTTTATGTTAATGTTATCACTTACGATAGCTTTGTATATTATGTCATTGGTTAAACATTATTGGTACGTGGGCAATTTTCTTTGTTTCTGCAGTTACATTAAAGTGGTGTTATTTTGTTGCTTGCTATTGTTATTGGCTTCGTTGAGTTTTTCTGTTGTGCTTAGTTATTATTTTCTCTATGCTGTAACTTATTTTGATTGTATTTCTGTTGATAATTTTTTTATAATTTGCTATTTTAGGGAAATATTTGTCAATTATTTTTGAGGGGTTGAACCAAATTATATTTCTTTTTCAGTTGTTCTTGTTTGAATTGTTTTCGTTTTGTATTAAGTTTGTTTGAATATCCGCTATTAGTCAGAGCTGATTTGTATGTTTTTTTTTATTTTCATTGAATATTTTTAGGTTATGGTTATTTGTTTAAATACGTTAGAGGGGTCGTTAGAATTTTTGTTAATGTATATTGGGTTTTTGTGTGGTTTTTTGTATGGTTTGTAGGTTCTGTTGAACAGGTTGAATGTTATATTTAAGAAATTTGCTATTTTTTGATTGGATTTTATCTCTATAGTAAATCTTACATTTTTAAATTTTTTTAATTTTTTTTTTTCTCTGTAGTTCTGCCATTGCAGTTTCTTAGAATTAATAGACCGTCATCCTGTATAGACCTATATCTTTTGTTGTTAATATTTGTGAATTTGTTACACACACACACACACACACACACACACACATATATGTATATATATATATATATATATATATATATATATTATTAAAGACATTTTATGTTTAACGTTCTTTTTTTACAGATACAAGTATTTAAGTAATGCTATAATAAACAGTATTAAATAACATTACCGGCCTGAATGTCAAAGAGAATTTTCATAAAAATATTCGTCCTTGACGAGATTCGAACCTGCATCCTATACGGAACCGTCATTTACGCTGACGTGCCTAACCTCTCGGTTCCGTATAGGATGCAGGTTCGAATCCTGTCAAAGGACGAATATTTTCTATGAAAATTTCTCGGACATTCAGGCCGGTAAATGTTATTTAATACTGTTTATTATAAACAGAGCATTTACTTAAATACTTGTATCTATAAAAAAGAACGTTAAACATAAAAATGTCTTTAATAAATAAATATATTTCTTATATATATATATATATATATATATATATATATATATATATATATATAAGAGACAATATGTCTGTAACCATATGTTAATATTGTTTAAAATTATTTCTATTTCTGGGGCAACATTCCTTTGTGCAAAACCTGAGTGTCTAAAGCTATGTTCCTTTAGATGTATGTGTTGTCTTGTACCGCACTGATTAGATGAATAAATATAGTTAGTACATCAGCAGAGATCGTGCCGATCGAACCCGTACTGCTCGTCGCTCAAGAGGTTGTTATTATTTAGGTTGTTGATTAAGTTTAGAATATTTTTAAAGCATGAAACAAACTCATGCTGTCAGGTGTTGGTCTCCCGTCGCTAGTTCCATCATCCCTTCAAAGAAGTTCGTCAGGTAAATGGATCGCTGCTTTTCCCTATCTTTCTTCCCTTTAATATGCCCTGCGATGGTAAAGTTTTCCAATCCTTCTTTCTTTATTATTTGTCCAAGTGATTTCTGCTGTCTTTTACCATCCTGTTGGAAGTCCTCCTCTGTAGTCCCGGTCTTTAAGAACTTTGGAGACACTTCGGACCCATGTAACTACTGTTCCATCAGTCTCCTTACACTATTCGGCAAAATCTTCGAAGCTTTATTCAATGCCGAGGTATTTAAGCATCTCACCTCCCACGATTTGCTCTCTGACAAACAATATAGTTTTGTTATGGTCCAGTTCCTTGTACCACGGCGATAGTCCAAGGTAGAACCAATAAAGAAGAACTCGAACACATGTATGGAATAACACAGGTATATTACAAAGGAATATATACATAGAAGTAGAAGTGTTAGTATGAACAATCATGTTTAGTAGAGAGAACAATGTTGTCTCGACAAGTATCACTATTCCAATGTCTTGCAGTAATTGTCTGAACGCGACTCTGTTTCGAACTGCCCCGACTCGACTCTTGACTCGACTTGAACTACTGACTCACTTGAACTACTGACTCGACTTGAACGACTGACTCACTTGAACTACTGACGATATTCAGTCACCCCCCCACGAGGGTGTCATGTGGCACAAGGCCTTTTTAACGTGGGCATTTCGAGCCCGTGGGCTCGGCCAAAAATATGCCCATTGAACCCGTATAAACGGGTTCAGGGCCGGTCTACCTCCCCGAAGGAGACTCCGCTCTTCGGCGTAGCCTCCTTCGGGTTCCTCCCGTCCATAGGAAGAGAGTACAACCGAACAGTCGCTCAGGAGTTGAGCGACTGACAATATTCAGTCCCCCCCCACTGGGGCAACATGTGACACAAGGTCGGTTATTTATTGTGTGTTTCCCGAGCCCGTGGGCTCGGCCCCAAGATATGCCCATTGAACCCGTATAAACGGGTTCAGGGCCGGTTTTACCTCCCCGAAGGAGACTCCGCCCTTCGGCGTAGCCTCCTTAGGGTTCCTTCCGTCCATAGACAGAGAGTCTAACCGAACAGTCGCTCAAGAGTTGAGCGAGTGACTATATTTAGTCTCCTCCCACTAGGGCAACGTGTGACACAAGGTCGGTTGTTTATTGTGGCTTACCCGAGCCCGTGGGCTCGGCCCAAAATATGCCCATTTGAACCCGCCTTAACGGGTTCAGGGCTGAGTTTTACCTCCCGAAGGAGACTCCACCCTTCGGCGTAGCCTCCTTCGGGTTCCTCTCCGTCCGTAGACAGAGATGTGAACCGAACACTCGCTCAAGAGTTGAGCGAGTGACAATATTTAGTCCCCCCCCCCACGAGGGTGTCATGTGGCACAAGGCCTTTTTAACGTGGGCATTTCCGAGCCATTAGGCCCGGCCAAAAAATAGCCCATTCGAACCCGTATAAACGGGTTCAGGGCCGGTTTAACCTCCCCGAAGGAGACTCCGCCCTTCGGCGTAGCCTCCTTCGGGTTCCTCTCCGTCCGTAGACAGAGAGGTGAACCGAACACTCGCTCAAGAGTTGAGCGAGTGACAATATTTAGTCACCCCCCCACGAGGGTGTCATGTGGCACAAGGCCTTTTTAACGTGGGCATTTCGAGCCATTAGGCCCGGCAAAAATAGCCCATTCGAACCCGTATAAACGGGTTCAGGGCCAGTTAACCTCCCTGAAGGAGACTCCACCCTTCGGCGTAGCCTCCTTTTCGGGTTCCTCTCCGTCCGTAGACAGAGATGTGAACCGAACACTCGCTCAAGAGTTGAGCGAGTGACAATATTTAGTAGTCCCCACGAGGGTGTCATGTGGCACAAGGCCTTTTAACGTGGGCATTTCCGAGCCATTAGGCCCGGCAAAAAATAGCCCATTCGAACCCGTATAAACGGGTTCAGGGCTGAGCCCGAACCTCCCGAAGGAGACTCCGCCCTTCGGCGTAGCCTCTTCGGGTTCCTCCCATCCGTAGACAGAGAGGTGAACCGAACACTCGCTCAAGAGTTGAGAGAGTGACAATATTCAGTCACCCCCCACGAGGGTGTCATGTGGCACAAGGCCTTTTAACGGGGGGAATTCCCGAGCCATTAGGCTCGGCCAAAATAGCCCATTTGAACCCGTATAAACGGGTTCTGGGCCAGTTTAACCTTCCCGAAGGAGACTCCGCCCTTCGGCGTAGCCTCCTTCGGGTTCCTCGCCCGTAGGAAGAGAGTTGAACCGAACAATCGCTCAAGAGCTGAGCGAATGACAATATTCAGTCACCCCCACGAGGGTGTCCACAAGGCCTTTTTAACGTGGGCATTCCCGGAGCCATTAGGCTCGGCCAAAAAATAGCCCATTTGAACCCGTATAAAACGGGTTCTGGGCCGGTTTAACCTCCCCGAAGGAGACTCCGCCCTTCGGCGTAGCCTCTTCAGTTCTCCGCCCGTAGGAAGAGAGTAGAACCGAACAGTCGCTCAAGAGTTGAGCGAATGACTCCTGCCTACTCCTGAGGCGCAGTATTTATTAAGTATGGAATAGTCCATTATTATTATTATGGGTAAGGTCCCATAACAAGTTTCTACTTTCCGCTGATGTGCTTACGGCTATAACTAAATATGTAGCTCTTGTTAATAGTGGCGAAGCTTGAGCTGTTGCTCTAGATATATCAAAGGCGTTTGACTAGGTTTGGAATGCTGGCCTTCTACGTAAGCTTCAGGGATACAAATTACTGGACGTTTAATCGATTTAATCTTATCATTCCTGTCTAACCAAGTAATGAAAGTTGTCCCGAATGTGTTCTCTTCCAGTTCCTTTTATACGAACGCTGGTTTTCCTCAAGGCTCTATTCTGAGCCCTACACTGATTCTGATCTTCATCAATGATCTTCCTGATGTCATCAGTTCTCAAGTTGGCATCTACGCAGATGACATTACTATTTACTCATGTCTCAATAATAAATCCGGCATTGTTGACAACGATAACCTGGCCGTTGGTCTCGAAAACGACCTCCATTCTGCGGTTGACTTGGGCACGAAATGGCTTGTGAATTTTAATGCATCCAAAACGAAACTGCTGTCATTTACTCACCATAGAGAAACGTCCCTGCTTCCTATCAACATGGTTCATGGTCAACTCTTCAAGAGTGCCGCACTACACCTTGGTTTTCCATTTGATTTTTTAGAAGCATTGTAAACAATTATATTTGTTAGACAAAAATAACAATCATCTTCATGGCTTTGTTTTTGAAGAAGATTTCTTCGCACTTAATTTTCTCCTTGGTTCTACGCTGTTTCTGATCTTCATCAATGATCTGCCTGACGTCATCACTTCTCAAGTAGGCATCTACGCAGATGACACTATCATTTACTCTTGTCTCAATAGTAAATCCGGAATTTCTGACGAAGTTAACCTGGTCGTTGGTCACGAAAACGACCTCCAACCTGCGGTTGACTGGAGCAGGAAATGGCTTGTGAATTTTAATGTATCGAAAACGAAACTGCTGTCATTTACTCACCATAGAGAAATGCCCCTGCCTCCTATCAGCATGGTTGATGCTCATCTCACCTCACTGCGCCCTCTTGGTCACACATTTTCCACTGACTTGAGGTGGAACAACTACATTGAATCAATTGCTGCATCTACCGCAAGGAAAGCTGGTTCTCTGTGTCCCGCCAGAAGCTTTTTCTTGTTTGAATCCATCCCTCACATCTACAAATCTGCCATTCTTCCATACATGGAATACTGTTGCCATATATGGTCGAGGTTCTCGATAAAATCCAAAGACGTATATGCAATGTGATAGGTCCGTACTTGGCCTCTCGACTCCAGTCACTTTCTCACCGACTGCAGGAATTTAAGCTCCTAGGTTGCCATCTCGATTCCACCTTTTTGCTGTCGAAACAGTTAAATGTAACCGCCTTTTCTACTCCAACAGCTTCTTCTTTCAGACTTCCCGACAGGGGAACTCCCTTCCTCTTACTCGCTTCCCTGATAGCTGTAATCTTCAAAAATTTCAATGTAATGTCAATCGACATCTGATGCCTTGATGTTCATTCACGCTCTTCTCTATATCCTTTCCTCCAACAACCCTTTTTACTCTCCCCTTGCGTGCTAGTGGCACTCACCCCTTGCACGGGGTGAAATGTTTAAAAACGAAAAGAAAAAAGTCACAGAGTTTTAATGGAATCGATACCAGTGTGCCAGTCATCACTGGAATCACTTTGACATTTTCTTCCTCTATTCCAAACAATCTTGTTATCTCAACTTTCAAATCAGTGTAGTGATTTTTCAATCACTTTGTTTGATTTATTTGTGCAATTTGGTGTGGCAAAATCAAAAATATGACAGTTCTTGGTGTCTTTATCTTGCACAATCCGCGTCTTCTATTCCAACAGCTTCTTCTTTCGCACTTCCCGACAGTGAAACTCTCTTCCTCTTACTTCCCTGATAATTATAATCCCCCAAAATTGTCTTGATGACCGTTCTTTTTATCACCCCCGCCGTTCTTTTCTTTATCTTTTCCTCAACTCCCGCTATACCCAGTCTTTTCCTTTACTTACACTCTCTGTAGCCCCTTGCGTACTAGTAGCACTCCTGCCTTGCTTGGGGTGAAATGCTTAAAAAAAATGCTCTTTCTCTTGACATTTTCTTAGTCGCTCTGTTCATGTAACCTTTAAGATACTTCTCTAGAACGACAATTCTACTGCTGACAATAAACTACATCCGCGTCCTGGGTATGACGATAAACTACATCCTCGTCCTGGGTAAGAAGATAAACTACATCCGCGTCCTGGGTATGAAGATAAACTACATCCGCGTCCTGGGTAAGAAGATAGACTACATCCGCGTCCTGGGTATGACGATAAACTACATCCAACAGCAAGGCCTCTGATAATACGTTTTTTAAAAAATAATGTTGCCGGCTATACGCCTTTGAAAAATAATATTACTAGCTATATATTTTTGAGGAAAAAATATTAACAGAAATAGATTTCTGAAAAAACAAAGATATTACCCCCCCACCAAAAAAAATGGAGGCATTAAATGACCCATTGAGGTTGATGTGTCCTAAAACAAAACAAACCAAAAACAAACATTTCTACTGCCTCTAGTTTTCTTCTTCAGGAGATTGTCTAGCATTCACTGCTATATAAGAGGACGGAAGAACACATAATAATCCATCACTCTTTTCTTTGTTCCTGACGAAATCTTAACCGTTTCTTAGCAGCACCCTGCTTAGCTTTTGGAATGCTTCTTTCGCTAGTCCAATGCGTGTACAGATCTCACGGTTGCATTTCCCATTCTCTATTAAGACATTTTTTAAATATTTAACCTTCTTCACCTTTTTACTGTTTCTATACGCGATTTGTAATTTGTCGATACAGCTACTCAAAAGAAGAGAAAAAAAAAAAGAATAATTAATAATTTTGGAAAATATTTTATCTACAAGGAATTCAAGACAATAATCCATTTTCCTTTTAGAATAGGAAGTAGATGGCTTAAATAGTTTTGTCTTTATTTTCTGTGAATTGTCATGACTTCTCCGGAAGGATTTTGGTGTTGATTCCATTTTCGTTATCAATGGTTTGGAATTCAATGCTTTTTTTTTCGCTTCTCGTATTTTTTCTTTTTTTTTTTTAACTAATTTTCAGTTTATAACAAAATAATGAAGTTTAATCATACTCCATATACGAAAATATTTATATTTAGGTTCGCCTACATAAACAAGCCATCAGTAGTTTCTCTGATCTTGATATAACCAAAAGCTGGAGGTACCGGGTGCCATGTTATGAAATTTTCTGGCTACTCGCTTTTCTGAAATAATTTATATCTCTAATGAGGATTTAGGCAATTAATTAATTTTTAAGATTCTGCCGGGGGATTAGGTCATAGGCCACAGTTTTTACACATTTTATATGAAAACGCAATTGTTCTTAGTTCAACGCTTTTAACCAGATGTTATTATTTAAACCTTAATGCTGAAAAGAATCATTCGAAGGTATGTCATCCTTTATTTATCAACCCAATGAATAGATATCTATTAACGCAATTTGCTTTTCCTGCCTTTGTGGAGGTATTTACCCGACTCCCACAGGGTCCGGATGTGACACAAGGTCGGTTTAACGTGGGAGCCCCGAGTGTTTCCACTCAAAGGGCCAAAAGGTCCAAAAATGGTCTTAGCATGTCCAAGCTGGTCAGAGCCTAGTCAACGCTGGTCATGGCTTGTCTTAGCTAGTCCAGACCGAAGCCAGTCCAAACTAGTCGTAGCCGTGATCGAATCTTAGCCAAAGGCCGAGAAACGATCCTTATTTTGTCAAAACTGGGCGAAATCTGCCAAAGCGGGTTTCGCCGCTTCCTGCCTTTTTGATGTTTTTGATGGCGATTGATGCGGGTTCAATGTTTTTTTTATTGAACACTTTTGTTGGTGTTATTATATAAATAAAATCTACAAAGAATATTTTATTTGGTGTTATTGATGATCATTAACCTAATCATTTTGTGAGGATGCATCCCAATTTTTTTTTAAAGGACTTTTAATTTTATATTTCAATAATAATTTAGTACTTACACTCCATATATGAATAAAATATGATCTAAAAATGACTAATTACAATGAATTTGATTATTATTAACGTTCTGGTTAGTTCTATATTTTCAGCACTTTTTAAAAAAATGTCTATTTCATTATTTTTTTTTTAATATTTTAGTCTAAACAAGCATTTTTGTGTGGGTTTAACATTGTTTTTGAGATAATCTACAGTGATATTTGACTGAACTGAAATACAAAGGGATTCAAATTATGTTATGACTATTTCTTCTTTTGAGTAATATTATCCAGGCCCAATCATTGGAAGAGTATTAAAATTATAACAAGGTAAATTGCTATTAGCAGATATTGTAGTTTTCACATTTCAAGGCGCCGACTTGGTATAGAATGGATCGGTGTGGTCCTTATTAATTTTCCAAGGCAATATTTGTCGAGAGGCCAGGTGTGATCTCGAAATGGACAGGTCAGAGCAGATGTTTTTGATTTCGTTTCTGACGAAAGTGTTTTGGGTTTTTGGAGCAATGCCTCTGAATGAAATGGAGTAAAATCAAATCATAGGATTTGGTCTTTGAACACCGGCTTTAAACAAAATTGAGCTATTTTGGCGTGTGAGCAGTTTGATATGTCGGCGGAGAATTATTTATAAATGCATCACGTTCTTGAGGATACAGAGAGAAACGGGCTGACACTCTAAGACAGACGGGTCATTAGACACACACGTAGGTGCACATCCACGTGAAGAAAGGACCCAATATTCACTTGAATTTCTGACTGAACCTTGCCGAAGACATAGATCGAGATCGCCGCCTTCGAATCTTTTTGTGGTAATAGATGCCAAATATATTCCATTGTAAATTATTTTATTCGCCTTCATTAAATCGTCTATATTTAACAAAAAAACTGGCATTATTATTTCTTCTGTTAGAGCTTGGTTTTATTTTCAGTGAGCCCAGACGTCAATAAAAAGTTTGCCACGGCTTATTGACTGAAAGAAGACAGACAGCTTTCTTCGTCAGTAAGAATCCCAACACTTGAAGAACCAAAAATTGGACGATGGACGACTTATACTGTCACCAAACCCTAAACAAATTTCGAAGCTACATATATCTCCATATCCAATAGTCGTGCAAGGATTGAGATATCGGAACAAGCGGAATCCGAACTAAACGGCTGCACGTCGACAGGAGGCGAGACTAGACTAGCGGGGCTAAGAAGACGTGTCAGCAAGAGAGGGTATTATACAATATAAAAGGCAATTTTCTTCAAAATGGGCCCCATTCTCGGCCCTTAATTTTTTCTTCTCTGGCAGATCCTCAAAAATGCATAAATAGGAAATATAAGAAAATCTATTCCAGAGATTAATCTTTTAAACAAAATTTTAACCACTATATTTCGAAATATGACTCCGAAAATCTTGTTCCTGCTTTCTATTTGCAATTTTCTTTTCTTCATTCTCTTACCACTAATTTTTCTTTGTCTAGATTTTGATTTATACGTGCTTCCTTACTTTTCCCCTCACACCCAAATGTTTCTCTCGCCTTCCTCCACCCCTCCACACACCCTTGACACTTCCAGTCTCTTATTTCAATCCCTGGGGTGACGATACGAAGCATAATTGCAAATTCAAATCGTCAGTGAACTTTTCAATTCGCACGTTGTCCAGCGGAAAATGCACTCAAAGCTTTGTCATCAAGCTCCGAGCATCGTTAATGTGACAGGCCAACGCGCCCAGAGCTGACCTACCCGTTCCCGGCCTTTCTTGACCACCCGGGTGCCGTCCCCCACCCTTTATCGAACAACGAAATCAACAACAACAGCTACAAGTGAGATCAATAGATGTAAGTAAATTTAGTAATACTTAAGTGAATTTAAATGCTTCTCGCTTCACCGTCCATCGACTTTGCTTTTCCTGACTTCTCCAGCGTTTTATGAGCGCCTCTCGCGATGTGTTGTACGAATTCGGACTAATGTAATGTCGGGACGCAGGCAAGATAATAGGAAGAATGTCGGGCGGGGCGGGGCGTTGCGGGGCCGGGTGGGGCGTGGCAAGGGGCGAAGGTTGAAGGGAAGAATGAACTTCTGACAAGTGGAATCAAAGAATACCTCCAGCGATATTTGAATTCTTGGTCTACGATTTGAATATGAGTTTAAAATGTCTTCAGTTTGTCTATTTCTCAAATATAAAATTATAAGAAAAAAAAAATCGCATCTGCTTCAAATAACTAACTGAAAATAATCAATTTCTTTTTTTGATGTTGACATATGACCCTTCACCAAGAATAATTTAACAAAAAAAAAAAAACAAAAAAAAACAAAAAAATGGAACTCGGTTGGTCTGTTTCGCCGTATTTGTTGAGTGACTTTTCAAGTGAAAATCTCAGTGATTTTTACTTAAGAGAGGTCACTGTGACGGAAGGCGATACATGGAGTGAAAGAGAATGAGAAGACTTTAGTGGAGAGGAGTGAGGAAAGGACAATAAAGGAATGGGGTTCAGAGAGACAGGAAATGGCGAACGACACTTGATTTCAATTTTTGAAGATTGTGAGCGAAGTAAGATATTTGGAAGGGAGTTTCATAGGTGTTAAGTGCGAGAAAAGAAACAGTTCGAATAGAAATGGCGCTTGCATCTAGCTAGTCCAAATGTAAAAACGTGAGACCTAGTTGCTAATCTACACGTGTCTGGAGATATTATGCAAATCATATGAACTTCAGTGAATTAAATTTGGTGTGAAAAAAACTGTCAAATTTTGAACAATCAATTTAGATCTAAAAAGAAAGCCTGGGTTAAAAATTTTAAGTAGTATCAATATGTTTTATTGAAGTTTATTGAAGATGTATTCTTACAAAAAAATGTCTGAAGTTGTTATGCAAAACCAAATAATCACATTTTACTTCAATAAAAAGCGTAATAAAATCATCCAAAATTGATCAACACCTATAATAGAACAAATAAAAAACATATGATAAGACTTTGGATCCTTTACATTTTAAGATAGTATTCTATTATCCATTGATTTTGGTAATTTTTTTTTTTTACTTTAGCAGGTTCAATTTCCAACATGGTAATTTTAATTGCTTCCATAAGTCTCTGTTGCTGTTATATTCTTTACCACCTTCATATAATTTCATCTTTGCAATTGACCATAGATTTTCGATTGGATTTGCAGATTCTGAAATTGATTCATCAAAACATAAAAGTCTCTTAGATTTTTATGAAAAAACAATCATATAATAATTGTACTTGTCCCTCCCTTTTTTTTTTAGTTCGCACGAACTTTACGCCCTGTCAGTACCTAAGAAATAATGAACTATTTGATTTTAATCGCGAAGAAAGACAAAAGACATATTCAAGCAGCTAATGTGGTTCCAGAGAAAATAAAGAAAGAACGATAGAAATGTTTAACGTCTCCTACCCATACCTAATAAGTAATGGACTATTCGGTTTTGAACGCGTGAGAAGACAAAAGATATATCAAAACGCTACTCGGTTTCAGTAAGAAAATGAAAGAAAGATGTAAGAATGGGAAATGGTGAAAGTTTTCACTTTCATTTTTTAATTTGTATCCCCTTACTTCTTAAAATACCGACCAGCATTCATATTTATGATAGTTATTTCAATATATTTTTTTTTTAAAGATTTTACACTCAAATATTTAACGATGCGATAGGAGAATTTCTACGGATATTTTATTGTCGTAGAACTCGCCATGCGCTTATTCAGTCATTAATTGAATTTTTCATCAGACATTTAAAATAAGAAAACCGCGAAATTTTCGCGGGTTAAAACTCCATCGCGTCTGAGGTTATTAAGTAAATCGTATAAAGTTTAATAACTCAAAGTTGGTTTGAAAAATTGTCAAATTTTAAACAATCGATTTAGATTTGAAAACAAAGCCGGAGTTAAAATTTTAGGTATTAGGTTGGTGCAAAAATAATGACGTTATAATGTTTTTTTGACGTTAAAAATACGTCAAAAAACGCCATTATTACGTCATTATTTTTGCACCGACCTAATAGTATCAATATGTTTTATTGAAGTTATTTGATGTATTGTAAAAAACTGCCTTCTGGAGTTATTAGGTCAAACTAAATAATCACATTTTACTTCAATAAAAATGTAATAAATTCATCAGAAATTGATCAACACCCACAACAGAACAAATAACAAACACATATAAGGCGTCGAATCCTTTACAATAGTGGCCCTTCTTTTCAATAACATAGATACATAGAGTTTGATAATTTTTTACTTCAGGTTCAATTTCCGACATGGTAATTTTAATTGCTTCCATAAGTCCATAAGTCTCCGTTGTTGTTTTTTGTTTGCCACCTTTATATAATTTCATATTTACAATTGGCCATAGATTTTCGATCGGATTTAGATCAGGACTTGATGGTGGTTATTCCATTGCCTTCTCTCCTTTCATTATTTTATGCCCAAATAAGTCACGGGAAGCTTAGATACATAAGTGGAGTATTGTCGTGCATAAATAGACACTTCAATTTGAAACTGCGAGACGGGGACTCAAACTATGCAAAAAAAATCTTGTTCATAAAATCGCAATAGTTAGCGCTCTTCAGTTTAACTGCTCCATCGACTTTGAATTCTCCAATCCAGCCCATATCATAACACTACCGCCTCCTTGTTGCATTCTTTTAGCCACACACATATCTGAATTAGATAAAATTCATCCTTTGGCCCACTCATCAGGTTCATCAAATGTCCCTCGGGATTTGTACGTGAAAGTTGCTTTAGAAAAATCAATTTTCCTGTGGTTCCTGGTCCAAGATATGTTTACCAAAGTCACGCAAAAATATCTTGAAATACTAAAGAAAAGAATTATTCCACAAAATGACCATTGGCTTCAAACACAATCTCCTGACGATATCAGAATCCCCAGCAACTCATCTGGATAGTCTTCTTGTTTAAGTTGCTGAAGATGGAGGCATAACATCGCCACCACTAGTGAACACTCCTAATATCTTCGTAATCACCATTAGACTTATCCAACACTTTCCTAATCCTCTGTCCTCAGATTGACACCCAAACACATTGAAATGTTCGTACTGGAGCTTCCGGCACGAATGCCAAGCAGTACAGTATGCCGTTTCCAAATTTCTGGCGGAGTGAATTGCGTTATGGTGCTCTTTTTCTGGCAGCTAGTGTCCAACTACCCCAACTCTATTGTGCAGTTTACAATATTAAAAATAAACAATGCGAAATTAAAAATATAAAATAGCGACAATTTACCCATCGCAATCGGAATATCGTTTTGTTTAGGGAGTTTTTTTTTTTTTGGTTTTTAACTGTTCTTACATACCTTAACTAAAGATTTATGGTTGGGATGCTGAAGGTAAGATCAATCAACTAACTGACAAACCTTTTACTTGTATTGTATATATACACTGCGTGCCAAATTATTATCGAGATAACTTTTTTCTAATATTTCAAAGACCGCCCAATCAATTCCCACAAAATTTTCACACAATGTTGACAACACAGACTTGCGCAGTCACTGAAATTTTCGTACTGATCTGCGCTATGTAAACAAACTGGCGCCGTATTTGTTATCAGCACAGTGATTTGAGAGTGCCAAATTATTAGAAAAATGTAAGAATTTAGTGAAAAGATGGGTCGTAAAAGTAGTTTAAGTGATGCTGAAAAGAAAACTATCACCGCAGAACTCTCAAAAGGTAAATCTAACCTAGAAATTTCTAAAAATGATAGGGAGGTGTCATCAAAAAAAAGTTCACCGCTGACCCTACACAAGTACGCAAAAGGGCAGATAAAGGCAAGCCGAATGTTATTTCACGTCGTCTCCTGTCACGATTTAGACGAGAGGCCGCGAAGGACCCTGAACTTACCAGTCAAGAGCTTTTCAGTCGCATTGGGGATCCTACTGTGTCTAAAAGTACTCGGTGTCGGTATCTGAGGGAAATAGCAACAACAGTCAAATCTGTATCGAAGCCTCCGTTGACGAGAAATCACATTCGAAATCGATTGAAATGGGCCGAGGACAATATGAAGATTGACTTCTCTAAAGTTTTGTTCACAGACAAAACTTGAACAACACTTGATGGGCCAGATAGATGGTGCAAAGTAATGAACGGACAGAATCGCCATCAGTGTTTGAGACGCCAACAAGGCGGTGGAGGCATAATGATCTGGGGTGGTATCATTGGAAAAACATTAGTGGGCCCATAGAGAGTACCAGATGGCGTCAAAATGACTGCTGATGCATACATAAGCATTTATGAAGGAGCATCTTGAACCGTGGATGAAAAGGCAAATAGTTTCCTTCAGAAGGGCCATTGTTTTTATGCAAGATAATGCTCCCTCACATGCTGCTCACAAGACTACTGAATATTTGAAACAGTTAGGCATCGATGGACCTCGAAAAATGAAGTGACCAGCAAATTATCCGGATTTGAACCCAATCGAAAACCTTTGGAGCATCATGAAGCGAAGACTGTACGCCAATGGAAGACAATTCAGGAGCAACGCTGAGTTGTGGGAAGCAATTTTTGACATATCTCGCAGCATTACAGCAGATGACATCCTACAATTAACAAATTCTATGGATCGTCGACTTTTTCAAGTAATTTCAAAACTGGGAAAAGCACATTCCCTATTAAAACTATGCCTTTGTTTGTATCTGTTATTATTTGTTTGATTATCTTATTTATTAGGTTCTTTTCACGTGGAACATTAATAAACGTTTTGTTTGCTCAATTCTGGGAATTTTACTAAACCTTTCTAATAATTTGGCACTCTCAAATCACCGTGCTGATAACAAATATGGCGCCAGTTTGTTTACATTGCGCAGATCAGTACGAAAAATTCAGTGATTGCGCAGAGCAGTATTGGCAACGATGTGTGAAAATACACCCTTGTGTAAAGCAACAGAAATAAAACATTAATACCGAGCAATATTACATTGACTGAATATATCCAACTCTTTCTGAATCTGCTGCACTGACCTCAGATTGAAACTCAAACGCACTGAAATGTTCGTATTGAAGCTTCCGGCGCGAATATCAAGCGGTACAGCATGCCGTTTCCGAATTTTTGGCGGACTGAATTGTGTCCTGGGGCTCTTTTCCTTACATACGGTGTCCAACTGACTTTACTATATTGTGCAGTAGAAAAAAAAACAAAAAAAAACAAAAAAAAAAACAACGCGAAATTAAAAGCATAATGTGACGACAATTTACCCATCGCACCCAGTATATATTCACCATTATATGCAATGAGCTCTTGTCGCTTGTATACTGTGTACACAGTGTGTTGTTATAAAGCAGACGATAGTGCATTTCTTATATTTTGTGTCTATGTGTCTGTGTCTCGGTTTTACAATTATATTAAACATAGCCTTCCCATTTATAGATTTAAAATAATTCATTTGCCTCAGGCATTTCTAAAATGGCGAAGTACTACAAATAACAGTTCTGTTCGAATTAAGCCTCTAGGTACGTGAAATAGGCATAGGCTGTATGTAAATAAGATGGGTTGAGTATGGACGGTGCTGTTTGTTTTCTTTTGTTTGTTTAACGGCATATCAACTCCCTATGGGTCATTTACTGCCGAAATTTAATTTTCTTGGCAGCTTTGAAATAATAAAAAAAAATGTTATTCTGCTTACGCAGTTGAGTATATGGTATGATGATACTCAGTTTTTGTGCATATACATATTTGTGTGGACATAATTACCAGAGGCAGTGATAGGTGTGTATATATGTTGGGGTTTTGTTGTAGTTAGATTATGGAATTCTATTTGATTTCTTTAAGGAATTGTAGGATATTAAATGGATCAATGTCATGAAAGAGTTATTTTCTATTCGCTGTTTGTTTGATTTTGTTTAGCGGCATATCAACCTCTATGGGTTATTTAATGCCGAAATCTAAATATTTTGAACGCAATTATATGCCTTCAACTACAGATAAAATATATCGTTGGTCATTTTACTATAAATCTGTATTGTTGGTTGGTTGATTTTGTTTAGTGGCATATCAACCTCTAAGAATTATTTAATGCCGAAATCTAAATATTTTGAAAGCAATTATATACCTTCAACTACAGATAAAATATATCATTGGTTATTTTACTAGAAATATGTATTGTTGGTTGGTTGATTTTGTTTAATGGCATATCAACTTCTATGGGTTATTTAATGCCGAAATCTAAATATTTTGAACGCAATTATATGCCTTCAACTACAGATAAAATATATCGTTGGTCATTTTACTATAAATATGTATTGTTTATTGGTTGATTTTGTTTAGTGGCATATCAACCTCTATGGATTATTTAATGCCGAAATCTAAATATTTTGAACGCAATTTTTTGCCTTCAACTACAGATAAAATATATCGTTGGTCATTTTACTAGAAATATGTATTGTTGGTTGGTTGATTTTGTTTAGCGGCATATTAACCTCTATGGGTTATTTAATGCCGAAATCTAAATATCCTGAATGCAATTATATGCCTTCAACTACACATCAAACGTACTGATGGTAATTTTTCTATAAAATGTATTTTTATACGTAGTATTTTTTGTGGTTGTGGGGTGTCACTATTTGCCCATAGCTTCCACCCCTGGTCAGGATGAACATTGAAAAAACAGCAATTGAGAGGTAGTTCCATGCTTCTCACAACTTTCAATCTCTCGATGAGAGGTCTTGCTGCCGGATATAGTTTATCGTCGTACTCAGGACTGGGCTGCGCGGTGAACAACACGCAGAATAAATCGGCGAGATGAGTAAAAAATACTGGATGGTATAATTATTGTTCTCTTTGCACTCGTAATGGTAAGGGCTGACCGCTCGTGTTCGGGTATACCTGTCTGCTTTGGCGGTTGGCCAATCAGACTCAGGAATTTTTGCGTTTCTTCATCACCCGCAGAGCTCAACTGTCGTTTATACTGCAGCAATAATGAAACAACCTTAGTTACAGTTTTTGAGAGAGAGAGAGGGAGAGAGAGAGGGAGAGAGAGAGGGAGAGAGAGAGAGTCCGAACTGAAGGCTTGTGTCAACCCGCGGTATGGTTTTCAGTTAACTTCCAGTGGGGTCGCACGCTTGGATCTCCTCCTCAGGCCGATAAATCGACTATGTTGAGATTCAGACACGGCTATCATGGTCGGAAAGCAAACGTTCTGATCACTCGGCCACATGCTCTGATAACATTAGGAAAGGTATGATTCTATGTCTAAATATGGGGTAAAATAGCAGACACACACACACACACACACACGCGCGCGCGCGCACACACACATACACACACACATATATATATATTCACCTACATATATATAACCTACATATATCTACAATATATCTATTAACCAACATTAACCTTATATATATTAACCTACAAATCACTCGATGAATGTTATGATACTTGTTTTTAAAAATTATAAACTGTATCAGGTCTTTCGCAAGTACTTTCAACTTTACATTCAGGCACGGAAATTATTTTGTGTTTGGTAAAATTCAGGAAACATTCGAGACGAAAAAATTAAATACGAATCGAAATATGTTTTTTTTTTCTTTTCCTTTTTTTTTTTTAAATCTGTTATTGTTAACGGATACAAACGTTTGTTGCGTGCAGTCGCAACGCTAAGGTTGTATTTTTTTGAAAATTCAATTGAGTGCGTTTTTTTTTTATTAATATGGCAATTTGGAAATTTTTTGTTGTAGGAGTTTATCAGTCAATGTGGCATGAACTAAATTATTCAATAGAGTAATGTCTTAGCTGTTATCCCGAAAATTTGCAGGACGGATCAGTTATTTTAAATCAAATATGTGGTGCAGTTCAATTTATATTACAATGAATCATTCATACAAAAAGGAGATTAGTATATATTAATAATAATTTTTCGTCTCTGATGCTACCTGAATTTTACCAAAAAAAAAATAATTTTCATGACTGAAGATGACTGAATGTACAGTTGAAAGTACTTGCGAAAGACCTGATACATATATATATATATATATATATATATATATATATATATATATATTATTATAATAATAAGGAGAATAAGAATATAGTAAACATTAAACATATGGTAAACATTAAGGATTTGTTTTTTGGCCGTGGAGACATTCATAGAAAGAGTGGAAGAGCTGGGGAAGGGGAGAGTGATAAGGGAAAGGCGGAATAGTGATATCTTTAGCAGCCTTCCCTGCCTAGATAGCTACGTGAATGGGTTTGTACCATGGGTTGATTGTTATGAGGTGGTCACTAGTACAAATAAAAAGTAAATGTTTTTCCACTTTGTCATACAATTTCCCGTATATATAAGTAGATATTGAGATCAACGACCGGCGGTAACAGAGTGTTTCATGGGTAAAAAAAAATCATGTTTAATCAACAAGGTTTTTGATCACCTAAATAAAAACAACCTCTTGAGCGACAAGTAGTACGGGTTACGATCATCCACTGCTGATGTCATAACTACCATTACTCACAGAATCAGTGAGGCATTAAACAACAGATACATATCAAGGACCATATCTTTATATATTTAAAAGGCCTTTGACGAGGTGTGGCAAAAGGAGTGCTGCTCAATCTTTCTAGCTATGAAATTACTGGAAGATTCTTTATTATTGAGAAACTACTTCCAGTAATTCCATAGCTAAATAGCTTGACCAGCAATCCTTCGATCCAGCCGTTGTCAAAGACCTTTGGAATATCTAACGCTATGATCCTTGAGGTGTATTTGTCCTTCTTCACGGGTATGTCACTGAAAGTAGTTGTTAATGGCCAGTCACCGGGGGCCGTAGCTATTAACGTAGGCATCCCCAACGCTATAGAACTAGCCGAAAGCGCTAGGAATAATAGTAACTATGGACAATTTTTATATTCGTTAACTTCTGAAAAACGGAAAAAAGTTAAAAGCCTGGAAAAACTCAAAAAAAGATTAAGTAAATCTTCCTTTCCGGCCGTTCTCAATGAAACATGCAGGAAAGAAACTGTTGTATCTTTAAAAATGTTACAAACAGCCAAAGGTGGTACTCGAGATGGAATGGACAGCAACACGGGCGTGGAAGGAAGAAAGAGAGGTTTATTGTCAAAGAGAATACACTACTGAAAGACAGGTAGTCGACTAACACTTTCCGAAACCAGTCAGACAGACGGACAGACAGACTCTGGTATGCCCTGTGCACACTAAATATATTCATCATCATCTTGCGGCCTCAGCCGAGATTGAACTCACTACACCTCTCCAGTATTCCCTATCCGTTATAGCTCTTAAAAGATCTTCCTTAGGGATCAATTTGTCTCGTTTTATCCTATCTGGAAAGGTTAACTTGCGTGATCGATTGTCAGATGATGGGTGCCTCCAGAGTACAAATGATGACACAAGTTCATCTGTGGCACGTGCACAATGCCCGGCGAACTGGACACGTCTTTTGCAAACTAAGGTAGATACTCTTGGCAAGTCTCCATATATCATTTCTAGAGTTGGGCGGTTTTGCCATGAGAGATTAAGCACTCTTCTTAAAAGACGTGTATAACATCCATCTAAACGACGCTGTTGTTTTGCTGAGAGAGTCCAAGTTTCAGAGCCATAGAGTAAGATTGGCTCAATAAGGACGCGGAAAAGTTGGCTTTTGAATTTACGAGCAAGATTGGATTTCCAGATCTTATCCATTTTGTTACAAGCAGTCCATGCTATACCTTTTCTAATGTTGAAGTCTTTTTCTAAATATATTACTCACATATTAGTCCACAAGAGGTAATAGGGAGAGTGGAACATTCCATTACAACAAATATTATTTTCATTTTTGCGTAAATTAGATGGCAATTTATTCATCGCATCCTGTATATTCGAAATCTCTCAGGAGTAAGGAGTTTATTTGTAAATGTAAAGATATGGGGTCTGGATATATTTTATTCATTATTTTTTTCGTTTTATACGGTTCTTCCTTAAATGCAAGGTTCAAGAGCCACTGAAGATAGATGTTTACAGAAAGATTTTTAAATTTTCGTACTTGCTTGATTTCGACATCTCCAAGGTGGATCACGCATTTTAGGCTAACCTCTTACTGGATGTCCAGTCTTCTTACAATTAAGTAGTCTGATTAACCAGGAAGTTAAATCGATAAGCAAATCGAAGCCACAAGAACATATAATCTGAACCTTGTCTTTAACATAAAACAATTCTTATTTCTTCCTTCATTTCAAAATCTTTCCAGCTCTCTTTAAATTCTGTTCATCTTCAAAAATGTTCCTCCTAGGAATTTTCTCCCCGTTCTGGCCATTTTCCCGAAGCCAGTTAGACTGATAGACAGACAGATAGACAGTTTCTGTTATGTCCTGTGCACACTACATATATTGCTCATATATTAGTACACAATAGGTAATAGGGAAAGTGGACAGAAACGTTGCTGCCCAAATATACATGAATAAAGTTTTTTTTTCCCTGCTGCATGAACTATGTGAGTTTAAGTAGACTACTAGATTGGCATCTAGGTTTTACCATTTTACAGTTGAATTAAAGTTTTAAAATCCAGAGACGGATATGCAATGTAATTGGCCCTTATCTGGCATCTCGTCTGCAGTCGCTCTCTCATAGACGTGCCATCGCCTCCCTCTGTCTTATTTACAAATACTTTCACGGTAACTGCTCCGATGAGTTGCTTTCGCTGGTTCCCAGACTTCATGAATTTAAGCGTTCAACTAGGTTGGCATCTCGGTCTCACGCTTTCACTATCGAAACTGTTAAATGTAGCAATCTCTTCTACTCCAATAGCATCATGTCTCGCACTTCTCGCCTGTGGAACTCCTCTGTTTCCCTGAGAGCTATAATCTCCAACTATTCAAATGTAATGTCAATCGACGTCTCCAGATGCTTTGA
Organism: Acanthosepion pharaonis; assembly: GCA_903632075.3. Taxonomy (NCBI): domain Eukaryota; kingdom Metazoa; phylum Mollusca; class Cephalopoda; order Sepiida; family Sepiidae; genus Acanthosepion; species Acanthosepion pharaonis. The sequence goes on along the minus strand of CAHIKZ030005453.1, from coordinate 878,404 downwards.
TCTATCCCCTATCCTTCTCTTCATCTTTTCCTCTATCACTCCTATTTGCTCTCACTCCAACTCTCCGTAATCCTTTGTATACTAGTGGATTCCCGCCTTGCTTGGTGTGTAACGCTTAAAAAAAAATAAATGTAAAAGCCACGTCTATTCCAATAATTTATTTTCTTGCACTTCCCGCCCGTGAAATTCCTTTCCGGTTCCTTGGTTCCCTGATAACTACAATCTTCAAAAATTTAAATCCAACATCAATCGCCATCTTGTATCTTCTTGAATCCCCTTCAGCATTAACCTTTCCACGCCCAATACCCATTTTCTTCTCTCGCCTTCACGCTCTCTAACCCACTGCTTACCCGTGGCTTTCCCGCCTTCCTTTGGATGAAACAATTATATATATATATATATATATATATATATATATATATATATATATATATATATATATTGAACTATATTTATGCTTTTTTGTATCGAGCACTATTTTTTAAAAATAATAACAAAAATACTAAAGAACTTTGGACTATTTACCTAACGAGTTCTTTCCTATTTTCTATATATTTTTCACACACACACACACACACATATATATATTAAGATATTTTGATGTTTATACGTACTTTTTATAGATACAAATATTTAAGTAAATGCTGTGTTTATAATAAACAGTATTAACAACATTTACCGGCCTGAATATCCGAGAAATTTTCATAGAAATTATGCGTCTTCCGACAGGAATCGAACATTTCTCGGACATTCATGCCGGTAAATGTTGTTAATATATATATATTACCGCATATAAACTTTACCGGCTACCAGCGTAATCATGGCAAAGAACTTTTATTGTTAATTAGCAGCAGCCGACAAATTCCCTTCCTTCCAAAGTGCTCAACCTATATTGCAGAATTTT
>CAHIKZ030005453.1:762500-872500 GCA_903632075.3 Acanthosepion pharaonis | reverse complement strand
ATATTCGTACACATATAAATTTTTAATTTATTGTATTTCCAACTAATGAAGACACATACCTTTCATATAATTAACAGTACACAGATACATAACTAAATATGCTTAGAAAACAGAAAAAATGATTTTACAGAAATAATTCTCATTTATCCCTTTTAATTGATGAAAAAGTATTTAAACGCTGTATTTGGTGGCAAGGTCTCATCTATTTACAGTTGAAATGGCTAAATACAACCGTAAGTTCTATGCTAGCAGTTTCTTCTATAGCACTTTTCGCTTGTAGAACTCTCTACCGGCCTCTTGCTTCACTGTCAATTTTGTTATTCAAAGATTTATATGTAATGTCAGTCGTCATCTTCTCAATTTTTGTTCTTTTATTGTCTTCTGTCATTAATAGTACATTTTTCTCGTATACGGTAACGCTCAGTAATCACTCCTTGCGTCTTAGTGGCTTTATTGCCTTGACTGGGGCTAAATTATAAAAAAAAACAAATCTGAAAATATCGTTAGAGATAATGAAAATCACTGGTTACAAGGTGAAATATAACATCCTCTGTGGCAGTGAATTCCGGATAAGTTCGTTTTATGAATAAAAAAAACATTTTACGTGATAGAGATGTGGTACTGCCACTTATATTGAGAATACTCGGGACAGGAAGGAGAAGAGGAATTAAAATACAAACTGTTGCTAACAATCCGATGTTTTCGAATATATATATATATATATATATATATATATATATATATATATATATACCTACATATACAAATATATATATATGAATAATTTCAACATAAGCAAGGAAGTAAATCCTCTAAGGTGCAGGGGAATTGTGATAATACCCATTTTAATACTAACCGCTGTTTATAAAAGCCGTCTAATTACTAACAGTACAGTTTCGCAGAATAAAGCTTCCTAGTTCTTGACATACGTCATAGTAAATAAATTTCCCTTTCGCTCTGCCGCGCGACGAAAGCTTGTGGGTATAATCTCTGACTAATGCCAAATCGGTCGGGTTTCGATCCTACCTAGAATCAATCGGATGTCTAGCCACATTGATGAGCTGTGATACAGCAAAACATTCTGTCTGTGGATGACTATATATATATATATATATTTAATGAAAAACAGACCACTTTAAGGTACCATTACGATAATTTATTTCACCAAAATCCTTTTTAAAGGACTCCGGATCATCAGGTAAAACACTTCCAACAACGAAATGAAAGGAAAAAATGGGATTAGAAATTGATGGGTAGTATAATTTTTGTAATTTAACAAGGAGGGTGATAGTTGTAGTCAACGAGACAAGGTATAGCATAGAGAGGGGTTAATTTCATATTTCTTTTAAGCATGCTTTATATTGGGGTAGGAGGAGTGACCGAATCGTGACCTATTTATATGGTTAACTTAACGGAAATGATATATAGGAATGGGAGAGTAGTGGGGGGAAAAGAAAAGGAAAAATGGAAAGGAGAGAGGAGACAGATATATCTAAATGAGTGTTACGGCAAAGAGAGAGGGGGAGAGGGAAGTGAATCGAAAGAGGCTGTAATTTTGTTTTAACAAAATTATGTAAAAGATAGATTTCAATACTTGATAGAAATTTAGATGTCTAAAAAATGATGAATGTTATCAATTTAAACAGTGGGCAGTTTTAAGTAAAGTTTAGGGACTTATCATCAAATTTTATTTGCATATTTATCGAAATAGAAAAAAAAAAAATTATAATAGACAAATTGACTTACAAAAATAGGAAAAAAAAAGGTAAAATAACACGAAAAGGCAAAATTTGAGATATGGTTTGGAATCAGCAATCGTCAGTGTATAACATTGAATAAATTTTCAGTCTAATGTCTGTAGCCACTCACACCCGTTCTTAATCTATCTCTCTCTCTCTCTCTTTACCCAAAACATTTATCTCTCTCTTCATATATATATATATATATATATATATATATATATATATATATATATATAATACAGGAAATCGATCCATTGGTATATAATACGGGTGGATCCTAGTAATATTAATTATTAAAACTGATCCAGACAGTTCGCGATGTATTTATTAGAACAGAGTATATGTATTTTTATAATACAAATATATATATATATATATATATATATATATATATATATATATATATATAATTATATATATATATATATATATAAATTATATTATATATTAATGGAAATGGAAAGCTCCATATCACTGATAGAGCTAACATATTTAGTTGTTATGATTTTGTGCCCGTCGACTTTACATTTATCCCATCCTCAGACAAATTTACTTTTACATTTATCCCATCCTCAGACAAATTTACATTTATCCCATCCTCAGACAAATTTACTTTACATTTATCCCATCCTCAGACAAATTTACATTTATCCCATCCTCAGACAAATTTAGACATAAGCGTGAAACAGACGGTATTCAATTATATATATATATATATATATATATATATATATATATATATATTCATGAATTATTCACACAAAAACAAATGCAAAGGTTAATGATTTAATTGGCGAGAAATCCATCGTCGCAAACAATTCAAATAATATACAAAAACATCCGAATCCGGCAGAAATTTATAGAAAGAAGGATCTTGCGACGATGGATTTCTCGCCAATTAAATCATTAACCTTTGCTTTTGTTTTTGTGTGATTAATTCATGAATTTGTAAATTGATTGCACGTTTATCGTAATTAAAATAACTGATCCAAGTGCGACTTTTGGATAATAAGTGCGACATTACTGTAATTATTGAACAATATAGTTCATGCCACTTTGACAGAAAATTTACCAGTAAAAAATTCGTATATCACCTTATTTGTACATGAGCGCACAAAAAAAATTAAAATCAAACTCAGCGTTGCTATTGCACGCTCCAAAAACAATAACTCATTTCCAATAGCATTTTCGGATACAACAATACATATATTTTCGTTGTCCTCTTATTACTAAGAGAAAAAACAAGAACAACATCTATTCCATACCTGAAGATGTCTGTAGGAACAGACGAAAGGTTGTAGTAAAAATAAGAACTAATACGGCAGACATTTATAGAAACAAGGATCTTTTCATTCATAACGGATTCGGAGGTTTTTGTATATTATTTGAATTGTTTGCGACGATGGATTTCTCGCCAATTAAATCATTAACCTTTGCATTTGTTTTTGTGTGAATAATTCATGAATTTTTAAATTGATTGCACGTTTATCGTAATTAATATATATATATATATATATATATATATATATATGTATGTATTCTCAATACAAGCTTTTTTTAGAAGTTTTAGAAGTATCTTGGAATTTTACTCTACTTCTAATGGCTTATGCAATCAGTCGTTTGTTGAACGTCAATTAGAAGCATTAGAAAAGAGTCTTTTAGAATTATTTTTTCCTTTCAAATGAATTTTAAACTGAAGAATTTTATATTCCTTTTTGAATATGAGGGTTTAATAGGAAACAAATACGTTTTTTTTTTGTTTCTTCTCTTATTATTCTACTCAGATAAAAAGAAAAAGAAAATATGCTTTTTACGATCAAAAGTGTATTTATTGTGATGAACCAAAAGTATAAAAACTCACTTAGAAAGTCTAGCAGATAGCGTAATATTGTGTTCAATTCTCAAGTAAATATTTAAAAAGAGCCTACATCCTTTCTTTGCATTTTCTCTTGTCAAATTATGAAATGTACCATAAAAGACATCGATAGAAAACATTTTCGTTTATTCAAGACGAAGGTTCGTATGACTCGACAATTTAACCTAAAACAGCCAATCTAAAAAAGAAAAGAAATGGGGATTACTTCTCCGTCTTTCCTATCATCTTAATTACTCCAAATTGCCGGCATTTTGAATAGTTAATACTGCGTAGAAATAAGATGTGTAATTTGCTCGTGTGAATGACGAAGTGTGAGCACGGATTTTTCTCGATGACAACGCCTGTCTTTAAGTTGTAAGTAAATGCGACGCCGGATAGGAGTATGGAGCTGGGTCAGGAATTGGTTACACATATTCTCCAGACTTTTCAACTTTTGTCCATAATATTCCAACCAGAGTTCAAAACATTTTTGAGTATAGAATAGAATCCTGGAAGAATAAATAGGCACAGAATCTGAATTTTCTCTTTTATTATTCAATAAAACGAAGTTGGAGAAATTCCACAGAAATTCCAGGAAAATACTTTTACGAACAATTCGTTATGCTATGATTTTTGTAAAAAAAAATGTCAATTATTCAAAGATTTAGAGCCGATACTTTTTACTGTACTGTATTTTAATACGTTTTGTGAAATATCGAACACATACCGGGTGTAACAGCACAATTGTTAGATAAAACTTTGAATTGCTGTATCTTAGAAATGATTAAAGATAACTAACTGGAATTTTCAGAGCAATAAGAATGTACAATTACTCTCCAAGCTTAACAGAAGAATCGTGATGAAGTACATCATAAAAGAAAAAGACATGTTCATTATTAATTAATCATAGACAATGTTTGGGAAGCGCGGGAAGGATTGAAATAAAGTTCATATATATATATATATATATATATATATATATATATATATATATATATATATTATTCCTGGATCATTTTCCGACGTATTCAAGATGATCTTCGCCCTAACAAGGTGCCTCACGCGTTTCACATACGATTTCATTTTTAAGTCTTTTTTTTTACTGTTCTTTGGACTGTCATAGCTGAAACTCCTCTCTCACATGCCAAACGTCTTATGAATTGAGTTGGATCTTTTCTAATTTATCTCTTTATTTCTAATTTGACATGATGATCCCTCTTCCTGCTGTAACCTCCTGATCCAGTTTTTTTTCTCTATACTGTTCTATCTTTGTTAAACTTATTCACCGTTCTCTTGATGGTTCTTCAATGGACTTGACAGATAGAATGTAGATTATGAATTATGAAAGTCGTTACTGAAGGCCTGAATGATTTTTCACCTCTCACGATTCCTCGGTTTGGGAAGACAAATGATGTCAAGATGCCTAAAAGTTTTTTTTCTGAAAATCTAGAGAAAAGAATTTTGGGGATGAATAATTCTGCTGTTAAACGATTTAGACATTTTTGCTGATATTTGGCGGACAGAAATTTGGCCGAATGGATATTTGGCCAACGGACATTTGGCCAACGGACATTTGGCCAACGGACATTTGGCTGAACGGACATTCCACCGAAAAAGTACAAGTAAAAATAGTACCAAGTAATACTGTAAGTATTTTAATTAGCATTATTATAAGGTAGAATAGGACTAATAATTACCACTGAATTTCAAGTGATTAAATTACTAAATCTAAATTTAAAGTTGAATTTTTTCTTATTTCAATATTAGCTTATTGAAATTAGTATTTTTTACAAATATTTGAGTGCATTTGGATAAAAAGTAGCATCTAATTATTTAAATTCATGTAAGATAAAAGCTAGTATGTCCCTTTAAGATAATGATCAGTAAAAGCGAAATTGAAAGATCTTTCATATCGTTAAAGCTTAGGATTTTTGCTGTGGTAAAATGTGTTTTTTCTGAAAATACTTATAAACTTACAGTAATATTTGAAGTAAAATATAATGTATGCAGAATAGATTTTTTTTAAAAAGCCTGTCAAAAATATATACCAAAAAATTATAAATTAATACAGCAAATAAATATAAATATATGTAGCACATTACGATAAAGAGTGTGTCATACATGTAAGTAGGCCACTACATTTTCGGCTAAATGTCTATTCGTGCAAATGTCCGAGTACAACACCTAATACATATTCTCATTCTAAAAGCAAGAAGAATGGTTATTGTCTTATGAGAAACAGGAAATCTGAAGAATTCATTTGTTTTTTTTTCTTACTCATCTACGCATAATTATCTTTCATTTAAATTCATAGTGATCGATATTTTAGTCTAGCATCGTAATTGTCATCAGCGATAGCTACCATCCCAGGACAGTCTTTTTTCTTTCCTTTTTTTTATTTTTGCCACAGTGGATTTGTTGAACCATAAAAAGCACATCAATCAATCATTTTTTTTTTGTTGTTCTTAGATGAACAATGTGAACCAAAAATAAATAACACGCGGTAACCTGGTTTTTGCTGTCTGGTGTTGGAAACATGTTTACTAGTAATTTGGAGGTGATGATTTCAAAACTGAATTCCATTTAGCTCTATCACGTCAAGATTCTTCACAAACACGAACGTCCATTTTTCTTTTTAAACATTTCTTGTATTTTCACAATTCCTAACGATAGTTTGGCATCACCGAATGCAAACTCATGTCTGGAGCTTGACTTTCATTATTTCCAGTCTAACCAGTTTTAAATGTCAAGACGATGACAGAAACGTCCTTTATTGTTGTAATCTGGGGAAGGTTACTGAATAGAATAATCAAACAAAGATTGGTAATGAACGATAATACTTAGGACAAGAACAACACATATAAGATTCGCCAGCGTCACGTAGAAGTAGTCAACTGCTAGAAGTGAGTCAAGTGAATTCCAAACGAAATCTCCAACTGCAGTATATCTACCGAGCGATCCATGCGGTCAGATGTGCTACAAATTGTTACAAATTCATGACGGTCGTCCTCGACTATAGAATCCAGAGGTTGGCAGTGAATATTTCGGAGGCAGTAGGAAAGCGTAGTGCAGGTTCGCAGTGGATATCGTAGCAGAGCATAGTTCTTCCTTCTGGCAATCTTCGCCTGACAAGTTGGTACTGGTCCTTCCGGTAGGATAAACAAAGATGGCCGCCTTTATACACGACGGATACAGTGTTCTGCGGCTTCTGATTGGTTAATCTTCTATTGGTAGACTATAAAGGGAATTAAGTCATTTTGACTAACTCACTAGTCATATACCTATATACACAAAAAAACGTAACAGATGTGCCACAATCCCGAATTTAATGTGAGGTATCCGAGCCCGTAGGATCGGCCAAAAATTCCCCGTAGACCCGGTATAAAACACGTTGGGGTAGCTGTTTCCCAAAACGAGACTATGTCCATCAACACAGCCTCGTCTGGGGATTGTTTCTACCCGGAGGCTGAGAGTTTGACCAGCACAGCAGGAAACGAAGCTTCAACTACAGGATATCTACCAACCGCCCCTTTGTTCGTTTTCAATTTTTTTATTTTCCTTTTATTTTTCAGATTAAAGTACATCCCTTGGAGCTTAAAATGGCTACGTATGATCCCTAGCAACGAGTAAAAATCATTCAGTGTTTCTATTCAAATTAAAGATCAATTATTTAAAGAAAATACCGGCAACATTTTAATAGCCACGTATCTCCTAGCGATACTATGATTCAGAACCGAAATCGCCCAGTTTGAAAGAACTGGATCAGTCGACGATCTTCCGGGAAGGGGTCAAAAGCTCAATGTGCACACCGAAACAGCGGTGGAAGTTGTACGTGTTAACCATGTTCACCATAGTCTGTGAATATAGAATACAGCGCAGTACGTAATCTGTTCAATGAAACAACGTTAAAGATTAATACTCACGAATCAGACACTCTACTAAATCCGCCTATATCGCCAATACCACCAGCAGAAGATTCTATATTTCTTCAGTTTCGATAACAAAGACTGCCAGTGAATATTCGGAAAAAAAACATGGCTGCCTTTATACACGTCGCATTGAATATTTTGAGCCTTCTGATTGGTTAAGCCTTCTATTGGTGAACTATAAAATGAGTCAGCTCATTTTGGCTGGCTCCCTAATACTAGCTACACAAAAATTCTAACAGTACGGCTGAGTGTCTTTGAGGATCCAACAGCTTATACTCGTTGTCGTTCTGCTCAAATAGGCATCGCCAGAACGTTGCTTCAGAAGATTCTGAAAATGGATTTCAAAATGTTTCCATTCAAGATTCAAATGGTCCAAATTTTATTATCTCAAGATACTCAGGTGATTGTAAAAGTTACTTTTGTTTTATATTGAGCAGTTTTCAAGTGGCCACGCTAGACAATTAAATATTAACAAACAACACATTTGTCTGCAACGTCACATCATAAATATCTAATATTTGCCATATTCAGTGTGCTTGATTTAGTGTGACTGTCAATGCAAGCTAAGAATTTATTTCTTATAAAAATTGATATGTTGAATGCACTCTTGATATTCTAATTGTGAGGTCAAATGGGTCATGGCCACTTTTTGTCAAGCATGGACAAAGAACTGTAGAAAAGAATTCATGGTATTTAGACACTTTATGGAATTTTTCTATCCCAGACCTGCATTTTTTTACTTTATAGTTATCGACAATTCTGAGAATGAATTCCAAGGAGACAACTGGCTTGAATATACATTGTGCGATGGATAAAAGGTCGTCTAAATTACACAAAAATTGCAATAACACAGACATTTCATTTTAACGGATATATTTATCAAAATTGCGCAAAGATATCTTGAAATACCAAAGAGTAAATTTATTCAATAAAATCGCCATTGGCTTCAAACACGGCCTTCAGACGATTTTGAAATCTCTTGCATCTCTTCTGGACGGTCTCCATTTTTAAATTGGTGACTGCTTCCATAATCCTTGCCTTCAGTTCATCATTGGTATTACAAGGAGTCTTGTTGGTCCATTGTACGCATTATAATCAAGGAGGGTTGCAGTTTGGAGAGGTCGGTGGCAAGATGTAAGGGTTGATGTGGTCGCTGAAATTGTTTGACAGCCATGACTGGGTTCTCGTGCTTGTATGTCATGGTGGAGGGACATGTTGCCGGATATAAGGTCTTTCAGTAGTCACCGTCTTGACCCAAGACAGCACTACCTCTTCAAGGCACTTGATGTAGGTCTCTGTGCTGAGTCTGGGGCCCTGTGGGAACATGAATGCAAGCATAAATTCCCTACCACTAGCGATAACAAGTTTGAGAAAGAAATGACACGGTCAGTTTGTTTAATTTTTTTGTTAATGTGTTCTTTTTCTTTTTTTTTTTTGTGAATTAATCATTCATATTTTGTTTATCATCAATTTTGAGTATTATTCGAATGTTGTATTATTCGAATGTTGTATATATATGTATATATACAGTGTGTACGGGATAAATTGTCGCCTAAAATGAGCAAAAATGAAAATAACACTGACATCTAGTTTTAACAGATATACTCACCAAAATGACACAAAAACATTTTGAAATACTAAAGAGTAAATTTATTCAATAAAATTGGCTTCAACAACGGCCTCCAGACGATTTAGGAATCTCCTGCAACTCTCCTGGATAGTCTCCTTGTTTAAGTTGAATGCTGCCATGATCCTTGCCTTAAGTTGATCATTGGTGCTACCTGGAATTTTGTTGGTCTCTCGCTCAACTGCATCCCACAAATAATAATCAAGAGGGTAGCTGTCTGGGAAGTTAGGTGGCCAGATATATGCGGTGATGTGGTCGCAGAAATTGTCTGACAGCTATGACGGGTTTCTCCTGTTTGTGTGGCATGGTCCTATTGTCAGATTGGGTCTTTAAAAAAAACACGCTCTTGACATAGGGCAACACTAACTGCTTAAGGCACTTGATTTTGGCCTCTGTGTTGAGGGTGAGGCCGTCACCAACAAATTCGGGAGTTCTTTTCTTATCAGAACGATCAGAGTGAGTTTTCCGAGCTTCCGTATCTTCGTCATCAACATTAGACTCATCCTACTCTTTCCGAATCCTCTGCACCACTGTCCTCAGATTGAAACCCAAACACATTGAATTGTTCGTATTGGAGATTCCGGTGTGAATGCCAAGCAGTACAGTATGCCGTTTCCAAATTTCTGGCGGAGTGAATTGCGTCGTGGTGCTCTTTTTCTCACAGACAGTGCCCAACTGACTCTACTATGCTGTGCAGTCGACAATGTCAAAAAAAAAACAACGCGCATGCGCGAAATTAACCAAACACAATTGTGACAATTTACCCGTCGCACCCGGTATTTTTTTTTTATTTAATTCAGAAGCATGGTCAAAGAAGAAAATACAAAAAAATCCCTGATTTCTACTGCAATAGTTACGGATGTTACAATTTACCTAGGTAGCCATCCAAAATCAAAGATTTTTAAAGAAGTTTTACTTCACTTTTTTTTTTTTTTTTTTTTTATAAGCATTGCACCCCAAGCAAAGCGGGGTGCCACAAGTACGCATGGGGTTACAGAATGAGAGCGAAAGTAAAGAGGCATGATGGAGGAAAGGATGAAGAGAAGGACAGGGAATAGGTCAGGGCATCTGGAGATGTCGACTGACATTACATTTGAATAGTTGGAGATTATAGCTATCAGGGAAACAATAGGAAGAGAATACCACAGACGGGAGGTGCGAGACATGAAGCTGTTGGAGTAGAAGAGACGGCTACATTTAACAGTTTCGACAGTGAAAGGGTGGGACCGTGATGCCAGCCTAGTAGCACGTTTAAATTCATGCAGTCTGGGAATTAGAGAAAGTAGCTCGTCGTAACAGTTATCGAGAAAGTATTTGTTGAAAAGACAGAGGGAGGCGACTCACGTCTGTGATAGACGAGTAGGCATGATCAAGACCATCCTTGAGTACCCCATAAAGTGTGTAAAACCTTTGTGGACAACGGGTCAAAGAAACCACCTTAGATTTTCTATTCCCATGGTGTGAAACGAACCACAAAATCACGATGACGACTGCTACTTTTGCATGATTGATATATGTGTTTTCTGTTCTAAGATAACGTGTTACATCGATTATCCAAATCTGCCATCCGCTATTCGACCTGTATCATAGATGATTTGCCAGAGTTGATGTCCTTTGTTCATGATAGTGGTGTTGAGAATTTTATCAGATGGAGTATGGTAACCCGAGAGATTCGACCTATGACTGTCAAGAGGCTCTGACAAAACCTTTTACACAAGGCAGAGTTAAATGATTTAATTCTGGATCAAGATTTATCAAAGAAAGCCGCCCGGCTGCACCGGGGACCAAGTTCGCATTTTATAGGCATCTAGAGAATGATTTTCTTCCCATCTTCAGCATGGATGATGATTTTGTTTATTGCAATAATGTGAAAGGCTTCATGGTTGCCATGAAATGTGAATACAATCAAGAAGATGAATCTATTCATAGAGGGCTCAAGCATTAGTTTTAAGCGTGTACCGCTGCGTAATGGCAATATGTTTGCTTCTATAACGATTGCACATTATGTAACGCTAAAGGAAAACTACGACTGTATGAAAATAGTGCTCGGAAAATACTGTATGGGAAGCACAATTGGGTTATATACAGAGACTTGAAACTGGTGGATTGCTTCTTGGGGAGCAAAGTGGTTAAAACACCTTTATGTGCCTTTGGGTCTGTCGAGGTAAAAGTGGCCACTAGACACAAAAGACATAGCCAGAGTTAAAGGAGTTCAATATTGGATATTTTAAACAAGCCTCTTGTTAATCCAGGGACGGTTTTGCTTCCGCCATTTCAAAACAAGCTTGAGCTGATGAAGCAGACTGTGAAAGCCTAGGACCAACATGGTGACCGTTTTCAAATATTTAACCAAAAATCTCTTCGTCTTGTTTTCTGCAACAATTAAGGCTCGACTGGCCACAAATTAGGTGGCTATTTCAGGGCGAGCAGGTTTTGGAGATCATGTCTGGTGTTAGAAAAAGAAGAAGTGTGGATTACTATTGCTGCGGTTGTGTCTGGTTTCCAGAGAAATAGGAAGTCGTCAAATTATGAAGAACCTGTACAGACCCCGTTAACCACTTGTTGTGGCCTAGTTAGGGCCAGAAATAAAAGACACCAGAAAGGAATTGAGTTAAATAAATATATTAACAAAAACAGTAATACAAACGAGAGTGTTATAGAAAGAATGTTCGGTCCGACTGTCAGAGCTGACTGTTGGAAAACTTCCCTCTCTAAAAGGCAGTACCTCCTCCTATTTATAGCTGGGAGAATGCATGCGTCCGTGGGTAAATTACCATAATACCAGTTTGCGAGCGCTGGACTACAACGTGAATGTAAAAGTCCCTTTTTCTGCAGAGTCATCTGGACTGATTCCCTGAAAATCTTAGCGCAGTGGGTGAAGAGCAAGGAGAAAGGTTCCACCGAGACTTCAAGACCAGGGCGTTTAAGTAAGCAGGGCAGGTGGGACACAAACGTGATGGTTGACTACTGCCGGTGTCTACAAACAGACTGACGCGATGAAAGTTAGCATGGAAGGCAGCGAAGAGAGAGTTCACTTTTGTGCCGCGAAATCTCCAGTTTGAAATAATCTTTCCTAGGATGAATAATCAAACCTTTTGAGTAAATATATTTGTTAAACAATAAAAAAAAATACTATTTGATTCATGTTAGTTTCTTATCTTAGTATTGCATTTAATGACTAAATTTACATCTTTTGGTATAAAAAAGTAAATTCCTGTTTAACAATAACAAAAAAAATAACGTGATATTGAGGACATTTCTGAACTCAGTACCATTAAATTAAGCAGGAAAATCTTAAAAAAGCAACACTTAATTAGTTTTGGTATGCTTGTAGGCATTTCTAACATAGATCTACACCCGTAAGCTTTTCAGGAAATATTATTCCAGTTAAGTTATAAACAGCCATTTCCACCCAGGTCCGATATATCCTGTCATATTTTTTGTTTACACCGAGTAGTAAGTAACAAACATCACAGTTTTAGCTTTTCGATTTTTTTAAAATTAAGTCCTGGCATTATTCTTACATCTTTACTAGTTTTTCTTTCATCTTATTTTCGATGTCATTATAGTAGAAGAGATATTAGTATTATTCTAGTTGCAGAAATAATAGCCTTATTCTAGTAGCAGACGTAATAGTATTATTCTAGTAGAAGACGTAATAGCATTATTCTAGTAGAAGACGTAATAGCATTATTCTAGTAGTATTATTCTTCTAGTAACAGACGTAATAGCATTATTCTAGTAGAATGTAATGCATTATTCTAGTAGAAGACGTAATAGTATTATTCTAGTAGCAGACGACGTAGCATTATTCTAGTATTATTCTAGTAACAGACGTAATAGCATTATTCTAGTAGAAGACGTAGCTAGACGTAATAGCATTATTCTAGTAACAGACGTAATAGTATTATTCTAGTACGTAGACGTAATAGCATTATTCTGGTAGCAGACGTAATAGTATTATTCTAGTAGCAGACGTAATAGCATTATTCTAGTAGGAGACGTAATAGCATTATTCTAGTAGAAGACGTAATAGTATTATTCTAGTAACAGACGTAATAGCATTATTCTAGTAGAAGACGTAATAGCATTATTCTAGTAGAAGACGTAATAGCATTATTCTAGTAGCAGACGTAATAGCATTATTCTAGTAGAAGACGTAATAGCATTATTCTAGTAGCAGACGTAATAGCATTATTCTAGTAGAAGACGTAATAGCATTATTCTAGTAGCAGACGTAATAGCATTATTCTAGTAGAAGACGTAATAGCATTATTCTAGTAGTAGATGTAATTCTATCATTCAAGTAGTAGAAGTAATGTTATTATTTTAATAGTAGAAGTAATGTTATTATACTAGTAGCAGGCGTAAGAGTATTATTCTAATAGTAGATGTAATAGTCTCATTCTAGTAGTAGAAGTAATATTATTATTCTAGTAATAGAAGTAATAGTATTAGTGGTAATATTTATACAATACAAAATGTGGCACAAGGCCAAAAAAGCGGAGGTGGGGAAAAAGGACGATCTTCATTTGTTTTAACTTTAAAACTTAGCTAACCACAAACACTGACCCAGACATACAAACAATATTTCTAACACCAAAACAACGCATTTTGCTTACCTTTCTTACTACATCCACCATAATACCTCATTGTCTCTATGAAAATCTTAAATGTACCCCATCTGTAAAACTCATTGTCTTGTCGAGAGGAGGGGGGGGATAAATCAAAGATTTAAAAACAAGGCTCAATGAGTATTTACAATATGAAACACAAATTATTTACATGAAACTAAACAAAATAATGTTAGTAATAAAAACCCCACAATCCTTAAATGTGGCAGAAACATCAGTTAACTGGACGCAATCAATCATATATATATATATATATATATATATATATATATATATATATATATATATATATATGAAGAAAAAATATACGGAAAAAACAAACAAAAATCCTAATATGCGATTATGCTGTTTTAATGTTAATATAATGTCAACGTCGGACGTTTCGGTCTAGTAGACCTTCTTCAAGACATATTCATAAAACATAATTAACATTATACAATATTTAATTCAACATGAAAAGACGATGGACATAAGAGTAAGACTAATCAAAACAGACAACTGAAATGTTTCAAGATCAGCGTTCCGTTTCAATATGATCACCTCGGCGTCACGTGGGCGATGTTGTGAAAACGTATTCCTAAAACAGAGTATTTTGAATGAAAAATGAAAAGAATATATTTTAAAATTTTCACAGAATCAAAATCGAAATTATGATCAGATTTAGTTGTGTGCACAAATAAAGCATGGCATATGAGGATTTTTATTTGTTTTTTCCGTATATTTTTTTCTTCATATATATATATATATATAAATATATATATATATATATATATATATATATATATATATATAGATATATATAACCAGGTATTGAACTCACAAAAACCTGCCACTGGATCAACTAACACCTTCATCCATTGTGCATTCAAACACAAAAACTAGTAGGATAAGATCCATTAGACATGGCACGAGAACTAGAACAGTCTAAGCAGCGAAATAAATATTTGAACTCAACCACTGAAGAAAGCCGGAGTGTACCTGGCCGGAACTAACTGATAAATATGGCAACAAAAGATGGTAATCCACCCACAGGAATTGCCAAATATCCTTGTCGAGTGGAGAACATGGAACCCATCTAAATTGACAAGAAGTTCCTGTCATAACTGAACATCCATTAGACATGGCAAGCAGAACTAGAACAGCGGTAGCTCAGCGCAGAATAAATGGTTCGGTTTGATATTCCAACCACCTGAAGAAAGCCGGAGTGTACAACGGCCGAAACGTGGTGATAAATATGGCAACAAAGATGAGGACAATAGTCCGAACAATGCAAATATTGTACATAATAACTCGTCTCTGAAATCTAGACAAATAAATGGGTGAAAAATATTCCAGATATAGTGATATTCCAAGCGTAGCTTAGATGTGGCACAAGGCCGAGATTATAGAGCACCCAGTGAGGATCGAACTCACTGATTAGTCAACCGAGACAAGCTTGCTAACCATTACACCACCTCGAGGTACCCAAAATATTCCAGGTATAAGAAGAATTCAGTATTATTATTTTTATTTCATGCACGCATGTGTTTGAGGAGGTAGGTTTAAATTGGTTGTAGGAGGGGTTGGTCGAAGCGGCGGGGGTTTGAAGGATATATATATATATATCGAAAAGAATATGTGATTGAGTGAGTGGAAGATGAATGACATGCAAACAAAATTAGGAAAAGAAAAAAAAATAGAAAGAAGGAAAGAGATAGACGTATTTACATCCATCTTGATAAAGAGGCATATATTAATGAGGCAGAGGTGTGGGGGTTTATTCCCAAAATCTTAAGTCTCTCTTTCTGATTGTTAGCTAAGGTTTATTTTTTTTTTAATTTTGTTCATCTCCCTGTCACGCATATTCTCAATATAATTGTCAGCGCCACATCTCTGTCACTTAAAATCGTTTTTGCGATGTACTTATCCAGCATTTCCTGCCATAGAAGGTATATTTTGCACTGCAGACGAGCAGTCTTCCTCACCTCTAACGATATATTTTTTCATTAATACTTTACTAACATTGTGGAAACCATCTTTAATTGTCCCTATGCCTGAACTTCCCTTGATTGTTATTGCGCTGCCCAGTTCAATTTTCCGATTGGTTCTGACCTATCTTTATTTATATGTGGACTATTATCTTTATCTCTGTTGTTATCATCACGGCCTTTCGGAACAATTACCATCTCTAGACGAGGTGTTATTCTTATTTTCTTTAAGTGGACACATGCTTCTTGAAGCAGGTATCCAAGAAAGACGTTCCCCCACTACTTGCGAAATGAGCTGCAAGTTTATCACACGCAATATCAATGGAAACCTGAACGGAGTTAGAATCAACAAGGAAGATGCGTCCTTGTGCTGACAAGGGGTGGGGGTCCGCATTAAGTTCCTGTCAAAAGGCAGCAATGAAGCTCCAAGTTGCCGGTTTTTCCTTCACAGGGAGCGGCAAAGACCACAAACGAAGTACACAAGGGATATAATTTTGGCTTCATTTCTTGAAGCTCTTTCATTCGTTTTCCAACATCCACTGTCTTTCTTCATGTTGCTAACAGACGACAGATTTAGGAAAGTTACTCTAATCGGTAAGGACAAAATTATCATTCTATTATAAGGACATGGGATATTGCTAGGTAGGTCTCCGTGCATTGGAAGCTCTATGATTCTGAGTTAGCTATTATATTTCGAATCTCTGCATGGAATTTATGCACGTCACACAAGTAACGTTTTCTCTTCAGAGTTGGCATTGGTTTTTATTAGCAAATATTCGTGTTGCATAACAATAAGTATTTAGTATAAAAATCGAAGTCTCCATAAATTTGTCTTTCGCAGCCTGTCACATCCAAACCCTTCACCTAACTCTACCTCGATAGCAACTTCTCCAACATGTATCAGTCACACACACACACACACACACACACACACACACACACACACACACACACACATATATATATATATATATATATATTAAAGATCAATTGCAAATCAAGTATGGATAGGAATCTGACAGGATTCTAAGATAAAGAAGAAATAGAAAGAGCTTGGGAAAAAATAGATAAAACGAAAGAACTTTGGTATTTTGAGTTTTGTTTGGGTCGATTCTCGTTGGTCAGTCATATATCACACGTTTAAATCATTACATTATATTGCCATCCTTCTTTGAATCCATTCTTAAAGAATCTAACTTATATCTAATACAAACAGTACTTTGCATCAAAAAACAGACTCGGATTAAAATGGAGTGCTACAAAACTGCGCCGACTGACAGCCCAAAGGTGAAAACTTTAAAACATCACCTACCAGATAGACACATAAACAATTACGAATATACATTACCATCCGATGCAACAAACTATAATTCTATGAAATTACACACACACAAAAACACACATTATATATATATATATGTGTGTGTGTGTGTGTGTGTGTGTGTGTGTGTGTGTGTGTGTGTGTGTGTGTGTGTGAAAAGTGTATATAAATATAAATAAATATATATATGTATAATTATTTATATATTATATGCGCGGTACTTATTAGAAAGCGCTCAATTATTATTATAATAATAATTTTTACCTATCATAATTTTACACAAACCCCACCACACGTATATACATACATGCGAGGAAATATTTTTCAGCGAAAAAAAAAAAAATATATATACATAATATGACATGTATACAGTCACGAGAAACTAACGTGACATTTCCGCCACACTTCCAATGTTTAAATTTCAACATTTCAACATACAAATGCGTATGTATAGACATAACACCACCCGTATACATACATGTGTCATAGCCGAAACTGCCCACATATGTTTATATATGTATGAGTCCCGATGGACGACCAAGTATGTATATGTGTCTGCATACATCGATGTTTGCGTTAGTACGATGAATGACAAAACGACGAAATATATATATATAAAGAGGGAATATATATATATATATATATATATATAGAGAGAGAGAGAGAGAGAGAAAATAATATTTTGAAAATCACCTAATATTTATATCTACCTATATGTAATATTTATATTACATGTACTTTTACAGAGAATTACTCAAATGAAAATTGTTTTACTTACAAGTAGGTTTTCAGAAAAAATGTTTTACTTTAAATGTATATTTACATATCTATATACATACGTATACACATAATGAAATGGATTAAGTCCGACAATTATTTAATCTATTTTCTGTTTATACGTTATATTTATAGATACAATTAATTTAGTTAAATGCTCTGTTTTATTTTATTTTATTTTATTTCATTTAATTAAAATATATTAATTACATTTACCGACCTGAAGTTTCGAGAAATTTTGTAAAGAATATGCATTCTCCGAAGGGAATCGAACTTATATTCATATATACGGAATCCGTCATTTGACCTGAAGTACTGCAAAAATTGAGCTACGGAGAAGCGTATGATTACCAATGTCTAAATTACTGTTTATAAACACACAATCTTCGACGATTTTTATTGATCGATCATATTTGCTCACACCATTACACCCCACCTCCTGCTTGCGCCGTTTTTTTTTTACACATTTAAAATGGAATTCCTCGGTTGGGCCGCAACTGACAAAGGTTTTTCCATCTGATCCAAAGATACGAAAGCGTGACTCGTCACTCCAAAGAACACTACATTAGTCGTCTGTTGTCCATTGAATGTGACTTTTCGTGAAATTCAGCCGCTTGAGTAGATTCCTCTCTGAAATAATTGTCTTTTTTTCTAGCAATGCACCCGAATAATCCAAATTCTCTTAGACAGTTTCAGACAGTTGGCGGCGCAAAACTAACACCAGTTTTACCAGATAATTGGCTGCAAATGTCTACGGTCGTTAGAATTCGGTTAGCTTCAGAAAGCCTATGAATTTCTCTATCCAGTTCCACTGTTGGTTTTCTTGGGGCTCCTGATCTTTGCCTATCTTTATATTGTCCAATATCCTGGTAAAGCTTCCAAGCCTGAACACAAGCCGTTTCGCTGCACTTTAATTGCTTGTTTATGTTCATAAAGAAAACGTTTTGTTGATGAAGTAACACTATTTTTGATCTAGTCACTGGGCTAAGGCTACGATGCTCTCCCTTAACGAATTAATTGTTACTAAAATATATAATGCATTAACCCATTACCTGCCATGAGCCTCATTTGGGGATCTGTTAAACTTAAACTCCCTACATGTTATTCCTTGTATTTACATTGAATTGTTTACATACATTGCATTTGCAGAGGTGTATTTTACAAAACTTAGCATTTAAAGTTTTTATTATTAGCCGTAACAAGACACTTTCTGTTGTAATTTTACATTTCACGAGTAGAAAAATAATGAGTATTTTGAAAAGTATTTTTTTCTCATTTTTAATCAATATTATTTTTTGATATTTTATACACATATATATTTGATTTTCTAGTTTCTATAAAAACGACAATGGTAACTACTGAAACGGACGAGTTCTTGTGGGGAATATGGAAATTGTAATGAGTGAATGGGTCGTGAATTAGATTAGCTAGGTATAAAAATAAGTTTACCAGCCTCAACCCCTCCCCTATTTTGGCCTTGTGTCCTAATTATCTATTCTTATACGTAATAAATAACAATAATTCATAGTCTAGAACCTGAATCCTCAGCAGATTGCACTGAATGGCCGTTTTGTCCTCTTTGGGATTCATTAGTTATGCGCATCCACAACCGAGAATCGAAACAAGCATTATGCCGCTGGGCAATATATATATATATATATATATATATATATATATATATATATATATTATATATATATATATATAGTGATTTTCCAAGCGTAACTTAGATGTAGCACAAGACCGAAATTAGGGGTCCCCCCCGTGTTTAAATATCCAAACAAATACTTCTAATTTTAATATTTTATTATCAATATTGATAGTTAAAGATTATTAAATTTAAATTTAAATTAAATTATCAATTTAAAATGAAAATATCTCCACATAATAAATATTTAATCTCACATAATTTCACCAGAGCCCTTTTAAAGGACTCGGATACATATATATATATATATATATATATATATATATATATATATATATATATATATATATATATATATAAATATATATATATATTAAAAGGGCTCTGGTAAAATAGAATATTATAATGGAACCTTAAGGTGGTCTGTTTTTCTTTTATATATATATATATATATATATATATATATATATATATATGTGTGTGTGTGTGTGTGTGTGTGTGTGTGTGTGTGAAAATATATAGAAAATAGGAAGGAACTGGTTAGGTCAATAATCCAAAGTCCCTTAGTATTTTAGTTATTATTTTTAAAAAATAGTGCTCGATACAAAAGTAGAGCATAAATATAATTATTTATTTAAAAATATGATTTCTTATGTCGCGATTTGGAATCATATTTTTAAATCAATAATATATATATATATATATATATATATATATATATATATATATATATATATATATATATATATAGTGGTAAATATACATACATATGCAAAATATATAAATACCCATACATGTATATTTTTAGAATAAAAATTCCAAGAGGAAGAATCCAGGTAGAACTCAATGTCCAGGACAGAGTAAGGATATAATAAGTATATATATATATATATATATATATATATATATATATATATATATATACGTGTTGACAGTACAAACATAATAGCATCATTTGTATGTAAAACGAAGGCTAAAATAAAGCTTTATTATTAAAAGCAAAAAATAAAATACTAAGTAATATTAACTCTGAACATTGACACAATATGTTGACTGTATTTTGAAAATTAAAATTCTTTAACGCTAAATACATGCGCAAAT
This sequence comes from Acanthosepion pharaonis, assembly GCA_903632075.3. Classification (NCBI taxonomy): domain Eukaryota; kingdom Metazoa; phylum Mollusca; class Cephalopoda; order Sepiida; family Sepiidae; genus Acanthosepion; species Acanthosepion pharaonis. Next base: position 851,899 of record CAHIKZ030005453.1, on the reverse strand, counting down.
CAATGCATTTCCTGTTAACAGTGACTATAATTCATTCTTGATAATGGCTAAATGTATAGAAGCAAGTGCTTGGGAAAAATAAAATAAATTTGGACAGTTTTGTATAGTATATCTACGGAAGAGAAAATATATAAAATCATATCATTTATATAAATAAAATCATATATTTAATGATACTTGCATGAAAGAAGGATTGCTGCTAAATACAGACACATTATATAAATATAGACATATATATATATATATATATATATATATATATATATATATGTATGTGTGTGTGTGTGTGAAAAAGTATATAAATATAAATAAATATATATATGTATAATTATTTATATATTATATACATACTTATTAGAAAGCGCTCAATTATTATTATAATAATAATTTTTTACCTATCATAATTTTACATTAAACCCCCACCACACGTATATACATACATGCGAGGAAATATTTTTCAGCGAAAAAAAAAAATATATATATACATAATATGACATGTATACAGTCACGAGAAACTAACGTGACATTTCCGCCACACTTCAATGTTTAAATTTCAACATTTTCAACATACAAATGCGTATGTATAGACATAACACCACCCGTATACATACATGTGTCATAGCCGAAACTGCCCACATATGTTTATATATGTATGAGTCCCGATGGACGACCAAGTATGTATATGTGTCTGCATACATCGATGTTTGCGTTAGTACGATGAATGACAAAACGACGAAATTCCCCCCACCACTTCCACAATAACACCAATACACGCAATCTACATAAACCCAAATTTTTTTAAAACATTAATCAGTTTGTCTGACGATCGCTAAAGCGTGAAACCCAGGGTCACAAACTCCGCTCATCCAACTAAATATATATATATATATATATATATATATATATATATATACATATATATATGTTGTTATGATGTTGATTTGGTGGTTAATAGAGACAAACGCCAAATAACACGTAACAATAAAAAGGGTTTTAATAGGTTGGTAAAAAGGTACAGAAATCGCCTGAGTAGTCAATAACTAGCTCAGCTAAGAACATCTTGGTCTATCTATCTTCCCCATGTCAACTGACATGCCACTATTTAAAGTCTTTGTTCACAGACGCAGATAAATTCATCTTCAAGAGGGGTGGTAGGTTTCCGACACAACATATATATATATATATATATATATATATATATATATATATATATAAATATATATATATATATGGTGTTCAATAACTTTCACCGATTTTAAATGGGAATTGAGTTTACGTATCTGATGACATTTCTTTCTTTTTCCTTCAGATTTAACAACTTAAATCTTTGGCACTTACAACTATGAAAAGATAAACAATCAAAGCGTTAAGGTTATCGAACCCAAAAATAGATGTTCAAACAGAAATGCATTTTGCGCACTTCGCGATTTTTTGGGTCAATATAATCGACCAACTGAGAGTGCAATTGGAAAAAATTGTTCGTAAATTTAAACAAACTAAGTCGGTGGCAGATGTGAAAACACCATTTCGTGCTTGTTTTCGCCGTTCAGCTGAATACATTGCTGCACTGCCCGAGAATGTGGCCGAAAAACCAGGCACCTCTTTTCGTCATCGAGCGCAGGAATTGAAGCTCTCTACAACAACGTTACATAGAATTTTTACAAAATATTTGTCTCTACACGCTGACAAAATTCAATTGATACAAGAACTGAAACCTTCTGACCATTCCGAGCGCACGAGCAAAGACATCCCGATGAAGATTTCTCGCAAAAATCCTCTCTAGTGATGAAACCCATTTTCATCTTTAAAAAGCAGAATCGTCAGATTTGGGCTGATGTTAATCCAACGAAGGTTGTTGAAAAGCCACTGCATCCACAAAAGGTCACTATGGCGACAAAGATGAGGACAATAATCCGAATAATATAAATAATGTACATAATACCATCTCAGAAATATCTAAAAAGCCGAAACGTTGTAATAAATATGGCGACAAAGATGAGATAATAATCCGAATAATGTAAATAATGTACATAATAATTCATCTCAAATATAGACGTTACTGAAAGGCCGAAACGTTGTAATAAATATGGCGACAAAGATGAGGACAATAATCCGAATAATATAAATAATGTACATAATACCTCATCTCAGAAATATAGACAGATACTGAAAGGCCGAAACGTTGTAATAAATATGGCGACAAAGATGAGGACAATAATCCGAATAATATAAATAATGTACATAATACCTCATCTCAGAAATATAGACAGATACTGAAAGGCCGAAACGTTGTAATAAATATGGCGACAAAGATGAGGACAATAATCCGAATAATATAAATAATGTACATAATACCTCATCTCAGAAATATAGACAGATACTGAAAGGCCGAAACGTTGTAATAAATATGGCGACAAAGATGAGGACAATAATCCGAATAATATAAATAATGTACATAATACCTCTCATCTCAGAAACATACTGAAAGATACTTGAAATAAATATGGCGACAAAGATGAGTTGTAATAAAATAATGTACATAATACCTCATCTCAGAAATATAAAGATGAAAGGACAAACGTTGTAATAAATATGGCGACAAGATGAATAAATAATAAAATAATGTACATAATACCTCATCTCAGAAATATAGACCCAGATACTGAAAGGCCGAAACGTTGTAATAAATATGGCGACAAAGATGAGGACAATAATCCGAATAATATAAATAATGTACATAATACCTCATCTCAGAAATATAACAGATACTGAAAGGCCGAAACGTTGTAATAAATATGGCGACAAAGATGAGGACAATAATCCGAATAATATAAATAATGTACATAATACCTCATCTCAGAAATATAGACAGATACTGAAAGGCCGAAACGTTGTAATAAATATGGCGACAAAGATGAGGACAATAATCCGAATAATAATAATGTAAATATCTCAGAAATATAGACAGATACTGAAAGGGCAAACGTTGTAATAAATATGGCCAATAATCAATAATATAAATAATGTACTCAGAAATATAGACAGATACTGAAAGGCCGAAACGTTGTAATAAATATGGCGACAAAGATGAGGACAATAATCCGAATAATATAAATAATGTACATAATACCTCATCTCAGAAATATAGACAGATACTGAAAGGCCGAAACGTTGTAATAAATATGGCGACAAAGATGAGGACAATAATCCGAATAATATAAATAATGTACATAATACCTCATTTCAGAAATATAGACAGATGCTGAAAGGCCGAAACGTTGTAATAAATATGGCGACAAAGATGAGGACAATAGTCCGAATAAGGTAAATAGTGTACATAATACCTCATCTCAGAAATATAGACAGATGCTGAAAGGCCGAAACGTTGTAATAAATATGGCGACAAAGATGAGGACAATAGTCTGAATAATGTAAATAAAGAAATTATTGTCAGTTTTTTTATTCAGTTTTATCAGTTTTCTTAAAGCTTATCGATTATTAAGACCCATAGTGTGTACAAACTTTACAGAGTGATTATTGTCCCCACCACTTTCGACAATTTCATTAGCCATTTTCAAAGGTTTTCTTTCTTACATTTTTGTGTCGATATCCTAAGCGAAACTGTCTATACAGTGCTTATATTTCAGAATAAAGCCAGCAAAATTACATTTATGTACATGGTTTTACCCAGCTTTCATCTCCTAGGAGATTGCCGTAACCCAATCATCCTCTCATCAGTTCAACTGCTATTTGGATTTTTACTGTTCAAATTGAGCAAATACTAATATTTCCAATGTCCAGCTTTTGAATATTGATTAGTTAGCTATTTTGTCTTCGACCATATCCCCCCCAACCCCACCCGGCCACGCGTTTTTGTCCATGCCAACAAAGTTGATCCTATTTTGATAAATTAAATCACTCGGTCAGGGTCCCTCTGAAGGGGATTCGTCCTGTCTAGTTCTATAATTATTCTTTACTGTTTAATTTGTTTGTTAAGGCGGAACTATTTAAATAGCCATTTCTTAAAACATGCTGGCGTTAATCAAATTGTCTGGTGAGGAGTTTTCAGTGAAAGAAGAAAGTTGGTAAGAATAAAAGAACAGAGAGAGAGAGAGAGAGAGAGAGAGAGAGTTGTTGAGTAAAAGAGAGACAGAAAAATATACGAGAGAAAGTGAGTAAAAGGAAAGCAGAAAGGAAAAAAAGAGTGAGTCGGCGTGGAGTAAAAGAGTAATATAGTTTTAGTGCAGTGCTTTTCAACCCTTTCAAGCAAGGGCACACTTTGGAGCAAATGAAAATATCACGGCAAACGTAGCAAAATTTTAAAGGATATACATTTATATGCTATGAAAACAAACCATTTTTTTTTTTTTAAATACACACAAATATTTTTGCAGCTATTTTAGTGTGAAACCTGTGCTTGGTGTTTTTTTCTCGATTTTTGGAATCTCTATCTATATATGGCAGGGTGTGTGTGTGTGTGTGTGTGTATGACGAATGCCCGGCCGCAATTTTCGACGGATTTGCACCAAAATTTACATGCACATGCTCCAAGTCAGCGGAAACGCCAAGACCAACTTTGCATTTCCCAACTCCCATCGATAGTGGGAATAATTGATTTTTTCATGCTTCTACGGCAGTTTTCACGTAGTTTGCGGCCATTTTCTACTGGCCAGAGTGAGAGCCTATAGCTGGCTGCCACGAATAGGCAGGAAGATTCTATCGGCCAGCGTGAGAGCCAACAGCTGACTAACACGAATGTTAACTAGCATGTAAAAAAATTCGATAGCTGCATTCGTCACAAGTGGGAAAAATTTAAATTTGCATGGCACTTTACTCCAATTGGCTCATTCGCTTGCTTAAACTCAACGTTGATTCTGATTCCGCATAACTGGGTTGGGTGTGAAAAAATATTTGTTGTTAACATTCTTTTTTCATTCGGTTTTTCCAGTTACGGGTCCTTTTTGTTAAAGCTGATCGTTTTGTGTTCATTTTGTTTAGTTCTTTTTTCTTAACAGATTCAATGTTTAGTATAGAGCTTAGAAAAAATTCGCAGCAGTGTGAGATAGGCAAGAAGTAAGGCATGTAGCAACATCAGCACATTGCAACCAAAAACGTTTGAGGTGTATCTCTTCATTTTAATTTATATATATATATATATATATATATATATATATATATATATAATTAAGTTTTTTCAAAAAGTAAATGATAAGAACTATGGACTTTTAACCTCTCTGTTCTTTCTATATATATATATATATATATATATATATATATATATATATATATATATATATGTATAATTGTATCGTTGGCAATTGGGTAGAGCGAGGGAGTTAGGTTTGGATTGCGCACACAGAAATTGACGGAGACAAACTTACGGTGAATCTCTAACTAAACTCTCGATATTTACCCAAGTCCTCCTCACAAGGTGGGATGTGGCACAAGGCCGTTTCTTAACGTGTGGCTATCCGATTCGTAGCCTCTCTGTCCAGATCAAGAATCGGACCGTTTTTTATAACATTTGGAGACCCACATAACTTCCCGTGGCTACCCTTTCTTCTGGTATGTTGCCTACGCATCTTCGTGTCGTCACACCTCTTTGCACCCACTGAAACACGCCTTTTCTTCTGCTCAGGACACATGTGCGCCCTGTTTATTCAAGGTTCAGGACACCTTTGCGTCTTGTTTATTTTAGCCACCGGATGCATTTTCTGTTGCTGCTATCACCAGTTCCGATTTCCACTCACACTCTGATGCAGTGGAAGTAAGGTCAAAGGTCTTTCCTCAAAAACATTTAACTGAAGTCCAATACTAAAAGGGATATTTATGAATGGATTTCGAATCCAATCATACTTTTCCGTGACAATATTCGCGACACACTTAAGGGGATGACGCTGTACACTAGTGAGCCACGGTAGAGAATCAATGATTTAGATTGATAAAGTAAAAAAAGAATAAGACGTGCGCAAAGATGGTAGTAAAAGGTGTAGGAGATGCATAAACTGGGAGAAGTAAAAAGGTTTGTGTGGAGGTGAAAGCGAGAGGAAAAGAATAAAATATGTGTGCGAGAGTAGAAAGGGGAGAGAATAAACTAAAAATGAACAAAAACCAACAGAAAATGATGGAGGGAAGCTAGAAAACAGGAGTAAGTATCAATTGCAAGAAAACAGGATGCAAGCTCGTTATAAAAATGGGTAGATCAACATGCAAATTACATATTGGAGATGTCAAAATCAAGCAATTACAATTAATATCTGGGAAGTATTTTTTTTAACAGAGGGCAGACAGTGCGACACCGAAATACGGAGGCGTATAGACAGAGCGAATGAAGTCTTTTAAAAGCTAAGCAAAGTACTAAGAAACAGGATAATTTCGTGAAAAACAAAGAAAAGAGAACTGAATTAACATGTGAGCAACGATAAAGTTTTAGAGAAAATGGAAACGAAAAGGACAATATTTGATATTAGAAAGAGACAGTTAACATTTCTAGGGTACATAATTAGGAAAGAAGGCTTGGAAAATTTGTCACACTCAGGAAATTTTGAAGGCAAGAGTCGCAGAGGAAAGTAGCCCAGAAGCTACCTAATGAACTTTGTTTGGCAGAACAGAGATTTAGAGAGATAGATAAAAATAATTTACTAAGAACAACAAAGGACAGGAAATAAAGAAGAAGAAGAAGACAAACAAGAAGAAGAACTAGAAGAAGAAGAAGAAGAAGAAGAAGAAGAAGAGAAAAACAAGAAGAACTAGAAGAAGAAGAAGAAGAAGAAGAAGAAAACAAAAGAACTAGAAGAAGAAGAAAAGAAGAACTAGAAAAACAAGAAGAAGAAGAGAAAACAAGAAGAAGAAGAAGAAGAAGAAAAGAAGAAGAACAAGAAGAAGAACTAGAAGAAGAAGAAGAAGAAACAAGAAGAACTAGAAGAAGAAGAAGAAGAAGAACAAAAATAACTAGAAGAAGAAGAAAAACAAGAAGAAGAACTAGAAGAAGAAGAAGAAGAAAAAACAAGAAGAAGAACTAGAAGAAGAAGAAGAAGAAAAACAAGAAGAAGAAAAACAAAAAGAAGAAGAAGAAGAACAACAACAACAACAACTAGAAGAAGAAAAACAAGAAGAAGAAGAACAAGAAGAAGAACTAGAAGAAGAACAACAATAACAACAACAAAAAGAACTAGAAGAAGAAGAAGAAGAAGAAAAACAAGAAGAAGAAAAAAAAAAAGAAGAAAAACAAAAACAACAAGAACTACTAAAGAAAAACAAGAAGAAGAAGAACAAGAAGAAGAACTAGAAGAAGAAGAAGAACAACAACAACAAAAAGAACTAGAAGAAGAAGAAGAAGAAGAAGAAAAACAAGAAGAACTAGAAGAAGAAGAAAAAGGGAAAAACAAGAAGAACTAAAAGAAGAAGAAGAAGAAAAAAAGAAGAAGAATAAGAAGACAAACAAGAAGAAGAACTAGAAGAAGAAGAAGAAGAAGAAGAAGAAGAAGAAGAAGAAGAAGAAGAAGAAGTAAAAACAAAAGTAACTAGAAAAAGAAGAAGAAAAACAAGGAGGACTAGAAGAAGAAGAAGAAGAGAAAAACAAGAAGAAGAAAAACAAAAAGAGGAAGAAGAACAGCAACAAGAACTAGAATAAGAAAAACAAGAAGAAGAAGAACAAGAAGAAGAAGAACAACAACAACAAGAACTAGAAGAAGAAGAAAAACAAGAAGAAGAAGAAGAATACGAACAAGAAAAAGAAGAACAAGAAGGAGAACAAAAAGAGAAAAACAAAAAGAATAGAGTTTCGATGGAAAATAACGAGATACGAAGTATGAAAAAAAGATTTTCTGGAAAAGAAATATAAATGTCTTAAAAAAATCTGTGAGGAGATTGTTTATCATTTGTTGTCATAAAGGAGCACTGATATTACATAACATTTCAGTACCATTTGCTTTTTTTTAGGGATTTTTTCCTGTTTCTTAATCCTTTACTTAACTTGTGGAAGAGAACGTTCTCTCTGCTAGTTTGTCCTTCAGTTTTCTGTACAAGCATTATTAAAAACAAACTCCATCTCTCTATTTTGAGATTCCTTAGTGACTTTAGGCAACTTCATACCTTCCCAATTAGATTGCTTTAGGCTTAGGTTAATAATTTACAATAACAGACCGTTTCCTGCTGTTGTGGTTAACAAACCATTTCTTTGAGTGTATATTTGAGAAACTGTCTAACAATTGACAACAAACATTTATCTTGTAAGTATTGGGTAATTCTCCCACAGGTTAAAATATTTGTATCGCTTGTTAATAGCAACCATGCATTATATATATATATATATATATATATATATATATATATATATAAAAAATATATTTATATATAATATCATATATATATTAATATAAATATATTTATATATAATATATATATAATATTAATTATATAAACATAAAAATGTCTTAAAAAATAATTGTCGGACTTTGTCCATTTAATAATGTGTGACGTCATTTGTTTACATTTGGATATGAATGTACGAGAGAAAATCATGGAGAATTGTGTTTAGAAACAGTAAAATCGACCTTGCTAACCGAACGCTCCTCTGCGGCCCAATCGGTAAAAAGATACAGGTTCGATTCCTGTCGGAGGATGCATATTTTTTATGAAAATTACCCGGACATTCAGGCCAGTTAAATATTTGTATCTATAAAAAAGAACGTATAAACTTAAAAATAATTGTCGGACTTTGTCCATTTCATAATATATATATATATATATATATATATATATATATATATATAATTAATTATTTTAAAATATGATTCCAACTATGGAGATTTATTTATTTTTTATTTTATTAAAATAAAATAAAATAGAATAAAAAAATAAATAAATCTCCATAGACACGCATACGAGACTAGGGTTAATACATCTTCCGTTTCAAATTTAGACACTCCCACCTTTCCCTGACTCGACATCTATGAAAGTAACTCTATACTGTTATTTACTATTAACACCCAACACACGTCTACCCAATTTAAACAATTCGCCCTAGCTGTTACCATGGAAATTTTGATTTCAAATATTAAAACACGTAAATTTCAGAAATACGTTATTCCAAAAAAAAAATTCGCTTGAAGATGGAACAGAGCTTACTTTAACTCAATTTAATTCAAATAATTATATTGAAGTTTTCGGGTCTTGTTTTGAAACATGAGATCTCTTATGTCGCGAGTTGGAATCATATTTTTAAATAAATAATTATATTTATGATCTACTTTTGTATCGAGCACTATTTTTTAAAAATAATAACTAAAATGCTAAAAGAACTTTTGGATTATTTACCTAACCAGTTCCTTCCTATTTTCTATATATTTTCACACATATATATATATATATATATATATATATATATATATATATATATATATGAATATAGATAACTAGACTCGTTTCGAAAAACCCTCGAATTTTTGATTTGCTAATCAAATCAATCTCGAGGGAAAAAAAGGTTTTAAAAAAAAAAGAAAGAGCTACAAACATGAACTTCTGCCGACAAAAAATCGCACAGATGCAGGTCTGAAGCCCAAAAAAAAACCCCGATACGAGTAACAACTAACAACAAAAGAGCTCAATACAACCGTAGAGCAGACCTAGATACACCTAGTGAGCCAGACAAACCTTAGGTTTCACCTAAACGGATCGTCAGGAAAGTTTGGCCAAACTTTCCCTGACGATCCGTTTAGGTGAAACCCTAGGTGGTTTTGCTCACTAGGTGCATCTATATATATATATATATATATATATATATATATATATATATATATATATATATATATATGCCGGAATATATCGAACTCACTAGTAATTGATCTAGAGAGACAAGCTAACCATTACGCCACATCGAAGTGTCCATGTGATGCAGAATATGAAAAGAAGGCCTTTTCGTGAAAGAAGATGAAAGCATCAAAATGAAAGAGGGGGAAGAATGAGAAAGGGAGGGAGGGGGGAGAGGGAGAGAATAATGGCGTGAAATGAAATTGTGCGATGGAAGCGAAGTACAAATATGAACATTTATTTTCTTCTTGTCAAATCCAGTTACGAATGTGCCTTTCCAATCAATACATAATTGTCATTACTTAATACAATTACGATAAAGAAAAAAAATATTAAACAAAAATAACAAATCAATGAGAAAAATGTTTAAAATTCTTCTTGTTAATCCGTAAGGAATTTGCTCAAGCATATATTTTTCGACAAGTGAATTTTCTCAGTAAACGTGATAAGAAAGCGAGAATGGACGTTAACTGCAAACGAGAAGCGCGCAAACATGGCGCCACAAAAGAAAAAATAGATGTCCGAATTTGGCACATTCTGGCTAACAAATTTCCGTAATAGAAACGTTAGTCAGTGGCAAAATTTTAAAATAAATTTTAAATAGGATTTAAATAGCAGCTATTTCTTTCCTCTTAAATCCTGAAACTTTGAAATAATGAACTAGATGTTTAATCAAATTTTCGCCGGCATCTCCAGAAATATTTTTTAATAAAATCGTTACGTCTTGGTAGATACTACGTTGTGTTTAAAAGTTTTTCGAAATTAATTTTTGTCTCAAATAAGGACAATAATAATAATTTTTCAAGAAGCTGACTTATTTTTAAATCAATGTATTTTTTTTTTTAAAACTACGAGAATATAATACAGATATACCCTGTTTTATATATAAATAAATACCTGTCATCGTCGTTGGCGGAACCTATTGCCGAGTATTGGGGTATTCATCAATTTTCCTTTTGTACGCGATAAGTCCTAATACCCTTGGGAAAGAGTAAGAATCATCTTCTCTCCACCAGCTATGGGCAAATAGCAGAATTCCATAGCGTTGGATGGCAACTGATCTATCGCAGAAAGAAATGGCAATCTACTGCGGGAAAAATCTGCTTCGTCAGTCATGGTCGCTTAAGCGTGTATCACGCATTTTCCAGGTCCAGGATTTTAACTCCAGGTGGTGGTTGATGTCCTGGTCGTGGTTGGAACAGGGCCTTGGTCTTTTCCCATTTAATTATCAGTTCTTAGCATATATATGCTCTGGTTTGGTTTGGTTTGGTTTACGGCATATCAAAAAGTATTGCCAGTAATAATATTTTCTTCAAAAATTTATTGCTGGTAATAATTTTTTTACAAAAATGTATTACTCGCATTAAAACTTATTTTTGCACTTTCATAATGTTTTGACACCAGTTTTGGGGTAAACTATTTGCCCATAGCTGGGACCTTAACAGGTGTTACCACCCAGGGTGAGGGTGCACCTGGGAACACCAGCAATTAAGAGGCGGTTTCACGCTCCTCAAAACCTCCTGTCGGACGTAGTTTATCGTCTTACCAGGACGTGGATGTAGTTTATCATCATACCCAGGGCGGTATATGCTCTCGAGAAGTTGTCAACTGAGTTCTGGAGGTCTTCGACTTCATGTCGTACGTTTATAAAAAACGATAATTTTTTTTCTTATTTGTCTTGATATTTTTTTAGACTGTATTTTCAATATTTTAAACAGATCTTACAAATTATTAAAGTTTTTTTTTTTTATTAAGGCTTTGTGGCTTAAGAGTGAAAACACAATCTAAGGTACAAGATTTACATAATAAGATTGTTATGGTACAGGTTAGGACCCAAGGAAGAACAACACGAACACAAGAGTAGAAATAACGAAGGTATATTACACGAAATAATAATGCAAGATGTGGAAGGTGTTAGTATGACTGTCAGTCTGGTTGGGAGTGAACTACTATCGGCTCGACTAGATTCGATATTTACTTGCCCCCCATCCCCCACGAGGGAAAGAGGTGGCACAAGGCCGAGGTTTACGTGGGTTTTCCGAGCCCGTAGGCTCGGCCAAAAATGCCCGCAGAATCTGTAAAAACAGAATCGGGTTGATCAACCTCCCCGAACGAGACTCTGCCCTTCGGCGGAGACTCGTCCGGGTTCCTCTCTGCTCAGAGGCAGAGAGTTCGACCGTCAAACCCGAGATTTAGCCAGCTCGGCTTGATTCGTATCTAGCCACCCACCAGGAGGGGATTTGGAATACCTGGCACAAGGGAGCCGTCCGTTTATCGTGGGTTTCCCAAGCCTGTAGATTCAGTATCGGCTAAAAAAATGCCCATAGAACCCCCGTATAAAAACGAGATCGGGTTGAGTCAACCTCCCCCGAACGAGACTCTGCCCTTCGGCGGAACCTCGTCCGGGTTCCTATCTGCTCAAAGGCAGAGAGTTCGACCGTCAAGTCGAAAAGCTCGGTTTGATTCGTCCCTCTCTCTTGAGAGGCGTAGTATACATAGTGTTAGGAAGAGTTCATTCTGTAGTTATAGGTAAGGACCCATGACAACGTTGCTAATAAAACTGTGGGGTTTTGATAATTATTACATAAATATCTATATGAATTTAAACAAAACTAACTCCGAAGAATATACTTGTATATAGTGAAATAAAAAGTTGTTGTGGAGATGATTCGATTTTTTTAAGTTCGATTAGATTAAAATGGCAAACGATCTCAAACATTATCTACATTCTCTTGTTAACCGGGGCAAAAATTGATTGTTAAGTTTAACGCATCTAAAACGAAACTGCTTGCTATTAATCATCTGAGAGAACCTTTGCTGACTTCCATCAGCATGGCTAATGCTAACCTCAAGGAAAATAACTCGTTCCACCTTTCCGGTGACATGAAGTAGAATGATTATATTGAATCATTTTCTAGGACTGCTGCTAGGAAATTTTTGTCGTACTAGACAATTCGACCGAATCTATCTTATATTTTTACAAGTCTACAATTCGCTCATGCTTAGAAGGTTGCTGGCACATAAAGTATCGTGCTCCTGCTATATACTTAGAGATCTTCGATAAAGCCAAAGAAGAATTTGCAATGCCATTCGTCCTGTCTGACATCTCAGCTTCAGTTTCCCTGTACCTTTTCTATGAATGCTTTCATGGCAATCGTTCTTATGAACTTGTTGAGATGTTGAGTGTTTCCGCGTGCGTGTATTGAAATAAGGACAAACACATACGTATATCTGAAGAGGTATTTACAACAGAGATATTAGTAGTCAAACGAACGCAGGTTAGTCAGTAACCATCAGAAAGAGTATAAAGTCCAACTGTATCTTCCGGTAGAGAGACGGAAGTGTGATGGTCACCTGATCTTCCCAGAACTCTATAGAACTGTCCTATTAGTAGTAGAGAGATCAGTCCATCCTGATGAGAAGGTGGGTGGCCCCAACAGAATTCTAATCTGTACTACATAGACTATGAATTTAAGCGCAGTACTAACTTTGCAGAAAAGTCTCATCATTTTAAAGTCGAAATGGATATATGTAACCGTAAGTCCTATGTTAACAGTTTATTCTCTCGTACGTCTTGCTTGTGGAAATCGCTCCCGGCTTCTTGCTTTTCTATCAAGTTCGATCTTCTAAGATTTAAATGCAACGCCAATCGTTATGTTCTGTCTTCTTAATTCCTGTTCTGTTATTGGTCTATCTCGTCATGTTTTTTTTTACATTATTTCAAAACCAGTAATTTCCCTACTTGCGTGTTAGTGTCTTTGTTGCTTTGCTTGGGGAGGGGTGAAATGATTAAAAAAACAAGGCTATATTTAAGAATCGGAACTATTCCATACATTCAGCACGGGAAAATTCTAGTGAAGCTAAATATATAGCGAAACATGTTCAAGTTTTTCCTATTTGTTTTCTACATAATTATACTAGCGGGAATGCTCGGCTTTGCTCGGAATAAATAACTTCATTTTATTAATGGTAACAAATAATTAAGCAAACGGAATAATTTTGAAAGCAAATTTTTTTTAGAAAATTAAATAAAACAGTTTAGTGATTTTTTTTATCATACCTACCCTCGCATTTTAAAACGATTGTGTATATTTAATTCATTTTTATATTCATTTTAAAAATTTAATATCTAAACTTTTAAAAAGTATAACTTTCAACAAGATATTTAAAGAGTGTAAGCGATCTGGGATTGCAATGGAAATATTTGTCGCAGATTACTTCCAAAGCGCAGAGAATAAATCACTAAGTTCAGATTCGAATATCGGGGGCAGAAAGAAATGCTGAAAACTCGATTCGCAGGCACTATCTCACAAATCCCAATGCACGTAACCAGTCAGAAAAATAACTCACTCTCCGACAAACGCGGTAGCCATAATGCCCGAATTTTTCTTCCCGATTCGAGAACAAATAACTGCTTTTTTTCGGCCGAGCATTTTTTTCATTCGTCGACAACTGGGAGAGGACGCCCAATTTTTGCATATCAAAATAATTTTACAGCGACTCCTGCGACGGACTTGTTTTTTAATTTACATATTCCGTCTTCATCATGTCATGCGGAATACGTGCCCCACTTTTTTTGGTAATTTTCTTTTTCGCCGCATTTTCCGTCGTAGGATACACGCGACGCGCTGTCGCTTGGTTTGACGAGGTAAGTCGCCTTTTTCTTCGCTATAAAGAGTTTAAAATTGCCCGATTAAAATATCGAAAAAAGATAACTTATATGTTCGTGAAATATCTGATTGTATTAATGCTATGAAAATTCTTCCCTCCCCTCACACCAAATATCTACAGGAATTTATTCTGTTGTGTTTTTACAATTTTTCTTTCGAATGTTTGAATAAATAGATATCAAAACTTTTTTCATATAATTGTACTTATTATTCTTCTTTTAAATTGACTTTTGTTGTTTTAATATTCATGAGTTACGCTTTTATTTACTATAGACATGGAAAGAAATTCAAGTGAATAGTCTGATGTAAATTCGCAAGTTGCATTTTAGCAGGAATTGATAATAATAATATATATATATATATATATATGTGTGTGTGTGTGTGTGTGTGTGTAAGCGAATATATGGATATAGATCCGACAGTATGAAGAAAAATATATAAACAAAAATCCTTATATGCAATAATGCTGTTTTAATGTTAATATGTCAACGTCGGACGTTTCGGTCTAATAAACCATCTTCAGGACATATTCATAAAATATAATTAACATTATCAATTCAACATGACAAAGATGATGTACATTAGAACAAGACTTATCCAAACAGAATAAGTGAAAGTTTTATAAGATCAGCGCCCCGTTTAAAACATGGTCAAGTTGTCGTCACGTGAAAACGTATTCCTAAAATTTGAGTATTTTGAATGAAAATTGAAAAGAATTCTATATTGATCTAAAATTTATATGTACGCTTGTCGAGCAATAATCTCGCTAGAAAAGGGGAAATACAGTTATCTGTTTGGATAAGTCATGTTCTTATGTACATAGTCTTTGTCATGTTGAATTGATAATGTTAATTATATTTTATGAATATGTCCTGAAAATGGTTTATTAGACCGAAACGTCCGACGTTGACAGATTAACATTAAAGCAGCATAATTGTATATAAGAATTTTTGTTTGTTTTTCCGTATATTTTTCTTCATATATATATATATATATATATATATATATATATATATATATATATATATATATATATGTATGTATAGTAATGATTTGACATCACCATTTCACCAGACTTTAATGAATCAGTTTTCTCACATATACCCATGTGATAACGACGATTCATATATATATATATATATATATATATATATATATATATATATAATATATATATATTATAGGTGCGCTATATTTATGGGATAAAGTGCTCAATATCAGAGAGAGAGCGTGTGTAAATAAAAAAGAGCATAAAGTCAACACTTAGAGGCGACAGTCTGTTTCATGCTAGGCGCAATCGTCCTGACGATTGCATCTAGCATGAAACAGACTGTCGCCTCTAAGTGTTGACTTGTATGTTCATTCATATATATATATATATATATATATATATATATATATCATTTATTCGAAAATTATCGCAATTTTTTTTTATTTTTTTTTTTATTTATTTTTATCGTGTTATATATTTATTTATTTTTTAAAGGGCCGTTGGTATTTCCTGTCTCGTCGCTTTTTTTTTTTTTTTGCCGTATATATATCTAAATATGTCTGCGTGTTTGTGTATTATAATCTGATTGTGTATTGTCTTTTGCAAGATTTCACCGTCCCTAACCCATATCTCCCATTCAAATGTATCTAAGTTGTAACGGACTTCTGAGCAGCATTAGATTTTAACGTTTCTTTCAACTTAATTTCAATAAAAAACAAAATAAATAAAAAAAAACATGGATTTTTTTCATCAGTATCTTCTTTAAATAGTTTTACAATTTTAAACTTAATATAAAATTGGTAATTTTTAATTTCAAAGTATAATTTAATATTTATTAGTTAGAATGAATTCTATTTTAGTCTAACCCCAACGTTAAAGCATTAAATAATTATTATAACTTAAGTTCGTTGTCAAGTTTTTTTAATTCTCCTATACTTGTATTTTGACTGGTCATTGTAGCTTATGTAACAGCGTTTCCCCTAGCGAGGAGTGTTTGAAGGATTTGAACCTTTTAAAACCCTTTATTCTACACTAGCAGTAGAGCCCGGCGTTGCCCGGGGATATAACTGTAAGAGATAGATCAAGTATCCACCATCATAAAGACTGAAAAATAAAATTGACAAAGATTATTGTTTAAGGTTGACGGACACGCATGTCTTAATTTTTTTTTTTTTTACGAATTGGTCAAACCCAAACTCAAACAAAAACATAGTTTTCAATCGTTATGAGTCTACCGATTGAATAGAATTTTATTATAAACAATTGTCTTGTAAATGGAATTTTTAAAACATTCTGAATGTAAAAATAAAGAAAAAAGGGTGCAAGACAATAAGTAACACTACATGCCAAAAAAAAGTGAAGTTTTGTTGAAATCGGTTGAAAAATGTAGGTAGCCTTTCTGTAATCTTTTAGTTTTACAATTTATGATTTTTACTTATTGAATACAGTAAAAAAAAGTGCATATTTTGTTAACCCTGCTTAGAATTCTGATTTGAATATATTTTCTACTCGTTGTTTCTAATACAAAAAAATATTAACTTTATTTGGGATTATTAATTATGATCTAACAAATCTTATTCATTTAGTAGACTTTCTGTAATAATAAACTTTTACAATTTATGATTTTTACTTATTGAATACAGTAAAAAAATGGACACCATGTGTATTTAAAGTAGTTTCCCGTTCCGGTTATTATTTCTAGTTAGGACTTGTGTATGTTTAGATTGCATTATCTTTCCCTAAAGATAAAGAATTTATGTTTGTATTCTTATAATCAGTAGAGATCGTTAGATTATTGTTTAAGGTTGACAGACACGCATGTCTTAATTATTTATTTATTTTTATTTTTTACGAATTGGTCAAACTTAAACTCAAACAAAAACATTGTTTTCAATCGTTATGAGTCTACTGATTGAATAGAATTTTATTATAAATAATTGTCTTGTGAATGGAATTTTTAAAGCATTCTGAATGTTAAAAATAAAGAAAAAAGTGTGCAAGAGAATAAGAAACACTACCTGCCAAAAAAAAATAAGTGAAGTTTTGTTTTATCAGCTGAAAAATATACGAAATTCGATGTGAGTTGTATCCCTTCCATTTTCACGATGTCTCTTAATCGTGTTTTCAAATTGATTTTGTGCAAAAACAACTATATTTTTCCCATTTTTGGCGCTGTTAGAACCACCACAAGGTAATTTTATGTAGTTCTGTGAAGTTTTGTTGAAATCGGTTGAAAAATGTAGGAAATCCGATCCAATATATAAACGTTACAGACACACACACACACAATCTGCGTTTTATAATAAGTAAGATTCAACAGCAACACTTGATAAGACACCAGAAGTGTTGAAACAAAATGGGTATTTTTGTAGTGATTTTATAACCTTTTTTATGCTATAATTTTTTAACAAATGATTATATCTGCTCTACTCTGTATTGAGTACACTTTTAAGAATAGTATTTGTTGTTTATTGGAATTTATTCCGTATACACCAATCCTATACTTGGGTATATATATATATATATATATATATATATGCATAAGAAAAAAGAGAAGCTGCAAATGTTTTTGGTTATAACATGGATCTTTTATTTATTCATTTAATTTTTAAAAATATATTAAACTTAATTTTTCATATTTTTGCTACGCGGTTTCAGGATCGTGACCATCATCAGGAAAAAAATATTATTTCCATGTGTTCCTCTGCTTAAAGTTTAATGAAAAACTTATGATTAGTCAGAGAAAAGTAGAAGAAAAAATATTCAATGTTATCATTTTTTCTAAATACACATGCTCACAAACACGGAAATAGATTTCAAAAGATACAGAAGTCATTCAAAAATCAAAACAAAGACCTCCTTCCTACCACTTTTCTCTGACAAATCATGATTATTTTATTACCCTTTATGCAGAGGAACATTTTCTCCACCAATCCTAGAAGAATTTGGATTACTAGCACACTAAAAGAAAATAGTTAAACATAGGAAAGCATAAAGAAAAAAAATCGTTTAAATATGTGGAAATAATTACATGGTGTAGATATAAAAAGAAGTTTAAATGATGGTTATGGGCAATATAAACTTGAAATGTTGATTCGTTTATATGGGTAATATATATATATATATATATATATATATATATATATATATATATATATATATATAGTGATTTTCCAAGCGTGGGTCAGATGTGGCACACGGCCGAAAGTAATATTTTGGAAAGGGCTAAATTCGAGAAAATTCAAGAAAATACCTGCGATCACACCACTAAGAGGTGATCACATTGGTCATCCAAAGTTTTGTTGATAAACTTATTATTAAATGTGAAATAGTACTTATAAGTACTATTGTGAAATAGTACTTTAGTTATGTGGTGGTAGATTTTTTATTATCTTAGCTTGGCAGGGAGAGGTTTATCTTTGTGTATATATGTTTTTAAGAGGTTTAAGCATTTTTCCACCGGGCAGTTAGGGTAAAAGAATTTTATATTCAGACAGTCCACGAGATTGTCAGTTATATTTGTTTTCTGTAGTTTTTTCAACGGGATTGCTTTAATTTTTGTATGTGATGGACTAATTGTTCCAAAGAAAGGGGTTAAAATGTTTCTTATGGCTTTATCGAGCTTGTGGAGGAGGCTGCCTATTCCTGAAATAATGGGGCCCACTGTGATGCCTGCTTTATGGGTTTTAGGGAGACCGTAAAATTTGGGTATTCTCGACCGATACTCTATTAAACATGCCAGGATGTGTTTTCATTTTTAATTAGTTTCCTAACCACTTCGTTAACTTTTTTTGCGTTTCAGTTATTATTTTCTCTTATTTTTCATATGTGCCAATATCGCTGAGTAATGGATTAATTTTTTCTTTGTCTGAGTTCTTGATGACTAGATTGAGTATATAAATACAGTAATTTGGACTTTGCTAACAAGACGCTTCTCTGCAGCTAAATGGCATAGCACGTCAGATCAAATGACGGTTTCCAGATAGGAATTCAGATTCGATTCACGTCGGAGAACGAATATTTTCTACGAAATTTCTCGAACATACAGGTTAAAATATTTGTATAGTTTGTTAATAGCAACCATGCATTATATATATATATATATTAATATAAATATATTAATATTTATAATATATTTATTAATATTTATATAAAAATAAAAATGAATTCAGCTAGACATATGAAAAATTCTAAAATCCCCAGCACCTTTTGTTTGTGCGCTTGTGTAGTCGTACCAACGTATCACATTTAGTCCGATGAAGTGACTGATGAAAGAAATGCGTCACGAGTACTTTCCCACAATTTCTCATATATATATATATATATATATATATATGTTATGGTCTGGTTCCTTGTACCACGGTGATAGTTCAAGGTAGAACCAATAAAGAACAACTCGAATGCGGATATGGAATAACACAGATATATTACAAACAGGAATATATACAGAGAAGTAGAAGTGTTAGTATGAACAATCAGGTTTGGTAGTAATTGTCTGAACGCGACTCTGTTTTGGACTGCCTCTGACTCGACTGACCGACCTGCTCGCTCTGACTGACTGACAGACTCCTGACGGACCTCACCCAGACTGAACTCTAACCTTCAGACGGAACTCCTGCTTTCTCTTGAGGCGCAGTATGTTATTATGGGTAAGGTCCCATAACAATATATATATATATATATATATATATATATATATATATATATATAATGAAATGGACAAAGTCCGACAATTATTTTTTTAAGACATTTTTTATGTTTAACGTTCTTTTTAATAGATAAAAACATTTAAGTAAATGCTCTGTTTATAATATAAAATACAGTATTAACAAAATTTACCGGCCTGAATATCCGAGAAATTTTCCTCCAACAGGAATCGAACCTGTATCCTATACGGAACCGTCATATAGCCTGACGTGCCTTAACCGATTGGGCCACAGAGGACCGTTCGGTTAGCGAGGTCGATTTTATTGTTTTTAAACACAATTCTCTATGATTTTCTCTCATTCATTCATATCTGCTCAATGCGTATCCAAATGTAAAAATTAAGTCATACATTATGAAATATACATATATATATATATATATATATATATATATATATATATATATATATATATATATATATATATATATATATATATCTATCGCATTTTATCGAATAAGCGCCTGTGGTGTTTATTTAGAAATCGAACCATTGCGAGGGGCGCTTATACAATAGAACCTCTTATACGAAGAGAGCGCTTACTCAATAAACGGTCACAATTGAAACAATTCGGACACTAATCTTTTTTAAAACAGGAAATGTTTTTCTTTATCTATTACAAATTATAAAATCAAAACGATACATTTTCAAACCAAAGTGACAAAAATTATTTCACCAAAGACGTATGTGCCCTTCAAAATATTCTTCAACACTCTCAAAAAATGCTCGCGACTAATACACACACTCACAAAAGAATATTTTTTAGTCGAAAACTGGTGACAAAACATTCCCTGAAATTGGAAAAATAAATAATGGACATTTGGAAAGATATTAAGCTAAGTAAAAATGATTTTGTGAATAGCATCAAATAAAATATTTGGAAAATATGAAAGAGGGCTGGTCAATTTTCAATTATTTTGAGGAAAGTTGGAAGATAATCGTATTACGAAACGGCTATATAAAAACATAAAACGGTTGGTATTGTTGTGTTGACGGATTCAGCCATTTTCTTTTGATTTCTTGATATATTTGTTGTGTATGTTGGCTTGGGAGAGTAGGGATTCTGTTAGGAAAGGTGATATTGGGGAAGAAAAAACTCAGGGCGTAGAATAATATTTGGATATTATTCAATGGCGGCACTCTCGAGGATTTTCCTTCTGTGTGATATTTTTCTCTTTTTTGTTTTTGAGTATAGCTTTTATAAAATCAAAATTATGATTGAATTTATTTCTATGTATGACTAATGCATTTGTTAAATTGTTATTTCTTTTGTGCTCATAGATGCGTTTTTTTAAAATTCCGCATGTTTCTCCAATGTATTGTGAGGAAAAGATTTCGCAATTTATTTTAGATATGTCTGCTTCAGAAATTTTATTGCTATGAGTGTTTGAGGATCTGGTTATATCCATAATGTTTTTTCTTCAATATCACCTTTCCTAACAGATTTACTAATCTCCCAAGCTAACGTATACAAAAATTATATCATAAAAGTGTTGGTTACACTGTTCACATTAATTTCACATTAATTTTACATTAATTTTACTTCAAGTTCCATGCTAACCGTTTCTTCTCTCGCTTGGGAAACTCTTTTGTTTGCTTTCCAGTCAGATTTGATCTTCAGAAATCTAAACACAATATGGTTGTCTTCTTAATTCCAGTTCCATTATTGTTCGCTCTCCTTTATAATGTCTTTTTTTTTTATATTCTTATTGACTTCATTGGTTTGTTTAGGGTAAAATGATTAAAAAAAATCTCTTTTTTCATCTTCTTTTTCTTCCTATTCCTTTTCTTCTTCTTAATCTTCTTGTTCTTTTTCTTCTTCCTCTTCTTCCTTTTCTTCTTCCCCTTCTTCCTTTTCTTCTTCCCCTTCTTCCTTTTCTTCTTCCTTTTCGTCTTCCTTTTCTTCTTCTTCTTCTTCCTCTTCTTCTTCCTTTTCTTCTTCCACTTCTTGTTCTCCTTCATCATCTTGTTTTTCTTGTTCTTTTTCTCCTTCCTTATCATCCTCTTCGTCGTCTTCTTTTATTCTTCTTAATCTTCTTCTTCTTCTTCTCCTTCTTCTTCTTCTTCATCATCTTCCTCTTCTTCTTCCTCATCTTTCTCTTCTTCTTCTTCTTCTGCAACTTCTTCTTCTTCATCATCTTGTTCTTCTTCGTGTTGTTATTTTTTCTTCTTCCTCATCTCCCTCTTCTTCCTCTTCTTCTTCCTCATCTCCCTCTTCTTCATCATCATCTTCCTCTTCTTCTTCCTCATCTTTCTCTTCTTCTTCTTCTTCTGCAACTTCTTCTTCTTCATCATCTTGTTCTTCTTCGTGTTGTTATTTTTTCTTCTTCCTCATCTCCCTCTTCTTCTTCATCTTCCTCCTCCTCTTCTTCTTCCTCATCTCCCTCTTCTTCATCATCATCTTCCTCTTCTTCTTCCTCATCTTTCTCTTCTTCCACTTCTTCTTCTTCTATGTGAAGTATCAGTTCAATATATAGGCGAGCGATCATAGCCCTCTACATCTATCACTTCCGGCCTTTCTTTAACAGTGTTTATTCCTTAACCAAGTAATTAATTATATATATAATTTAAAGTATGAAATTATAAAAATATTTAAAGAAGAAACTGAGGACGAAAATACATATGTTTTTCTATTTATTTTGTTTTTTATTGAAATTAAGTTGGAATAAAAGTTACGATTTAATGCTGCTCTGAACTCCGTTACAACTTAGATACACTTGAAGTGAAGACATGAGCAATGGAGGATGAAATCTTGTAAAAGACAATACATACACAATCACACACACACACACACACACATATATATATATATATATATATATATATATATATATATATATATATGTATATATATGTATGTATGTATTGAACCAGGTTTGGTTAAATAATTTTGGCGTTTTATGTCTATTTATTTTAGTTTTAGTCCTTTCAAGTCCACGAATTAATTTCTTGGTGTCTGTAAAAAATTGACGAAGAATAATAACATAATATTCTTTCAAATAATTTTCATTTTCCCAAGTACTTTCAATCGCATCTAAAACCATCTCCAGATGGTTAGAATATCTGTGGATGTGTATACAGTAGCTGTGTAAATGCAAAATAGTTTTTCAATATTCGATTACGAGGTTTCAAATTCCAATTTTTTCTCTCAGTTATACAAAGGAAGTAACCATTGCAAATTAGAAAAAAAAAATAAAGATTGTTAATTATAATATTATAATTAAGTATTTTTATATAAAACTTTGATGCTAGAAACATTTAATAACTTTATTGCTATACTCGTCAACGTCGTTGTTGTAAAACCAACTTCTGTATTAACATTTTTATCAGAGATGCAATCAGCGAAAGAACATTTTAATTTATATACAAAGTTGGACTTATATATATATATATATATATATATATATATATATATATATATATATATATATATATATATAAATAGAAAAGAACACGTTAGGTTGCATAATCCGGAGTTCCTTAGTATTTTGGTTTTTATTTTTAAGAAGACAGTTCTCCATACATAAGTAGAGCTTTATTATAATAATAATATTTTTTTTATTATAATAATAATATTTTTTGTTTTATGAAGGAATCATATTTTTAAACAAAAATATTATTATATATATATATATATATATATATATATATATATATATATATATATATATATATATATATATATATATATATATGTATGTATATAATCAATTCCCCTCCCAATCAATGTGATAAAAGTCACTAAGGCGCAAGGGACTACTGGGAGTGTAAAGGAATTAGAAGACTTTAGAAGGAAACCCAACCCTGTACAAGAAACAATGGATAAAATTCTCCCCGCCCCGTTCATAAAGAAAACAAGAGGTAACCCTCTACTCCTGTTCAAAACACCCTGGAAAGAGACGTTAGAAGTCCAGAGTTGAAATAGACTTCAGAAGAAACCGGAAATTCAATCCTAAAATGGAAACAAGGGATAAATCCTCTACTCCTGTTCAAAAGACCCGGGAGGAGACGTTAGAAGTATCGAGTTGAATAGACTTTAGAAGCAACCGGAAATCATGAACAGGAAACAACGGATAAGCGTCTTCTCCTGTTCAAAAGACCCGGATGAATTGTGAACCGGACGTTAGGCGAACCTATCTACTTCTATTAAGAGGATGGATATCGCATAGCAATCCTTACACTCTTTTCTTTGTTTCTAATGAAAATTTCCCGTTTAGAAAGCATTTTTCGCTAATCAAATTGGTGTTCGCATTTCGGTGTCGTATTTTCTACCCTCTGCTAAAACATTTCCCGATATTTAAAACTCTGCATGCGTTTGATGTTGGCATCTTCAATACAAATATTATCATCTAAGGCTTTCCCACCCTTCCTGTTTAATGCTTCCTGTCTTCTTGGAGTTGATGGTGAGTCATTTTTCACGCTTTATTTTACTACTTCTTTTTTACTTGTCCCTTAAGGGCGATGACGATTATAACTCTCCACAATTTCCTGTCATTTGTAGCTGTTAATAAAGGCTGTCTTTTTTGCTATCCCTCCTAATCCCTATCCTGCCAACCATTTACATAAGGCCGTTAAGTAGGTTATGCATTGCTTTTGCCTTCTATACGACTCTCGAGTTACAGTGGAATGGATAGTGGCTCGAATTAAGGAACTGGTGAGCCGATTTCGAATTGCAGTCGAGTTCACTTAAATTCTAATACCCTTACGAAAGTTATGAATCCACATCCTTCTCACCACAAGCTATGAGTAAATAACAGGACAGTTTTGGCTCTATAGACTTATTTGGTGACAAGTCTAGGAAAAAGGTGTACCCTGAATTCAAATTAGTTTAGAGTCAGACTCTGTTGCCCCCAAAACACTACTGCTACTGCTGCTCTAGTGGATATAGAGCAGCTACGACCCTAAGGCCGTAGGGACACACATTATTATACATGTCATGTGAGTGTCAAATTTTCCAAGCCTTCTTTCTTCATTATATGCTTTAGATATATCAAGTGTCACTTACAGACGCGAAATATACATTACCTTTTTATTTCCATTTTATCATTTCGTCGCACAGATTATTTTCAGCATAACTCCAATTTCATTGTCATATTCGCAATGTTTCAGCCGTTGTACGCTCCGGCTGATTGGAATTTCAAATCGAACCCTTTATTTCGTCCACCGGGGTAGATTGTTCTAGTTCCGCTTGCCATGACACTTCCGGATGTAACTCTAACTCAACACTCCAAGTTTTGCTTCACCACTGCTGTAGTCTGGTTTTGAACTCTTTCAGTCTAGAAACTGGATCTAACCAACGCCTTTATTTACTGGGCCACTCGGAAGAGGCATGGCACGTGGAACTAGTACAATCTACAGCGCTGGGCGAAATAAAGGGTACGGTTCGAAATTCCAATCACTTGAAGAAGGCCGGAGCGTACAACGGCTGAAACGTTGTGAATATGCCAATGAAGATGAGAATAACAGTCCGAATAATGTAAATATTATAAGTATTTATAAAACCTCATCTCAGAGATATTGACAGAAACTATATTTCTGTTGGCCCAAGTCTATTCTTTGTTCCTGAGGAGATAGTCAAGTATTCCCTGTCCTATAGGAGGTCGTGTTGTGTAAGACGAGAAACTACATCCAATAGCAAGGTCTCTGATCAGGAGGTTTTAAGAAGTGTGAAACCACCTCTTGATTTCTGGTGTCCCCAGATCTACCTTAACCCGGGGTAATAGCACCTGTCAACGCCCCAGCTATGGGCAAGTAGTTACCCCCACAAAGGGATCAAAACAATATATAATTATAAAAATAATTTTTAATACCAGTATACTATTTTTGAAAATAAATTATCAGTAATTCATTTTTGAAAAAAAAAATTACCAGCTTATACATTTTGGAAAATATATTACCAGCATTAAATTTAAAAAAAAATATTACCAACTCCATCCTTTCACTCTATCCTAGAATAAGAGCGATAGAGTTTAGCAATATATATATATATATATATATATATATATATATATATATATATATATATATATATATATATATATATAAATATAATCATAAACAAACCATACGTCAAAACAATACTTATTCCCCCCATAGCTAAACACTTTAATCAATCAGGACACTCATTAGAAAACTGCAAATGTTTATTGATAGATTCTGATTTTAGTTCCACATACACACGCAGAAAAAAAGAAACATATTGGATTTTAAAATTAAATACACATAAACTAGGGTTTTTGTAAAAAAAATACTATCAGCAATAAAAATCTTGTCAGCATTAAATAACACATTGAGGTTGATATGCCGTAAAACAAACCAAACCAAACATATTGGAGGAGTGATATTACTTAGCTGGGGAGTACTTTTTTCTTTGTGCCTAACGATAGCTTACTATTTATTAATACTTTGCTTAGCTTTTAGAAGGCATGTTTCTCTATGCTTATAAGGAATTCGAATTTCGTTTTCGTATTTTCCTTCCTCTGTTAAAACATTTCCTAAATATTTAAATTTTTGAATTTGTTTAATTTTGGTATCTTCAATTTGTAATTCGCATGTTGGATTCTTTACATTTCTTACAGCCATACATATTCCTTGTTACCATTCATTTCTAATCAATGAGTCACACAGGCAAGTAAGATCCGTTTCCCTAAATTTACAAAAATGTAAACCAGACGCCCACCAAATAAAAAAAAAAAAATACAATATATGCTCACTGATATTAAACATCCAACATTTCATTATTTTAGTTATCTTCTGAATTAATCAAATGATATCAGAGAGGGTTCCCCACCCCCAGAATGCGGAAGCTAGACCAGGAAAGTCTGCGACTGGTCAGAATACGTCGTGGGTGTGGTATTCTGACAATGATGGATTGCCTTTGTTTGAGTTTCCGATATGAGACAAAAAAAAAAAGGCGCGAAGTCAGCAGTGGGCATTTTGAAGCGTCTATACTTCGATAGACAGGCTAAGTCCGCACGCACGTGACGGTATGCTGATCCAACGAGCGAGTATGCGTTCCTCTGAATGTCTTCCTTCCACTCCATCCTAGAATAAGAGCGATAGAGCTAGCAACTACATATATATATATATATATATATATATATATATATATATATATATATATATATATATATATATATAATAATAATAATCATAAACAAACCATACGTCAAAACAACCCTTATTCCCCCATAGCTAAACACTTTAATCAATCAGGACACTCATTAGAAAACTGCAAATGTTTATTGATAGATTCTGATTTTAGTTCCACATACACAGGCAGAAAAAAAAGAAACATATTGGATTTTAAAATTAAATACACATAAACTAGGGTTAAATAAAGATTTAGGTATTTTAAATTTTTATAAATATTTCAATAGTTAAGCATTTTTTTAGATATAGTTAAAAAAATTTTTAATTTTTTTAAACAACATCTAAAATATTTATTATTGTTAGCTTACAGTTAGATTTAAGTTAGGAATATGCGAACAGTGACGTTCCATATCACGTTACGTCCACGTCTCGCGACGGACGCTATTTGTAACAAACAGTTATTTCTGATGAAAGATTGAGGGCAATCTGAAATATCAATTATATATATAAATAAATAAATACTTTCACAAAATAAAACATTATTATGTTTTTAATTTGCAACTTTTTCTATATATATATATATATATTACTAATGAATTTTTCATTAAATGTGTTGGATTAAGAAATGAAAAATCAAATTCTAAAATTGTCTTAGTTTATGGTAGGATACGAAACACAGCTTTCTTTCGAGAATCGTTCTAATCTATGTTTAAAAGCATTATTCGGCGTATTACTTGGCCATCAGATTCAATGTAGCGACGAATTCAAAGTACTTCAGATCTACTGACGGTTTTCCTTAGGTGATCGCAGGTCCGAATACTGCCGGATATTTTTTTCTAATAACATCTCTCAGACTGGTAGATGATAATATATATATATATATATATATATATATATATATATATATATATATATATATAATAATAATAATAATAATAATAATAATAATAATATAAATATAAGTAATTATACTCGTCTAGAAAAGCCTTAGGTGTTTTGGCTTGTAAATGAACAAACTAATACCCAAGGAAAAATAAGGGACGAAAAAAGAAAGAACTAAGAACATGCAATTGAGGCGAAAACATGCCCTGACGATCCGCGTACGTGAAACCTAGGTAGGTTTGCCTGGCTCTTTAGGTTCATAGTTTTATATATATATATATATATATATATATATATATATATATATATAGAGAGAGAGAGAGAGAGAGAGAAAGAAGAGAGACAGTTGAAAGAATCCACAGTTCTTTGCAAAGGGAATTGTACACACACACACACACACACACACACACATATATATATATATATATATATATATATATATATATAAAAATGTTACAAACAGTAGTATTTAACTCGCTCTAACCTTTCGATTTTTCTTTGACTATGGAAACTATGGGACTTTTCTTAAAATATATAAACATTGCCTGTAAAAGCATTTTTATCATATATATATATATATATATATATATATATATATATATATATATATATATACAGTGTATCACAAAAGTGAGTACACCCCTCACATTTCTTCAAATATTTAAGTATATCTCTTCATGGGACAACACTGACAAAATGACACTTTGACACAATGAAAAGTAGCCTGTCTGCAGCATATATAACAGAGTTAATTTATTTTTCCTCAAAATAACTCAAAATATAGCCATTAAAAAGCTAAATCCCCTGGCAACAAAAAAGTGAGTACACCCCTTAGGAAAAGTTGTCAATATTAACATACAACCTGGCAACTGTCAATATTTTGTGTGGCCACCATCATTATCCAGAACTGCCTTTACTCTCCTGGGCATGGTGTTTACCAGAGCTTCACAGGTAGTCACTGGAATCCTCTTCCACTCCTCAATGACGATGTCGCGGAGCTGGCGGATATTTGAGACTCTGCACACCTCCACCTTCTGCTTGAGGATGGCCCAAAGATGTTCTGTTGGGTTCAAGTCTGGAGACATGTTTGGCCAGTCCATCACCTTTACCCTCAGCCTCTTCAGTAAAGCAGTGGTTGTCTTGGATGTGTGTTTGGGGTCATTGTCATGCTGGAACACTGCTCTGCGACCCAGTTTCTGGAGGGAGAGGATCATGCTCTGCTGCAGTATTTCAAAGTACATGTTGGAGTTCATGTTTCCCTCAATGAAATGTAACTCTCCAATACCTGCAGCACTCATGCAGCCCCAGACCATGACATTCCCACCACCATGCTTGACTGTAGGCATGACACACTTATCTTTGTACCTCTCACCTGGTCGCCACCACACATGCTTAAGGCCATCAGAACCAAACAAATTAAATTTCGTCTCATCAGACCATAGGACATGGTTCCAGTAATCTATGGACTTTGTTGACATGTCTTCAGCAAACTGTTTGCGGGCTTTCTTGTGTATTGCCTTCAGAAGAGGCTTCCTCCTGGGGTGACAGCCATGCAAACCAATTTGATGTAGTGTGCTGCGTATGGTCTGAACACTAACAGGCTGAATACCAATATCTTTAATCTCTGCAGCAATGCTAACCGCACTCCTACGCCGATCTTTCAAAGAAAGCATTAGGATGTGACGCTCAGCACGTGCGCTCAGCTTCTTCGGACGACCTACCCGAGGCCTGTTCTGAGTGGACCCTGCTCTTTTAAAATGCTTGATGATCTTAGCCACTGTGCTGCAGCTCAGTTTCAGGGTGTTGGCAATCTTCTTGTAGCCTTGGCCATCTTTATGTAGTGCAACAATACATTTTTTAAGATCCTCAGAGAGTTCTTTGCCATGTGGTGCCATCTTGGAACTTTCAGTGACCGGTAAGAGAGAGTGTTAGAGCTGCACTACAAATCTGAATACACCTGCTCCACATAAACACATGGGCATAGTTACACTAATGAGTCACATGACATTTTGGAGGGAAAATGAAAAGCAGTACTCAATTTGGACATTTAGGGGTGTAGTTTCTTAGGGGTGTACTCACTTTTGTTGCCAGGGATTTAGCTTTTAATGGCTACATTTTAAGTTATTTTGAGGGGAAAAGAATATTAACTCTGTTATATATGCTGTAGACAGACTACTTTTTATTGTGTCAAAAGGTAATTTTTTCAGTGCTGTCCCATGAAGAGATATACTTAAATATTTGAAGAAATGTGAGGGGTGAACTCACTTTTGTGATACACTGTATATATATATATATATATATATATATATATATATATATATATATATATATATGTGTGTGTGTGTGTGTGTGTGTGTGTGTGTGTGTGTGCGCTTAACAAAAAAAGTAAATAATTTAATGCATTCTCCAAGAGAATATTACTTGATAATTGTAAGTCATTCTCTCAAATACCCGATGAATGTCTTGTTAACCATAACATTAAATGCTCACTTGTAGGTACAGCTTATTGACAGGAGGTCAATCAGAAAGACAGTGCTGAAGTTGCACAAAGTGCTGAGAGAGAGCCTCGAAACAGGGGCAGATAACTGCCTCATCTTCCCTAACTCCTCTACATTCAGTAGAGGATAACGAGCATTGTCGGCCATGAAGATCACTATATAAGGCTCCCATAATGAATACTGAATTGTTTCCCACCACCCCACATCGGTCATCTAAAAATGACTCATCTCGTATCTCCATGCCATCTACGACTATTGGTATATAACGGGAGACCTAATTATAGAGAATGCCCTGATAATTAACATTTCTGTAGTCGCTATGTCCAATGCGACACACTTGGTAGGGATTTCTCGAGCTGGGGAAGTCGCCCAGATAGCTTTATTAGTCCAGAGTTCAACGCTTAATTGTGTAAAAAGAAGCAAGAATTGAGACACTCTTGTAATGGTCTCATTATTCTCTTGAAGTGAGCTCAAAATGAAGGTACCAAAATGTCTGCACAGACTTTGGGTTACTAAGTTTCTTCCTCGGATATTTCGATCTTTTCAAATAAAGCGTAATTTAAAGAGAAACAATGAAGGCTTATATTTCAAAAGGTTATTAAAAAATATGATAGCAATGAAATGATAATTATTTGTCAGGTAATCGTCATAGATACAAACACCTATCTATTTTCCTATCGATCTCTCTATGTATCTATCTTGGTTGATTATCTATCTATCTATCTATCTATCTATCTATCTATCTATCTATCTATCTATCTATCTAAGCTTGTTCAACCCTCTCTATCTTAGTTTGTTTACATCTATGTGTCTAGCTATGTATCTATTTATATTAATTTCTTAATATCTATCTATCTATCTATCTATCTATCTATCTAGCTATATTAGCTTGTTAATATCTAGAAGTTGTGATGCGTAAATTTCGCCATCAGTTTTTTTTAATTTTGTGCATGTGAGTTATTTGTTTTTGATATATATATATATATATATATATATATATATATATATATATATATATGTACAAACAAGAACAAAATCTACTTCCATACCTGATGATGTCTGTAGGAACAGACGAAAGCTTTGTAAAAAATTAAAAGGACTTTATGCAACTGGAATTTATAAACGGGGATCATATCATTCATATACAGGTTCGGGGTTGATCTTATTATATATTTGTTTGCGACGAAGTATTCTCGCCATTTAAATCATTAACCTCTATATTTGCTTTTTGTATGAATGATTCATGAATATATATATATATACATATATATATATATATATCTTTCGCAAAATACATCAGAGACATGCTTTGGAACAAAAAATTAAAACATTTCTAAAATTCATTATTCAGAGAAAATTTCAACAATATTTGTAAAAACAAGTAAAAGCTTTCCCACACACACACACACACACACACACACACACACACACACACACACACACACACACATATATATATATATATATATATATATATATATATATATTACGATAAACGTGCAATCAATTTACAAATACATGAATTATTCACACAAAAACTAATGCAAAGGTTAATGATTTAAAATGGCGAGAAATCCATCGTCGCAAACAATTCAAATAATATACAAAACCTCCGAATCCGTTATGAATGAAATGACCTTTGTTTATATAAATTTCTGCCGTATTAGTTCTTATTTTTACTACAAGCTTTCGTCTGTTCCTACAGACATCTTCAGGTATAGAATAGATGTTGTTCTTGTTTTTTCTCTTAGTAATAAGAGGACAACGAAAATATATGTATTGTTGTATCCGAAAATGCTATCGAAAATGAGTTATTGTTTTTGGAACGCGCAGAAGCAACGCTGAGTTTGATTTTGAATTTTTAAAGGTTGTGCGTTCATATAAAATATGGTGATGAACAAATTTTTTACTGGTAAATTTTTCTGTCAAAGTGGCATGAACTATATTGTTCAATATTGTTTGCGATGATGGATGTCTCGCCATTTAAATCATTAACCTTTGCATTAGTTTTTGTGTGAATAATTCATGTATTTGTAAATTGATTGCACGTTTATCGTAATTTAAATAACTGATCCAAGTGCGACTTTTGGATAATAAGTGCGTCATTACTGTAATTAATCTACTGGTGTAGAAGCAAAATTGTCCAAAGCAAAAGTGTTCATTTGTTAGAAAAATCTTTGAGCCGTTGTATCTTTGATTAAATATATTTTACTGGAATTCTCTCAAGTTTTTCAATCCATATTAGACTCTGTTTTGAGCAAGAAGAATGTATAATTACTCACTAAACTTAACAGAAAAATTCATCATAAACGAATATTACATGATCGTCATTAATTAATCATAGCTAAGGATCAGAAACTCATGAACAATGGATATAAAATTCAAATATACATACATACATATATATATATATATATATATATATATATATATATATATATATGTGTGTGTGTGTGTGTGTGTGTGTATATATATATATATATATATCCACGATCATTTTCCAACTTATTAAAGATAAGCTTCGCCTTCTAACCTTCTAATTTTCGTTCCTGAAGTAAAAAGTTACCTCACAGGTTTCACGTACGATTTCATTTTCAAGTTTTTTTTTACTGCTCTTTGAACTGTCATAGCTGAAATTCCTCTCTCATGTGCCAGACGTCTTATGGATTGTGTTGGATCTTTTCTAATTGATCTCTTTAGCTCTAAATGGAAATGGGGATCCCTCTTCATGCTGTTTCCTCTCTACTGTTCCCTCTTTTTGAAACTTATTGACCATTCTCTTGATGGTCCTTGAATGGACTTTGAAGACAAAAGACAGAGTATGAATATTGGTATTATTACTAAAGGCCGGAGTAATCTTTTTCCTCCCACCATTGCTCATTTGGGAAGACATAATGTACATGGCACAGAACTATTTTAACCTATTCTCTTTCTAGCTGAATAATTCAAACGACTTTTCAATGATTCTTACAACAAATTGTCTCAAGATGGCTGAAGAGCTGGGAAAAAAAACTGAGTTAGTTTAGGTCTTTTTTAAAATATTAAACATTTTGTTGGATGGACAATTTTGCTGTTACACCACACACACACACATATATATTAAGAAATGGACAAAGTCCGACAATTTATTTATTAAAGACATTTTTATGTTTAACGTTCTTTTTTATAGAAACAAGTATTTAAGTAAATGTTCTGTTTATAATAAACAGTATTAAATAACATTTACCGGCCTGAATGTCCGAGAAATTTTCATAGAAAATATTCGTCCTTTGACAGGATTCGAACCTGCATCCTATACGGAACCGTCATTTACGCTGACGTGCCTTACCGACCGGCCACAAAGGAGCGTTCGGTAGACAAGGTCGAATTTACTGCTTATAAACTTCAATCTTCCATGAATCTCGTACATTCATAACTGTTCTGGCGTATCAAATGTAAACAAATGACGTCATATATTAAGAAATGGACAAAGTCCGACAATTTATTTATTAAAGACATTTTTATGTTTAACGTTTCTTTTTTTTATAGATACAAGTATTTAAATAAATGTTCAGTTTATAATAAACAGTATTAAATAACATTTACCGGCCTGAATGTCCGAGAAATTTTCATCCTGTCAAAGGACGAATATTTTCTATGAAAATTTCTCATACATTCAGGCCGGTAAATGTTATTTAATACTGTTTATTATAAACAGACATTTATTAAATACTTGTATCTATAAAAAAGAACGTTAAACATAAAAATGTCTTTAAATAAATATATATATATTATGGTTATACGTTCTTTTTTATAGATACAAATATTTAAGTAAATGCTCTATTCATTATAAACAGTATTAGGATTTACCGGCCTGAATGTCCGAGAAGTTTACAAAATATGCGACCTCCGACTGGGCCACAGAGGAGCGTTCGGTTAGCAAGGTAGATTTTACGGTTTTTAAAAACAATTCTCTATGATTTTCTCTCCTACATTCATATTTGCTCAGTGCGTATCCAAATGTAAACAAATAACGTCACACATTATGAAATGGACAAAATCCGACAATTATTATTAAGACATTTTTATGTTTATATAAATATTAATATATTTATATTAATATATATTATATATATATATATAAATATATTAATATTACAATATTATATATATATATATATATATATATATATATATATATATATATATATATATATATATATATATATATGGATGCTATTAACAAACTATACAAATATTTTAACCTGTGGGAGAATTACCCAATACAAGATAAATGATTGTTGTCAATTGTTAGACAGTTTCTCAAATATACACTCAAATAAACGGCTTGTTAACCACAACAGCAGGAAAGGATCTGTTATTGTATATTATTAACCTAAGCCTAAAGCAATCTAATTGGGAAGGTATAAAGTGGCCTAAAGTCGCCCAGGAATCTCAAAATAGAGAGATGTAGTTTGTTTTTAATAATGCTTGTGCAGAAAACTGAAGGACAAACTAGCAGTAAGAACGTTCTCTTCGAGAAGTTAAGTAAAGGATTAAGAAACAGGAAAAATCCCTAAAAAAAGAAAATGGTACTAAAATATTATGTAATATCAGTCCTC
Source organism: Acanthosepion pharaonis (assembly GCA_903632075.3). Lineage (NCBI taxonomy): Eukaryota > Metazoa > Mollusca > Cephalopoda > Sepiida > Sepiidae > Acanthosepion > Acanthosepion pharaonis. The sequence continues at coordinate 816,650 of CAHIKZ030005453.1, read as the reverse complement.
CTTTATGACAATGAATGATAAGCCATCTCCTCACAGATGAAGGAGTAACTTGAAGCAAATGTATTTGGTTCTCCAGAAGGACGATGAGAATAACCTGGACCGAACATGCGAGCAACGACGATGTTTTAAAGAAAACGAAAACAAAACGGAAACTTGGATAATTTCCTCAAAGACGAAGAAGAGACTCGAGTCGATGTAGATGTGGTTCCACAGAAGGATGCTAAGGATGTCATGGACGTAGCGTGTGAGCAACGATGAGATCTTAGGTTGCAAACTAGGAGGAGGCTTATATTTAACATCAGTAAGAGGTAGCTGAAGTTTCTGGGACACAAAAATGAGGAAAGAGGGCCTGGAGAATCTGATACTCACGGGTCGATTAGAAGGAATAAGAGACAAGAGAAAGCAGTGCGGGACATACCTGGCGAGCTTGAGCAGGTGGATGACAGAACGTGGTCTGGGGGGAGGAAGCAGAGGGAAGGAACTTGCTGAGAGCTGCAAGGGGGTAGAGCGAGGTGGAGAGCCGTGATCACCGACGTCCTGAAAGGATATGGCGCATAAAAAAATAACTGAGATCCGGAAGAGATAGTTTAAATTTCTCTGGACACAGAATGAAGAAAAATGGCTTGGAAAATTTGATACCCAAAAGGCAGATTAAACGAAGAGGGACAACAAAAAACAATTCAACCTACCTTGAATAAATGGATGGCGGGACGAAGTTTAGGATATAAAGGGTGTTTTATTAAGACGGATTATATATAAGGGTGTTTCATTAAGACGGATCAAAGTCAGCAGTAAATAAATCAGTGTTATTGGTGAAAATTTATTTATTTCTCTATTGGATCATGTTATTTAAATCATGGCAATTATGTCTGAAAGATAATATCGCCCAAATGGCCGCCAAATTTGAAAGAAAAAGTAAAAAAAAAAAACATAAGACGCTTAAACTTAATCCCCATTTAAAATCGGTCCAAGTTATTGGAACACCCTTTATAACAAAAATAAATAAAATATATTCTCTACTATGGAAAGTTTTGTCTAGAGCCATGCACGTTGACATCCTGAAAGGACACAGTACATAGAAGAAAAACAAACTTGATAAAATCTGAAACAATAAAAGGAAGACGCAGATAAACCGGACATTTTTTAACAAGATGCGGCTTAACCCTATAAAAATCATTGATGACATCACGGATAACAGAATCCAAAACATCCAACGGATATCCATTTTTAGAAAGTGTCATCTTAATAAAGTCAGTTTCACCGCAGAAGAAGCCTTCGGGACAAATCATAAGCGCCCTATGGGTCAGGGTATTAATCAAGTTTATCTTGCGTCTTCGCGGGCAAAAAGAGTCCCAACCTGTATAAAGTCCTAAAAAGTAGCCTTCGTAAATAGAGAAGTCAAAAAATTGCCACTATTCCAATAGACCAGAACATCCAAAAAGGAAAGACAACAATTAGACTCCTTTTCTACGGTAAAGTTAAGAGAAGGATGGACAGAGTTTAATAAAGTGAGAAATATGTCGGCTTCGACCTCATTATTAAAGAAGCAAAAAGTATCATCCACATAATGATGATGCCCAAGAGGACGATCAGTATGAGAAAATAATAAAGCCTCTTGAAAACCGACAAATACATACATATTTATTAATTTCTTTTTAATTCCCCCCACATCTCCTAAAATTCTATGATACGTAAGAAGACGATCAGTACGAGAAAATAATGAAGCCTCAATAATAGAATGAATGGATTTATTTTTAATTCAATTTTTTTTTTATTTCAAACATTATTTTAGTGCATATTTTTCATATTTTTTTTTTTTTATAGACGGTTCATTTTTATCTATTAAATGGCGTGTATTACGTCACTCGGCTAGGGCATTTGGCAAATCTTAGTAATGAAAACATGAAAATCTGTAAGTTGTACTTCCACATGTTACCTCCTTTCAGAGACAGAGTTAAAAACCAACACGCCCAAAAGTTAGTCATGCTCATATATTTCTTGGAAAAGAGTTTATCTCACAAGAAGCAAATGTATATTTTCGTGTACAGGCGGAGCAATGAGAAACCAATTAAATTTCCCGTCATGCATTTTGGTCGCCATCTTTGCTGCCGAATCGCTTGCATCGTGTCTGCCGCTGTAGAAGTTCATTTTATCGATTGCTTCTTTTTCTTCCCTTCCATTTTCTCGTCAATAGTGTTTCAATTTCATTTGTGCAGATCGATTCAAATTTAAAACTCGAATTCATTGTCCAACCGTTCCCAAAATTATCAATATTTAAAAAAAGAAATAAATCTATTTTTATGTCAGTTGATCGATTCCTTGCTCTTTATTAATCTTCATCAATCGTAAATTTTAAATTTAAATTCTCTTTTTGTCAACTCCCAAAATTATTCTGCAGAGAAAATGAAGAAAAGAGACTTTATTAAGGTGAGGCTTGCGTATCATTGTTTATACCAGATTTATTTATAATTTTATTTTATTTTTGGCGGTTTCATTATTTGAAAACAACTTTCAGGCATTTTAATGGAGAGATCAAGTCCGCCATTTTTTTTTAAACGGTTATAAAATAATTGATATCGAGTGCAAAGCAGGAAGAAGCGGTATTTGTCTTAGACGAAAAAATATGCAAATGGGATTGAAATATTAGACAAGTACACACACACACACACACACACACATATATATATATATATATATATATATATATATATATATATATATATATATATACACACAGACACACATATATATATATATATACGCGCACAGACACACACATACATATATCTATATATACGCAGACAGACACACACACACATACAAACACACACACACATATATATATATATACGCACAGACACACACAGTCACACACACACACACACACACATATATATATATATATATATATATATATATATATATACACACACACACACACACACACACACACACACATATATATATATATATATATATATATATATATATATATATATATATATATTATGAGATGGAGTAATCCGACAATTATTTTAATTTATTTTATTGTTAAACTTTATTTATATAGACACACACATTCAAGTAAATGCTAAACAGTACTGACAACATTTACTGGCCTGAATGTCCGAGAAATTTCATAGAAAAATGCTTCCCCCAACAGGAATCGAACCTGAATCCTATACGGAACCGTCATACAGCCTGACGTGCTATACCAGTTCAGCTACGAAGGAAGCGTATGGTTAGTAAGGTCGAATTACAGCTTTTATGTAGATATGAGCGTTCGCGGGAAGTCTTGGGAAATTTGTAGTTTAAAAGCAGTAAATCGACCTTGCTAACCAGACGCTTCCTTCATAGCTAAACTGGTATAACACGTCAGATTATATGACTGTTCCGTGTAGGATACAGGTTTCATTCCTGTCGGAAGACGCTTATTTTCTACGAAATTTCTCGGACATTCAGGCCGGTGAATGTTGTTATTACAGTTTATCATAAACAAATCATTTACTTAAATATTTGTGTCTATATAAATAACAATATATATATATATATATTTGTATGTGTGTGTGGGGGGGGTGAAATAATGGATAGCGGTTCAGACTGAAGAATCGGAGAGCCGAGTTCGAATTCTAACCTTTGAGAAAGGTGTGAATAAATCTCGTCTCAGCTATGGTTAAATAGCAGGATAAAATGGGTCCTATAGCCTTGGTTGGCAGTCAGTCTAAGAAAAGGAAAACTATGAAATCAATACCAGCTTGAAATCGGATGGGTTTCGTCGGGCTATCTTTTCATAGGCACACCACCGCTTCTATGGCTGTAAGTAAATGAGGTGCCCCTACAACTCTAATAATGTTTCGTCATCGTAGTACATATATATCGACAGCCATTGTTCTGCGAAACCATTTCCATTATATATAATCGAAAAGGTGAATTCTAGCAATTTTCTTTATATTTGTTTTATGCTTCCTTACAAGATTTCTTAACCTGCAAAACGGGCGAATACCATAATCCCCATGTATAATACGTCTTCATCCATAATACCCACCACTAAAATTGGGCTGAAAGTTTGGAAAAATGCTTCTACTCACGTAAAAAACGCATTCCTTGGTTGGTAATCAAACCTTCTAAATGGTACCTTTCCTATTTCATTACGGCTGGCGTTTCCCATTTTTATTTAAAAAATGGTTTTAAACATAGAATAATATTATTATAATTTAGTTTTATAATAATTCATATTTTATTTTACAATTATAAGTATTGGTAGGTACATATGATTCTATTTGACATTATTATGGGGTCGAAATCGCTGAATGTTAGCGTTAAATTGTCGTTTGTTTGTTGTTAGCAGGGATTTTGAAACTGAAATCTACACATGAAACGGCAATTTTTATTTTTTTGTTTTTAATTATGCCAATTAATATTCAGCTAAATGTCTTGCAATACTCAAGTTCTGTACCACTAAGAATGTGCATGTATGTATATATATATATATATATATATATGTGTGTGTGTGTGTGTGTGTGTGTGTGTGTGCGTGTGCGTGTGTGTTTCTGTGTCTGTGTATATATATATATATATATTTATATATATACTAGTAGCATAGTCCGGCGTTGCCCGTGCTTGATTCAAAAATCGTATGACTCATACAGCAATCGCTATCACTTGACTTAAAATATTTTTGCCCTTCCTTGCCTTTAAAGGAGTGCCCTTTGCCGTGCTGATGTTGCTATATGCCTTACTTCTTGCCTATCTCACACTGCGAATTTTTTCTAAGCTCTATACTAAAAATTAAATCTGTTACGAAAAAAGAACTAAACAAAATGAACACAAAACGATCAGCTTTAAAAAAGGACTCGTAACTGGAAAAACCGAATGAAAAAAGAATGTTAACAACAAATACTTTTTCACACCCAACCCAGTTATATGGAATCAGAATCAACGTTGAGTTTAAGCAAGCGAATGAGCCAATTGGAGTAAAGTGCCATGGAGATTTGAATTTTTCCCACTTGTGACGAATGCAGCTATCGATTTTTTGCATGCAAGCTTGCTAGTTAACATTCGTGTCAGTCAGCTGTTGGCTCTCACGCTGGCCAATAGAATCTTCCTGCCTATACGTGGAAGCCAGCTATAGGCTCTCACTCTGGCCAGTAGAGAATGGCTGCAAACTACATGAAAACTGCCGAAGAATCGATTATTTCCACTATCGATGGAAGTTGGGAAATGCAAAGTCGGTCTTGGCCTTCTCGCTAACGTGGAGCATGTGTATGTAAATTTTGGTGCAAATCCGTTGAAAATTGCGGCCGTGCATTTGTTACACACACACAAACACACATCCTATATTTTTATATATATATATATATATATATATATATATATATATATATATATATATAATAGCAACGAATAAACTAGTCCCAAGTCTTATCACCTGGGAATTAAAATAAGTGACATGTAAACTAAATAGACGATGAGTGATGGGAAAAAATTGCAAGGAAAACTAGAGCCCAATAACATTCAGACGCAGCAAACAATCCCTTTGTTTACAGAAGGAAGGCTTGCGGGATCTGATATATAAAGACTCCAGAACCTTTAGTTGATACGAAGCGTGTGACCTTGATAAGATAGAAAAATGGTTCGCACTGAATTCAGAGACACAATTCCTGCTGTACAATAGACGACCTGGGTGTATTAAACTCGTTGGTCATTAGTGACGGACTGATTCAAAATCCTTGGAGGTAAGTGCTGATTTATTCTCAAATCCAAGCGTTGAGACGTCCTGTCTATGTAGTCGTGTCCACAACTATATTCATATTTGTAAATCACGGAATCAACATGATGAAGGGGAAGGGTATCCTTACGAATGGAAGAATGAATTGGTCGAGTACCAAATATTACACGAACATTAGCCGAAAAATAACATTTGTTGATAGTACGCGAAATTCGCCTAAATAAAGTCTCAAAGATGAACCAATAAAAGGAAGACGCAGATAAACCGGACATTTTTTAACAAGATGCGGCTTAAACCTATGAAAATCATTGATGACATCACGGATAACAGAATCCAAAACATCCAAAGGATATCCATTTTTAGAAAGTGTCATCTTAATAAAGTCAGTTTCACCGCAGAAGAAGCCTTTGGAACAAATCATAAGCGCCCTATGGGTCAGGGTATTAATCAAGTTTATCTTGCGTTTTCGCGGGCAAAAAGAGTCCCAACCTGTATAAAGTCCTAAAAAGTAGCCTTCGTAAATAGAGAAGTCAAAAACTTGCCACTATTCGAATAGACCAGAAAATCCAAAAAGGAAAGACAACAATTAGACTCCTTTTCTACGGTAAAGTTAAGAGAAGGGTGGACAGAGTTTAATAAAGTGAGAAATATGTCGGCTTCGACCTTATTATTAAAGAAGCAAAAAAGTGTCATCCACATAATGATGATGCCCAAGAGGACGATCAGTATGAGAAAATAATAAAGCCTCTTGAAAACCGACAAATACATACATATTTATTAATTTCTTTTAATTTCCCCCATCTCCTAAAATTCTCTCTGTTAAGGTTTCATCTCCTCCTCCTCATACTTACACTTTCTCTAAATTCTGTTTTGATTTCCGGAGTTGTTTTTTTCATTTTCTTTTTTGATTTGTAGGTCTGATGAATTGATCGTATTGACGATTCCAATGGAATAAATTATGACCATAGAATATTAGTGTTTAAGCCTTTTTATTATATCCTTACTCTGTCCTAGACATTGAGTTCTACCTGGATTCTTCCTCTTGAAAATTTTTTCTGAAAATATACATGTATGGGTAGTTTTATATATATTTTGCATATGTATGTATATTTTCCACTAATATTATCTATCTATCTATCTATCTATCTATCTATCTATATATATATATATATATATATATATATATATATATATATATATTAAACAGATTTCGTCGAGAGTGAATACAAATGTATACACGTGAAACACATCAATCTTTTATTTTCAATGCATTCTGAAGGAATGGATGAGGATTTTCCCTGTAATTCGATACAAAAAAACTGGGAAAATATGTTAACGAAGTTCGACATGAACTAAAATTTATAAAGAAAATATACAGTATAAATATTAATGGCTTCTTAAAAAGTCAGCTATTTTCTTTCTTCTTTAATCACAAGAACCGCCAACTCAGTCAAAAAGTACCATGATTCATTATGTCAGCATAAGCACATAGACACATTTCAGTCTTTCGTTTTGGGATGTCAAAAGCCTAGAATGGCGAAACGCGTAATCGAAACTATTTTCAATGAAGCATTTTGCATAAATCCAATTTTTTAAAAATTTTCAGGATATTATATACTATTTTAAACAGACACACGCACACACACACACACACACACACACACACACACACACATATATATATATATATATATATATATATATATATATATATATATATATATATATATATAATTGCAGTATATCGGACATACAGTGCCGGTGTTAACGAAAGGTTAAGTGTCCAATATAATGACACAGCGCATATATATATATATATATATATATATATATATATATACCTAAAGAACCAGACAAAACTACCAAGGTTTCACCTACGCGCATCGTCAGTTTTTCCCTAACGATCCGCGGAGGTGAAACCTTGGTAGGTTTGTCTGGCTCTCTAGGTTTAACTAGGTCTGCTCTACTTAACGTATTGAGCACTTTATTTAGTTATTTTGCTTACTCGTATCAGGGTTTTTTTCTTTGGACTTGCATGCTAGACGATTATTTTCGTTCTTTGTTCTTTCTTTTTTTATATAAATTTTGTTCCCCTTTGGTAATGGTTTGATTATTTGCAAATAAGGAAGGTTTTCCTGACGAGTATAATTTCTTATACTTATAAGATTATTACTAGTATATATATATATATATATATATATATATATATATATATATATATATATATTAATGATAATATACATACTATCACACACCTCTCGTAAGATTCTGATTTTAATGCACGACGCAAACTTTGGGAGCATAAAAATACCATATTGCGCCGGCATGAAACTCAGCGTCGTGCTGGAGCTGTGAGATAGCATGTATATTTACTAATATATGTGTGTGTGTGTGTGTGTGTGTACAAAATGTGCGATGAATAAATCGTCGTTCAAATTACGCAAAAAATAAAAATAACACTGACGTCTCATTTTAACAGATACATTTACGAAAATTACACAAAAAAAAATCTTGAAATACTAAAGAGTAAATCTATTCAATAAGATCGCCTTCGACTTCATCCACATCCTCCAGACAACTTCGGAATCTCTTGCGACTCTTCTGGACGGTCTCCTTGTTTAAGTTGGCAAATGTTGCCATAATCCTTCCCTTCAGTTCATCTTTGATGTTACAAGGTGTTTTGTTGGTCTCTTACTCAACTACGCTCCACACATAATAATCAAGGAGGTTAGAGTTTGGGGAGTTATGTGGCAAGATGTAAGGGGTGGTGTGGTCGGACAGCCATGACTAAGTTCTTCCCCTTGTGAGGCATGGTCCAAAGTCATGTGTCCAGACATAGGATCCTCCAACAACCACCCTCTTGAACCATATCGGACATACAGTGCAGGTGTTAACAAAATGTTATTAAGTGTCCAATGTAATGACACAGCGCATATATATATATATATATATATATATATATATATAAAAGAACCAGACAAACCTACCAAGTTTCCACCTACGCGCATCGTCAGTTTTTCCACCACCTCCTCAAGGGACTTGATTTAAGATCCTGAGTTGAGTCTGAGTCCCTGTGGAAAGACGAATGGAGACACCATCACTAGTGACCCTTCCAAACACCTTCGTAATGCAGAGCATATCAAAAATACTTTTACAAATTTTGTTGGTGGAACCAAAACAGGTATAAAATTTCTGTCTGCAAATCCATTGTTTTTGAGATATTAAGTTCAAAGTTTACCGTAGACGCTGTTTTAATGTGAGGAAGCCACCCTCAAAGTTTGTAAAAGTATTTTTATACACCCTGTATATATGAAGCAACAATCACACAGATTGTATTTCGTCACGAATGCTGAAAGTCACCAAACATTGAGCAGAGGGCGTTTTATAGCCAAGAGATTTCAGAGACGTGAAAAGTTATCTTAATTCTCTAATGATGATGCCATGAAAGCGGCAACTCCCATAAGGCTATGAAATCGGAATCTATACAACATAGATGGAATTCCACGAGAGAGAAAATTGTTATATTAATTATTAGATTAAGAAACCTGAGAGTCCTTTGGTTACTTCGGGCATACATTCTATGGATTTACGATTAAATCTTTTTCATTTAAATAAGTGTAAATTTTAACGTTGAGCTACTATTATGCACAAACACGTACGCACACTCAAAGGCACACACGTATACACACATATGTATGTGTGTGTGTCGGGTGTAGCAGCAAAATTGTCCATTTGTTAGGTTTAGATTTGAACCATTGTATCTTAGAAATGATTAAAGATATCTTACTGGAATTCTTCGAGGTTTTTCATAAAACTATTGGTCTCTACATGTTTCTGACCCAATGTAAAGTTTTATTTTTAATATCGTATTTTTAATGTCCTGTAACCTATAATTAATATCCTATATTTAGTATCATATTATTATTATTTTATAAAATTTCTTATGTGCTTTTATCTAATATTAAGTTTAATTTATAAGTTATGATTTAATATATATAAAATTTATATATTTAATCTATCATTATTCTTGGAAATTCTCTTATTCCTTTATTCTATCTGATCCTTGATATTTTATTCTAAGATTTATCTATTTAATCTTGAGGTTAAATCTGTTTTAATCTTGGTTTTGACTTGTTTTATCTATTTTTTTTCCTTATATAGCTAAATTTTATTTTGGGCTTTATTTATCAACTTGTTTTAAACTCTTCCTTCATCTTATTATTCCTTATATTCAGGTTTTTATTGTTTACCAAAAATGCCAAAAATTTTCTTTGTTATAATACTTAATTCCTTTTTTATAATATTGGATTTAAATATATTCCTTAATAGAATATTAAAATGATTAATATGATATACATATATATATATATATATATAATAAAATTATAAATTCAATATTTAAATATTATGAATATAATATTATTATATAATATATTATAACCTTTTTACTTAATAGAATTTAAAATTAATATAAATTAATATTTTACTTATATATTTTTTGCTATATAATTAAATATATAGCCCTGAATGGATTTAATATTATTTTCTAAATTCACTTCATATTAAAGTGTGATGATTATATAATTACATTAGACTAAATACATAATTAATAAGTAATTAAATTAATATGTACAATTTAGTAGGTATATAGATTTTCTTAATAATAAATTTTCCTAATAATAATTTGATATAAATATTATAATAATTTATGATGTGTTATTAGTATTAAAAATTTCTTTATAATTAAAAAAATATACAATAATTATATAATAGTATTAATTTTTAAGTTCATATTTTCCTTTATTCATAATTATTTAAACACCTCTTTTTCTTAACTAGTCTTATATTGCGGTGAAATTCAAAAAGTCTAGGTAAAAAAAACCAAAAAAAAAACAATATCGAATTTCTAAGGCAGAAGCATGATTATTTTGGTGGAAATGGCCGCATTACCGTCATAAAAAAAAAAAACTTGAATATTTTAGTTGCGCGACCCGCATTACGATGAAATATATCTCATATGACCCAGTGATAGGAAAAGGTTGCCAATCTCTGGTCTCTATCATCAAGTTCAAATATTTATTTAGAGTATTTCTATGAATTAAAAAAAAACAGGCACACACACACACACACAAAACAAAAGGTTATAAACTGACGAAGCTAGTGTCAGGTTAATATGACGTGTCAAGTAAAACCGACCAACTAATATCCAATTTTTATTCCCGCATCATTCGTGTATGAATTTCAAAACAAAATCAGGAAAAGCTTCAGAAAAGAAAATTTTAATTTGCTGCGAGCTGAATATTACATGGTGTCCAGGCGAAAGGGAAAATGTGTCGTCTTAGATTACTGTAATTTACCAACACTTCACAGACTCACTCCAGCACTCATTATCTGAGCATTGTTTGCTAAATGTTTCGTTTGTTCGTTCGCTAGTTGTGTTGTTTACACACATTGAATTTGTTCTTTTTTTTCTCTCTCTCTGAAATTTGAAATGGAAATTTCTTTAGAAAGCTTTTCCGTTCACCAAATACGTACCAACAAACTTACCAAGATCGAATAGTTAGTTGATGTTTGTATATGTTAAATATCACGAGGATTTCGGCTTAAAATAAACAAATGCAATATATATATATATATATATATATATATATATATATATATATATATATATATATATATATATATATATATATATATATATATATATATATATATATATATATATATATATATATAATTATTTATATGCGCGGTAAATTATTAGAAAGCGTTCAATATCAGAGACATATTTGGTTGGATTGATGTGTATTTGTGACCCTGGGTTTCACGCTTATGCGATTGTCAGACAAACTGATTCATTTTTAAAAAATGTTGGGTTTATGTAGATTGCGTGTATTGGTGTTATTATGGAAATCGTCGTCGTGATGTCATCGTGCTAACGCAAACATAGATGCATGTCCGTACACCCGATGAGGTACGCAGACACACATACACACTTACTCATCTGCCAGGGCCCATACAGATATAAACATATGTGGACAGTATGAGATTTGACATATGTATGTATATGGGTGGTGTTGGTCTATACATACGCATTTGTATGTTGAAATTCAAAGATCGGAAGTGTCGCGAAAATTTCTCGTGAATGTCTCGTGAATGTATACATGTCAGCAATCAGAGCATTTTTCTATTTTTTCGCTGAATAATATTTCCTCGCATGCACGTATATACGTGTGGTGGGGGTCTGTGTAAAATTATGATAGTTAAAAATTGCTAATATTTTTATTTTTAAATTTTTAAAAGTTTATTTGTTATTATTTTAAAGCTGGTTATTTGCTTGTTTTTGATGACTGTGTATATGTAACTGATAGAAATTTCAGTTTGTAATCCTTATTGGTTATTTTTATGGTGGTATTAAAGATGCTAGGGGAGGGAGTAGTTTACGTTAATAATTATAGTGGGTTTATATGATAATAGTAGATGTGATGTGATAGTAATGTTGTAAGGGTATTGGTGACAATGATAATATAAGTGGCTAATAGTTATTGTAAATTGGTAGAAGTGATTAATAATGGTGTTGGGAGAATAATAAAAACAATAAATGTGATTATTGTGGTGCTAGCTTGAACTAAAAAGTGATTGTTGGTGTTTTATTTTTATTTCATTTCATATAGTTATTTATTTATTTTGGTATAAATCCTGATAATAGGTATTTATACTCATGCCTACATTTGGAAATTATCTCTGATATTATTGGGTTTTTATTTGGTGGTATTAAATATGCTGGGGGAAGTAATTTACATTAATAATTATTGTGGATTTATATGTTAATAGTAGATGTGATGTGATAGTAATGGTGTTGGGTGTTGGTGGTAATGATAATATTATTAGTTAATAGTTATTTTAAAATGGTAGAAGTGATTAGTAATGGTGGTGGAATGATAATAACAATAAATGTAATTATTGTGATGGTAGCTTGAACTAAAGAGTGATTGTTGTTTGTTTTTTATTCGTTTGGTATAAATTCGGATAATAGGTACTTATTCTCATGTCTACATTTGGAGATTATCTCTGATCTTTTGTTTAGTAAATTCTTTTGCGGGGTGTGGGATAATATTGCTACTTTTTCGTGTAGGCAAGTTAGGCATTTTTTTGTAATGTTGCTGTAGGCCAGTGCTTTTTTCAAAACTTTCCAACTTATTGTTGGTGTGATATTTCTGTCTTTTTTCTTCAAGTTTTGGTTAACCACTGCTATGGCCTGGCATTGAACTCAAAAATCTTTGGGTCTAATCACTGGATCTAAACATCTGCTGGGCCACGTGTACATGTATCGTTTCGAAATTCCAATCACCTGAAGAAGACCCGAGCGTACAACGGCCAAAACTTTGTGAATATAGAAACGAAGATGAGGATAACAGTCCGAATAATGTAAATAATGTAAGTAATCATAACACGTCATATCAGAGATCCAATCACCTGAGGAAGGCCGGAGCGTACAACGACTGAAACTTTGTAAATATAGAAACGAAGATGAGGATAACAGTCCGAATAATGTAAATAATGTAAGTAACCATAACACGTCTTATCAGAGATCCAATCACCTGAAGAAGGCCGGAGCGTACAACGGCTGAAACTTTGTAAATATAGAAACGAAGATGAGGATAACACTCCGAATAATGTAAATAATGTAAGTAATCATAATACCTCATCTCAGAGATCCAATCACCTGAAGAAGGTCGGAGCGTACAACGGCCGAAACGTTGTGAATATGACAATGAAGATGAGGATAACAGTCCGAATAATGTAAATAATGTAAGTAATCATAATACCTCATCTTAGAGATATAGACAGATAACTTTAATGTTCTGTGTCATCTAATCTCATTTCAGACCATTTTCTTTGAAATGTTACTAATATATTGACAAATAATATTCACAAGTAAACTCACTTTTTCTGAATTGTTGTTTTTCCATTTTTTATTCATACCAATAATATTATTAGGTTCTTATATAAATTCGGTAGACCAGTTGCCATCCAAGGCTATAGAACCCGGTCTCTCCTGCTATTTAACCAGAGCTGAAGGGAGAAGAAGACGATTTATACCTTTCCAAAGGGTATTAGCACGTAAGTGAATATCAGTCAGTTATATGCCATGCGTGATATACGCTTAGGCGATCATGTATCTTTCGATACATGACTGACGAGGCAGATTTTTTTTTCTTTTAGTAGGTTGCCATTTCTTTCTGCAGTAGACCAGTACCCATCCTAGGTTACAGAACCCGGTCTCTCCTGCTATTTACCCATAGCTGAGGGGGGAAGAGGATCCATGCCTTTTCCAAGGGTATTAGCATGGAAGTGAATGTAATGGATTTGACTGGAATTCGAACTCAGCTCTACGATTCTTCAATCCGAGCCGCTATCCATTAACCCATGAGTGAAGAACTTGACATCTTCTGAGCAAATACATCGGTGGTCTTGTGTTGTTTTCTTTTAATCAGAGCGTGCAATTGGTTCACATCCTATGAGTTTGAACACCTACTGCTTGAAACGGGAAAACCATTTCCGTACCATTGTGGCAGTAATGAAGTCATCTCTATACACAGCAAGAACGTCTCGAGCAGATTTGGCAGCTCTGGCAAATTTAACAACTTTTAGCCTTTGATTAAAACCTAAGAGAAGATGCCCAACATCGACGGGGCATTCCATCTCAAAAAGGCGTCTAATCTGAAATAAAATTTCAGTAATGTTAGACGACAATTTTACAAGATGACCATGATGAGTTACTTAGAAGCAAAAAAAAAAACTGCTACGAAAGAGTATTCTTTGAGCGCATTAGCAGAACATGAAAAAAAAAAAAAAACAAAACAAAAAAAAACAAAAAAAAAACGAAGAAATATCTGTAACAACTCAATAATAATTCATCTGTGTGAAGCCATGATAGGCTACATCCTTAAGGGTAATGACCAAATTCAGAAGAAGCGAAAAATGCTAGGAAAGATTATTCTTCGAGATCATTAGAAGAACATCAGAAAAAAAAAACATCAGAATATAGGTAACAGCCCAATAATTACTAAGGCATCACTTTAGAGTCATGGTCGGCTACGTCCTTAGGCGTTATAATATTCTTAAAAACAGAAATAAAAAAAAATAGCCTGACAGACAATAGGAATATGTTCTTTGGTTAGAAAAAAAAACCCACAGAAAACTAGTTAATGATGGCCATCCCCTGGGGATATCCAAAGAAAGTATAAAAGAAGTGACTTGTGAGAGAGGCCAACAGGGAATAAGAAATGTTGCTAACCCAAAAACATTTGACGGAGGACATAATGATAAAAGTAGATGATATAGTTCTTGCGTGCGGCTGAACTTAGTTATACAGAGCTCAATACAAGATTCAACCTGATACAAATAAGTCGAGTCATAAGCACTTTCAGTTCTTGGCAACCAATTAACCATAACAAATGTATCACCTAAATATTCATTAAATCTAACAATTAAGAATACCCCATATACGGCAATGGCAGCGTACACGGTGGATTAAAGAGAATCCATTGATAGGGAACTCGTTTGGAGTGTTTTTTTTTTTTTGTTTATCCTTTCTCCCCAAGCTAGGCGATAATGGGGTGGGGTAAAAGAAGGTAAAAGGGAGTGAAAGATAATGAACAAACTTTAGTGGTGATGATTAAGTGAAGGACAAACAAAGAACAGGGTTCAAGAAATGAGAAAATGGCAATTGCTGTTGCATTGTAATATTTGAAGATTGTAGATATCATGGAAGAAAGAAATCGGAAACTGTTGGTGTAGAAGTAACGGTTGCTTTTAGGCAGTTCAATAGTAAAACGGTGAGACCTAATTGCCAATCGAGTAGCACGTTTAAGTTCATGCAGTCGAGACACTGAGGAGATAAAGCTCATCTGAACAATTGCTGTGAAAACATTTGTAGAAAAGACAGAGGGAAGCCATGCCACTTGTTGTGACTGAAATCGAGATGCCAGGTCAGGATCAATTACATTGCAGATCCTTCTTTGAATATTGTTAAGAACCACGAGGTGCACTAAATCAGATATGACAGCAATATTCAATCTCGGACGAATGGTAAATTTATAAGCGTCTAAGATGGATTCTGACAAGAAAAAAACTGCCTGACCCGACACAGTAAACCAACTTTCCTAGCAGTTGACCTAGCAATGGATTCAATATAATCTCACTACTTCATGTCAGTTGTGAAGATCTATGATCGCAAGAGTCCTGATCGGATATGGCACAAATCCAGAGACACTTTGGAATAGTGTAAGATGCCTTCCAAAAGTTAAGCAAAGTATTAAGAAACAGGAAAATTTCATTAGAAACAAAGAACAGAGTACTGAACTGCTATGTAATGTGAAGAAGA
Source organism: Acanthosepion pharaonis (assembly GCA_903632075.3). Classification (NCBI taxonomy): domain Eukaryota; kingdom Metazoa; phylum Mollusca; class Cephalopoda; order Sepiida; family Sepiidae; genus Acanthosepion; species Acanthosepion pharaonis. The sequence continues at coordinate 800,532 of CAHIKZ030005453.1, read as the reverse complement.
GACTTGAAACAGCAGAAATACGGTTCTACAGAAGGATGTTGAGAATACAATAGGCTGAACATGTGAGCAATGACGAAGTTTTAGAGAAAATGGAAACAAAAAAGGGCACTTAGAATCAGAAAAGATATAAAATTTCTAGGAAACATAGAGGAAAGAAGGCTTGGAAAATTTAACACTCGCAGGACATGCTGAAAAAACGGACAGAGGAAAGCAGTGACTAACCTATTTAAAGAGTTTCTGCAAATGGTTGGCAAAACAAAGTTTAGGAGAGATAGCAAAAAGACAATCACTGGTTAGACATACAAAAAGCAGGAAGTTGTGGAGAACCATGATCGCCTAAGTACTGAAAGAATATGGCACAAAGAAAGACATGTTGTTATAATTTATTATTATTTCTTATTCTTAAACGTTTATTGTTCTTTTTTTAATCACTTCACTTGAAGCAGGGCAATAAAGCCACTAAGATGCAGGAGATTTCAGTGAGTGAAAGAGAACGAGAGGACTTTAATGGGGAGGAGTGAGGAAAGGACTAAAAAGTAACAGGTTTCAATGAGATAGAAGATGGCGATTGACTTTGCATTTAGAAAGAAATCGGAAGTGAACTCCACAGGTGAAAAATGCAAAGAAAAGAAACTATTAGAATAGATTATATTGTTGCATCTAGCTAGTTCAACAGTAAAATGGTGAGACCTAATCGCCAATCTAGTAGCATGCTTAAATCAATGCAGTCGGGGTACCATGGAAAAAGCTTATCAGAACAGTGGACAAAAAAAAGACAAAGGGAAGCCATATAACCTGGTGTGAAAGTGAGTGGAGTTGAAATCAGGATTCATCACAATACAGACCCTTGTTTGAATTTTGTCAAGGATCTTCAGGTGTACAGCAGGAGCATCAGACCATATGTACCAACAATTTTCCGTGTACGGACGAATGGTAAGTCGATAAATGTGCAAGACGGATTCTGACGAGAAAAATCTTTTAGTGACCCCAACTTACCTTGTAGTAAACGTAGAATTTGACTCGATATAGTTACTTCGTTTCATTTATGTGGAAACGTGAGGCCAAGAAGGCGAAGAAATGTTGCTCCTCTGGAGGTTAGCATCAGTCATGTTGATATGAGGCAGAAAAAAAAAGTCCTTTGTAGAGATTAACTGAATCAGTTTTGTTTTGAAGACGTTGAAATTTTCAACCCATATTCACCTGAACCGCTATATTCAATTGAACCTCCATATTCATGTAAAACGCCATATTCGCCTGTTCTTGCACCAATCGATTATTATACCTCTTGATCGTTACAAAACGTTTTGCTAGGGAAAAGTTTCTATAATGAAAACTAGATTCAAGAATTCGCCACCCCCCCCACAAAAAAAAACAAACAAAAAAAACCCACCTTTTTCACTAAAAACATATCGAAGAACTGCCTGATATGTGACAACAAGTCATTGCAAGAATTTTTTTTTTTTGCACTAAGGTTCACCATGTACAAGGCCCGGGCCCACTCGAAGTAGAGGGTTAAGTTAATGGTAGTTTAGTGATTTTCCAAGCGCTGCTTAGATGTGGCACAAGGCCAAAAGTATGGGGTACCCAGTGAGGATCGAAATCACTAAGTCGTAATTGTTCTGGCGAGACAAAGCTTGTTAACCATTACACCGCCTCGAGGTATCCAAAAAGTGTTTCTAAACGTTGCTTAGATGTGACGCAAGGCCGAAAGTATGGGGTACCAGTCAGGATCGAACTCACCAATCAGTCATAATTGATCTAGCGAGAAAAAAAGCTTGCTAACCATTACACCACGCCGAGGTGCCTACAAAAGGGGTTGTTTATATGAATAGGAGTGGAAGATAACAGTTAACTCTAGACATGAAAAGATTAAGATTGTAGTGATCGGGGAAACATGCTCTAGGGAGTCTGTTCCATAGGGCGGTTGTTCCTGGGAAGAAACTGTTTAAATGGAACATACTTCGTACTGATGGAATACGGAAGGAATATGTGTGGTTTGCTATTATGTAAGTGGGATGTCGGGTCCTAACCTTGGAGGTTAGACCTGGCGAAACCAAGGAATGTAGTTCGTCCGAGCACTTTCCATGTTAGTAGCGATAGAATAAGTGAGAGACTCGCCATATCCCGCCTGTGAGAGAGAGCGTTTAGCGATGGAAAGTAATTCTTCACCAACAGGGACTCGGTGACACTTTTGAACCCTATCAAGACTGTAAAATGTTGACTGGGTAGCTCTCGACCAAATATGATAACAGTACTCCATTTTCGGCCTGATCTGGCTCTTATAAATGTAGATGAGAGCAGGAGGATCCAGTTACTTATTAGAAAGGTACAGGGAGCCGATCATTTTATCTGCATTTTTAATGATAGATCATATATAGGCGTTCCACTTGGGGTCGGGTCTGAGTTTGAAGACCAATATTCTCTCAAGTCACGGAAACTCCTAGAGGGCTCATTTATTTATCGTGACTGGCGGTAGTTCGGGGTCTAGTCGGCGGTTATGGAATGTGTATATATAATTGAATACAATGCAATTGGATTGATTTTTCTTCAGAATAAATTTGATAAAGAAAAACTGAAATTATTTATGACTCAACTTAGTGTCGTACTTCAAAGAAAAAGTTCTGAAACATTTATATAATATCGGTTTATGCAATATAGGATACAGAATGCTGGGCCATGTCATCAGAAATAGAGAAGAGACTTGATGCAACAGACATGTGGTTCTACAGAAATATTTTGGAGCCAGTACGACCTGGATTCTATTCAAGAACTCTAGATGAATATCGTATAAGAAAAAATAGGCTACGATGTGTTGCTCTTTATTTTTTCTTTTATGGCAGCACACACATACAAAATCTGGATCATTGTGATGTATAACGTTTTTAAAAAATCAATAGATTTTGTGTCAAAATATTTACTACGCTTTGTCATCAAATTGGAGGTACCAAAATCAAGCAATTACAGACATTTAAATATCTAGGTTGTATTTAAACAGAGAACGGAAAATATGACACCGAAATCCGAAGGACCACAGCAATAGAGAACAATGGTTTCCAGAAAGGAAAGTACAGTGGAACCTCAATTTAACGGATTAATAGGTGGGGGAGGGCCATCCGTTAAAGTCCGTTAATTTGAATCACTTTTCTTCGTGCGTTAAAAACATCCAGTACCGTATAAAATTATTGTAAATAAATGTAAATACAATATATATATGTATATGTATTTCATTTTTAAGTTACTATATACCTTTAAATAAAGTTTGAAAAGTTCCAAATTTTACCTAAACTTATCATTAAACATTGCTGTGATTGTCTAATATTGCCGTGAAAGTGCCATGATCGTAAAGTCCTCATGGTAGTAATTACTGGAAGCCATGGAACTCCTTCGAAGCACTGCTGGTACTTGGGAGGGGTGATAATGTCGTTCTGGTGGAAGAAAATTTTTTCTGGTCGTGATGTTGGTGAATCGGGGTCGCTTTCATGATCCGCTTGTTTGGGTTGGAAGAACGAATTCAACTTTGTTTCCCACTTTGATACTGTTCGCGAATTAGCAATTCCCTTAATGTTCGAAGGTGTTGGTAATAGACCTTAATTTCCCGATTCTTGGTCATATCAATAAATATAAGGAGAGTGTCAACAGAATGATGCACTTTAGACATTCTCGGTCGTTTCACCCCCCACTTCCTCTGAATCACTATTTCTAGTGAAGGACTTGACAAAAAACAAAAACAATACTGGACCAAAATCAGTATGAAGTGTTCGAGAGACGATGCATGTGTGTACACGACGTACACTCAAGTAAACAACAGCGGCTATTCCCGGAACTCCTAGTCTCCGTCTGTTGATTGCACCAATAAACAACAACAGCCAATTCTGAAAATAATATTTCTTCAGATTGTGTCCGTTAAATCCGGAGTCCGTTGGTCCCAGAATCGTTAATTCGAGGTTTTACTGTATTTATAAAAAAGACCCAGGGAAGCTACGTTATGGCAATGGGAAATTGACTAAAGCCAAGATGCCAGGTTAGGACCGATGATATTGCAGTTACGTCTTTGGATTCTGTTTGGAATCTCTACGTACTTATCAAAAGGACCAGACCAAATATGGCAACAATATTCGATACACAAAAGAATGGTAGACTTATAAATGTACAAGATAAAATCTGGCAAGAAAAATTCTCTACCACAACATAGTGAGCTAACTTTCCTAATAGCTGACTTAATAATTAATTGATTTGATATAATAGTTCTTACTCATGCAAATGGAAAACGTTATACATTTGAAACCCTTTTTTTTCGTGGCCTAAACCCACCCAGTACAGTACAAAATTATTGTAAATAAATGTAAATACAGTATAAATGTATGTGTACGTGTATTTTATTTTTAAGTTACTATATAGTAACTTAAAATAGATTACATACACAATTGGATGCCATAGTGAAATGCTTGACAAAAACAATATTGTACTAAAATCAGTATAAAATGTTCGAAAGACGATCCATGTGTGTACACATCGAGGGTTCAAGTTTAAACAACAGCGGCTATTTCCGGAACTACCAGCCTCTGTCTGTTGATTGCGCCGGTAAACAACAGCGGCCAATTCTGGAACTAACGGATTTGCTCGCCACACGCAGACGTTTTCGGTTCCATTCAGACTCTACTATTTCTGCGGATTTTGTCCGTTCATTTCAGAGTCCGTTGGTTCTGTGACCGTTAATTTGAGGTTTTACTGTATTAAGTAACGGAAAACAAAGACAAGAGAACTGAACTCATATGCAAATCGGCCTTCCTATATGTCAGTGAATGGTGGACAATACTCATACAGAAAAAAGAAGAGACTCGATGCAACAGAAACGTAGTTCTACAGAAGGATACTGAGAATATCATGGACTGGGCATGTGAGCAATGACAAAGTACTAGGGACAATGAAAACAAAAAAGCGGTTATACTTAGCATCAGCACGAGGCTGCTGAAATTTGTAGGGAAGAGAATGATGAAAATGTGCTTAGAAAATTTGACACTCACAGGAAATATTGAAGGCAAGAGAGACGGGGAAAACCAGCTTGTTAGGAAACATGTCTAAATGTGTAAATGATTAGCAGAAGGATTAGGCGAGATAAGAAAAAGACAGAGCTGCTAATGAAAGGAAGTTGTGGAGAGCCATGAATACTAAGATCTTGAAGAGAGAGCAAAAAAAGAGAGTAGTTTAGCCTGGCATAAAGTTTTGAGAGTTATGTTGTATATTGCTGCTGGACTCAAATAAGGCGGCGAACACTTAGATATAAAAATATATAAATATCTTTATTGTTCGAGTTGCGGCAATTGAGAAGAGTGAGGGAGAATCACAGAGGTTGGAATTGTGCATACAGAAATTGACAGATACAAAGTCTTCGGTGAAATTCTAGCCAGCCTCTCTCCCAGGCCAAGAGTTGGACCGTTTTTATAACATTTGGATGCACACGCTAATTCACGAGGCTACGCTTTCTTCTGGTATGTCGCCGATGCAAGTTCTTGTAGCCATACCTCTTCTGGCCATGTGCCCATGCAGCTTCGTGTGACACACCTCTTCCGTCATGCGCCCACGCAAGCATGCATTTCCTTCCGCTTAGGACAGCTTTGCGCCCTGTTTATTCAAGGCTCGGGACATATGTGCGTCCTGTTTACTTTAGCCATTTCCTGTTTATGCTATCACCCATTCCGATTTACGCTCACTCTCTGAGGCAGCGGATATGAGGTCAAAGGTCTTGCTCAAACGATATTCAACAGTTAGGCGCATTGCGTGGAGCAAACTGATCATACAAGTAATGGTTTACGAGGTGAAAAGAAAAAAAAAACATAATCTACTCCAGAGTCAACTACATCCCAGTAATTTCGGATTAAAAGTCGTCCATATGGATCTGGGATGCGAGTGAATGTCTCGTCGGAAGTTAATTTAAATTTTCTACCTGTCGCTCCTTACTTTGTTAGTCGATGAATATTCAATCTGGAAGGCAGTGATAAAGTAGGAAGAAGAAAAAAAAAAAAGGACAGTCAAAACCTTTTTAGCACGAATGCTTTCAATTAAATTCAAATTCAATTCAACTAATCTCTAATTTATTTTCATTTGCTTCTTTGTCGTCAGCCAGTAGCACTCGTCGGCTTTTTGTGTAGTTTGATTTCGACAAATGCTGAATATTTGGAATTAATTTAGTTGCTGATAGGATCAAAGTGTTCTTTATATTTTCGTACCAGTTGAGCTCAGCTTCATGAAACAATCGAATAATTCTCTGTCCATCTTACCGAAAACGTTGATTTCTTATTTTATATTATTTAGAAGCGGGCTATTGTCCTTATCTTTGTTTTTGTTATGGCAATCAACGTCAGCATTCTCATCAGCAGGCAAAAACGAATCCTCCATGTTCTCCACTCAGGATAGTCTCACGAGACAAATAGGATACTTGTTTATATTTGGTGAAAAGTAATTGCGAGTTCAATCCCTGAGCCGGACAGTGCCTCAGTGAAAACGGCGCGAGTAATAACTGAACCGTGATAAATAAGTATGAAAGAAGGGAAATAATATTTAATATCTTACTCATTATAAAACGCAGATTGTGTGTGTGTGTGTGTGTGTGTGTGTGTGTGTGTGTGTGTGTGTGTGTGTGTAACGTTTATATATTGGATCGGATTTCCTACATTTTTCAACCGATTTCAACAAAACTTCACAGGACTACATAAAATTACCTTGTGGTGGTTCTAACAGCGCCAAAATGGGAAAAATATAATTATTTTTGCACAAAATCAATTTGAAAACACGATTAAGAGACATCGTGAAAATGGAAGGGGGGCAACTTACATCGGGTTGTTTGTGTGTGTCGGTTCCTTTAAATATGGGAGCGGATTTCCTATATTTTTCAGCCGATAAAACAAAACTTCACTTTTTGTGTGGGGGGGAGGTAGTGTTTCTTATTCTCTTACACACAATTTTCTTTATTTTTAATATTCACAATGCTTTCAAAATTCCATTTACAAGTCAATTATTTATAATAAAATTCTATTCAATCGGGAGACTCATAACGATTGAAAACAGTGTTTTTGTTTGACTTTGGGTTTGACCAATTCGTAAAAAAAAAAAAAAAAAAAACATTTAATTAAGACATGCGTGTCCGTCAACCTTAAAAATAATCTAACGATCTCTACTGATTGTACGAATACAAACATCGGATAAATTCTTTATCTTTAGGGAAAGATAATGAAATCTAAACATACACAAGTCCTAACTAAAAATAATAACCGGAACAGGAAACTACTTTAAATACACATGGTGTCCAATTTTTTTACTGTATTCAATAAGTAAAAATCATAAATTGTAAAAGTTTACAGAAAGGATACTAAATGAATAAGATTTGGTAGATCATAATTAATAAACCCAAATAAAGTTAATATTTTTTGTATTAGAAACAACGAGTGGAAAATATATTCAAATCAGAATTCTAATTATGAATTACCACAAGCAAAATATGCAATTTTTTTACTGTATTCAATAAGTAAAAATCATAAATTGTAAAACTAAAAGATTACAGAAAGGCTACCTACATTTTTCAACCGATTTCAACAAAACTTCACTTTTTTTTTGGCATGTAGTGTTTCTTATTGTCTTGCACACTTTTTTCTTTATTTTTACATTCAGAATGCTTTAAAAATTCCATTTACAAGACAATTGTTTATAATAAAATTCTATTCAATCGTTAGAGACTCATAACGATTGAAAATGATGTTTTTGTTTGAATTTGGGTTTGACCAATTCGTAAAAAAAAAAAAAAAATCTAATTCAGACATGCTTGTCCGTCAACCTTAAACAATAATCTTTGTCAATTTTATTTTTCAGTCTTTATGATGGTGGATACTTTATCTATCTCTTACTGTTATATCCCCGGGCAACGCCGGGCTCTACTGGTAGTTTATAATAAACGAATGTTCATTTTCATAACAGATCTCGACATCTATCAGTCGATGGCCCTTGGCATGGTCAGCGGAACGAGAATAAAGATTGTGATTCTGTAGCGCCAGGCTAGAACGTTCGAATAAGGATGGTCTTTGCTGAAACCCACATGCTTCATTCACTCGCAGGCATTTTTTAAGCATACGACTGAGAAAGCGGTTACATAGTGCTGACATTTCTGAAATTGACGTTATCTTCAAGAAATTCGCTCCCGTATTTGGAGTGCGGAAGACATCTTAAAGCTGCATTTTCTAATTGAGAAACGAGCCGTTTCAAGTTTGAATGCCCTAATACCATTTACTAGACTTGGAAGGTATTTGAAGTTACTTCTTTGTGCCGTGTCCCTTCAGAACGTTGGAGACCATATCTCTCCACAATTTCCTGAAATTTGTAGCCTTAGTAAATTACATATATATATATATATATATATATATATATATATATATATATATATATGTGTGTGTGTGTGTGTGTGTGTGTGTGTGTTTGTGTGTATTGCTATCACTTCTAAACCCTGTTCTGCCAAACATTTCCACAAGCTTGTTATTCAGATTATGCGCTGTTTTGCTTTGACCCTCTTGCCTTCAATATGATAACTTATAATTTCATGACTGAACCGTACATGGTAAGAACAACCGTCGTTAGCCTTTGACATGGTCAGCGTAACGTGAATAAACTTTGTGATTCTGTAGCCCCAGCCTACAAGGTTCGAATAAAGATGGTCCTTGCTGAAAGCCACAGGCTTCATTCACTCGCAGACACTTTTTCAGCACCGATCTTTATGTTCTAACTCTCTCTCCTCTACATATGTGAATCGTGGATCAGGTACAACAGGCTCATCAAACAGGAAAAGTTCGATATTCGAACATCAAACAGGAAATGTTTTAAATTCGAACATCAAACAGGAAATGTTCTATATTCAAACATCAAACGAAAAGTTCTATATTCAAACATCAAACAGGAAATGTCCTATATTCAAACATCAAACAGGAAATGTCCTATATTCAAACATCAAACAGGAAATGTCCTATATTCAAACATCAAACAGGAAATGTTCTATATTCAAACATCAAACAGGAAATGTTCTATATTCAAACATCAAACGAAAAGTTCTATATTCAAACATCAAACAGGAAATGTTCTATATTCAAACATCAAACAGGAAATGTCCTATATTCAAACATCAAACAGGAAATGTTCTATATTCAAACATCAAACAGGAAATATTCTATATTCAAACATCAAACGAAAAGTTCTATATTCAAACATAAAACAGGAAATATTCTCTATTCAAACATCAAACAGGAAAAGTTCGATTTTCTCACCCTTCACACTAAAAGTTGCAGGATCGCATGACCTACCTTGAAATTGTGGATTGTGCGGCAAAAACATGAAAATATAAAAAAATAATTTAAAAAAATATCCAGGCAATATATTTCATAGTAAAAATGAAAAAATTACCAGCAATACATTTTTGGGAAAAAGGAAAAAAAAAAAAACATACAAAATCTCACGAGAAAATAAAACTTTGACATTAAATGACACATAAGCAGTTGGTGTACCGTTAAATAAACAAAACCAAAGTTGAACGCTACAATATGCAGTCAGTTATGTGCCATGCATGATACATGCTTAGGTGATCATGTATCTTTCGATACATGACGGACGAGGCAGATTATTTCCCGCAATAGATTGCCACTTCTTTCTGCAGTAGACTAGTTGCAATCCAAGGTTATAGAACCTAGAACCCAGTCTGCCCCGCTATTTATCCATAGCTGGGGGCAGAAGACGAGGATTCATACCTTTCCCAAGGGTATTAACACGTAAGGGAATGTAATGGATTCAACTTTTTTTTCCCGCAGTAGATTGCCATTTCTTTCTGCGGCAGACCAGACTATAGAACCCGCTTTGTCCTGCTATTGACCCATAGCTGGTGGGAGGATAAGAAGAGGATTCATGCCTTTCCCAAGGATATTAGCACGTAAGTGAATGTAATGGATTCGACTGAAATTCGAACTACAAGGAATCAGTCAGTTATTTGTCATGCGTGATACACGCTTAGGCTATCATGTATCTTTCGATACATGACTGACGAGGCAGTTTTTTTCCCGCAGTAGGTTGACATTTCTTTCTGCAGGTGGACCAGTTGCCATTCAAGGCTATAGAACCTGGTGTGTCCTGCTATTTACCCATAGCTGGGGAGATGGGAAGATGAGGATTCATAACTTTCCCAAGGGTATGAGAACCTAAGGGAATGCAGTGGATTCGACTGGAATTCGAACTCGGCACTCCGATTCCTCAATCCGAGCCGCTATCCATTAATCCACCGCATCTCTTCAAACGTAGGGTCATTCATCAGTTATCCGCCGCATCATCGAAATCTTCACTCCCTAGTTTCCTTATTTCGTTCATATAGCGCGCAGCTAATTCAGTAATCTTCTACATTGAGGGGCCCTTGGGCCCTGTATTATGTGAACTTTAACAAAAGAATAGATAAATAAATGAATACGTCGCATACGGGTGTGTATTATCAAATGATTGTCAAAACTCAACGAAATATAAAACATTACATATCACGATGCATGGGTCTTCTCTCAAGGAATTGCTTGCCTTGAACGTCTGTTGGGGCTCACACTCTCCTCAGTGAAACTCATATATTATTACCCCCCTCTCTCTCTCTCCCAAACTATCTATCTATCTATCTATCTATCTATCTATCTATCTATCTATCTATCTATCTCTCTCTCTCTCTCTATATATATATATATATATATATATATATATATATTCATGAAGAAAAAGACTCTTAAGGTGTTCTATATTTATGGGATAAAGTGCTCAATATCAGAGACAGAGCGTGTGTAAATATAAAAGTAAACATTGAAGTCAACACTTAGAGGCGACAGACTGTTTTATGCTAGGCGCAATCGTCATTGCCTCTAGCATGAAGCAGCCGGTCGCCTCTAAGTGTTGACTTCAATGTTTGCCTATATATATATATATATATATATATATATATATATATATATATATATATATATATACTTCTAAACAGTGCCAGAGATAAATCTGACAGGTTAAGATGAAACTTGAAGAAGCGAGAGAGAGAACATATACATATTCTGAAAAGTTAATCAATAGAACTGTTATTCATATGTTTCCTTTTCAGAATGTCATGTACACTTGTTTAATATTAGTCTATAATATATATATATATATATATATATATATATATATATATACAGACGATAATGGGTATGCTCTCATTCCCATAGATACAGTAGTAAATATTGTATGTTGGTCTGCAGTTGTAGATTCGTCTCAAGCAGTGCTGGTCAAAGTCTCTGGACCGTGCAGAGAGAATCCCTAGACGAGACTATGTCGTAGGGCAGAGTATCGTTTCGGGAAACAGCTACCCGACCCCGTTTTATACGGGGTCTACGCGGAATTTTTGACCTACGGATTTGGATACCCTGCATAAAATTCGGCCTTGTGCGTGGGGCAGTTGGTAGATATCCTGCAGTTGTAGATTCATTGTGTAATTCCCTTGTCTCACTTCTAGCAGTTGACTACTTCTTCTACGCGCCGCTGGTAAATCTTATATGTGTTGTTCTTGTCCTAAATATTATCGTTCAATACCAACCTTTGTTTGATTATTCTATTCAGTAACCTTCCTAGGTTACAACATATATATATATATATATATATATGTGTGTGTGTGTGTGTGTGTATATATATATATATATATATATATATATATATATATATATATATATATATAGGTGTGTATATATATTATTGTACACACAAAATTTATTTATATGTACACATTTATTCCCAATCAACTGTATACTTGACATCAGTAAAATTTCTGTTTGTCTGTATATATATATATATATATATATATATATATATATATATAAGGAAGAATCTCTAAATATATATATATATATATATATATATATAAAATTCATACTGACCTATCACATATTATGATCAGTAGAGAGCATTTCTACTAAAGAAAATAGATACCTATTTCACTTTTAAAAAAGTATGCTTAATACTTAGCGGTTGGTAAAGATGCTGGTGCGATGTACCACTCCAGTAGGTATCTGACTAACCCGTTTCTATACTCGATCTTTACAAAGGCAAGACCAGAGAAAAAATGGACTATTGCTACCATATTTGGACTTAAGTTGACCAATTCTTACTTTCAAGACTTGATAGATGTCAAACACGTCTACGCGGCCTTATGGGTGATGAATTATTTCCTTCCTCAACCCCTTTCCTACAGACGAAATATCGCGCTACACGATCGCTAGTTCCATGGCATGTGTTTTGATCAGCTACATTCTTTAGTCCCACTATCAGTAACTTTTTACGACTGGGACCTACCATGCCACGAACACAAGTATGAAACATTCACATTAGCTACGTATTTCATTAGTAAGGAGGAAGTGCCACCAGGATAGCTTCTTTGCAAGAAGTCATGCACGTGGAACAGACTCACAGCAAAGGTTTTCCCGATCATTACATGCTTTGACCTGCTCATATCTGTGGTTAACTGTTATCTTCCATACATAACCTCAAGAGCTACACTTATTGCTTCATCTTAGGTTCATAGAACACCACACATTAACCCTCTACCTTGAGGGGCTCTTGTGTCTTGTACTGGGTAAACAGTTAGAAACAATAAAAATAATGAGACTGATCAACACATATTTGCTGCAAGGATGGAAACAATCTTTCTTCGTTAATTTGAAAGCACCGAAAGCAAAAATGACATCAATTTTTCATATTGCAAAATGTCTTGATTGACGGTGTCGATTCCATAAGGAAGTTGTCTTCTTCTCTCTTGTTTTTGGATCCAGAAATGAAAGACATCCAAAAAGTGTATTTTAACTGTAACTAGTTTATTAAACTCGTCGACTTGTACATTTCTAACTAGTCAGTGGGATCGCTATCTCACTCCACTGGGAAGCCACTTCTCAGACAAGAAGAAACACATCGACGTTGTAAGACTCTTTAGACTCGACTCCTTGAAAAACATTTCTCTATCTATCTGTCCCACGCTAGTTCAGCCAATCAAAATCGACTTCCTTTGTTTTGTCCTGTATCGTGGTCGCAAAGGTCAAACTGAGGAAGTCGGAGAAGAAATACAATTCTCTAAAAAAATAATAGTCTACTAAACTATCATTTAATGCATTTAATCTAATTTTTTTATCGAGTTAATTCCTTGTTTTCAGATTATAAAATGAAAACCTAAATCCATAATCAACGCTAATTAATCTTTATTAATAAAAACTTATCTGATATGTCAATGATGAAAGTATGACAATAAACTACATCCGACAGCAAGGCTGCTGATTGGGAGATTGGAGCTTTTGATGAGCGTGGAACCACCTCTTAATTGTTGTTGTTCCCAGATCCACATTGACCCATTAGAATCCCAGCTATATCGAAGAGCAGAGTCTTGTCTGGAGTGGTATACAGCTACCCGACCCCGTATATACGGGGTCTACGGGGAATCTTTACCCGAGCCTACGGGTTCGGATTTGTGCCGCATTAAAAAAGGCCTTGTGCCACATTCTGCCTCGCGGGGAGGTAAGGTAAATAACCATATTCCGGGAATTAGTTAGAGATTCGTCTCCAGCTGTGCTGGTAGAACTCTCTGCCTTCAGACAGAGAGGATACCCAGACGAGGGTATGTCGAAGGGCAGAGTCTCTTCTCGGGAAACAACTACCCGACCCCGTTTTATACGGAAAATATTTTGCCGAGCCTACGGACTCGGATACCCAACGTTAAATTCGGCCTTGTGCCACATCTGACCACGTGGGGTGGTTGGTAGATATCCTTGCTTCGGAAATTAGTCTAGAGTTGGAGATTCGACTCCAGCTGTGCTCGTCGAACACTCTGCCTCCAGACAGAGAGGATCCCCAGACGAGGCTATGTCGAAGGGTAGAGTCTCTTCTCGGGAAACAACTATCCGACCCCGTTTTATACGGGAAATTTTTGGCCGAGCCTACGGGCTCGGATACCCCACGTTAAATTCAGCTTTGTGCCATATCTGACTACGTGGGGCTGTTAGTAGATATCCTTGAATAACTAGCCTGCCACCCGATTCCCTGTCTTTCAGTAGTGTATTCTCTTTTACAATAACCCTCTCTTCTTTCATCAATGCGCGTGTTGCTGTTCCTTCACTCGAGTACCACCATTGTCTGTTTGTAACCTCTTTAAGGATACAACACTTTCCTACATAACCTTCTTAACTCCGCTCTCTTGGCTTAGGCTCATAAAAAAAAAGTAGTAACCCTCTATCTTGAATGGTTCTTGGGCCTTGTATTGGGTGAACATTTGTATAAAAAACGTGCTAATGTGCATGCATCATGGATTGGGCCATCCGTTACTTATATAAATATCTAGAGAATAGTGAAAACTGATATTTTTTCGGTAATGGAATCTTTCAATTCGATTTTACGGCGCATGCGTATAAATTAACCTCAAAATGGAAAAGAAAAATCTAATGTCTTGATTTTGGATTTAATTCTCACTTTGACTGAATCGTTAAAGTGAAACCGTTTGATAACCAATAAAAATATCATCGATCGAGAATAATTGATACATCGATTTCCAAAGAGACAAAATTGGTCAAACCACTGAATACATCTCAAGATACAATCATTAATATCATTCTTCCTTTTCTTTTCTTTTTTTTTTTCGACAACTCAGCATAGCAAAGAATCAATCGAAAAAGTCATTTGTTGAAAATATTATCCAATCACGGATTGAATTCTCATTATTTTACTCTGCAAAGTGAAAAAGGAAGAAGATATTCGCCATCATTATGGCGTCTTTTTTGAGAGTAGATTTCAAATTGGCCCCAAGAGGTTGAGGATGTGTGGGTGGTGTAATGGATAGAGGCTCTGAATGAGAAACTGGAGAGGTGATTTCAAACACTAGTCGGGTTCTCTACAATAACTTTCGCGCAAATACACTTGGGAAATGGAATAATCTCCTCCTCCGTGGGTCAAAGAACTTGCATCTGGAAACATTGTTATTCGCAAAAAATATTAAAGCAATATTAACTCGCTATAAAAAGGATATATTCTTACAAACCAAAATAAGCACAAATTATTCAGTCATGAAGTAGCTTATCTCCAGTCATTATTTTTTTTAATCATTTCACCCCAAGAAAGGCGGGAAAGTCACTAGTACGCAGGGGTTTTACAAAGAATGAAAGTGAGAGAAAAGATAGAGTATAAGAACGATTGAGGAAAAAACAAAAGATTAAAAGGATTCAAGAAGACAGAAGATGGCGATCGATATTGCATTTACATTTTTGAAGATTGTAGTTATCAGGGAAGCAAGGAAACTTAAAGGTGTTCCACAGGTGGGAAGTGCGAGTAAAAAAACAGTTGGAGTAGTACTTGAATCATTTAGTTTGTTTTATTTGTGTACTTGAAACATTTATTTTGCTTTATTTTTGTACTTGAAACATTTCCTTTATTTTACATTTTTAATTGAAACATTTATTTTGTTTTATTTTTGTAGTTGAAACATTTACTTTGTTGTACAATTGTAACTGAAATGTTTTGTTTTTTTCTACCTGAAACATTTACTTTGTTTTATTATTGTACTTAAAATATATACTTTGCTTTATTTATGTACTTGAAACAAATCCTAAAACTCTTTTTATTTTGACAAATGATATAACTATTTTTTACATGTATATTGTTCAGCAAAAAAAAAAAAGAGATTCATGTATGTTTTCTTTCATATTTAATACATGGGATCGCGAAAAAATCTGATGAAAAATGGGATCATTAATGAAAAAAGATAAAAGACGCGCTGGTCTAACTCAACTCAACAAAGTCAACCCGCTTTCTGATCAAGTCTTCAGTGACTGATCCCTCTAAAACCCGCCGGATTTAACTATGGCTTATCCTACATGGAGGAGGTGGATTCAATATTTGCCGAAAGACATATTTCAGGGAAACCTTCAAATGCAGAGGCATGTGGATAGAAATTAACATTGTTTACAAAAAACGGGAGATCTAATCAAAATGGTGTATCCACAAAATATAACGTTCAAAATAATAAAGAATATACCTATCAATATATATATATATATATATATATATATATATATATATATATATATATATATATATATATATATTAAAAAACATTATATTGATTTATTATGTATCTTTCTTCCTTTTTAATATTACATTTTTTCCTTTCCTTTTTTCTTCTTTTTTCCTCTCCCCTTTCCTTTCGTCTGGATAAATTGACTCTAATTATTAAAAAAAAAACGTCGGTCTGAAGAGACGAATATTTGTATATTCAAGAAATAAATTATAACAAAATGGATTTTTAAGGATCATCTGTACTCATTATTATATACTTACATTGAGCTTTCTTTGGATTAAAACTTCCTTAGAATTATAACGATTATCAACTGATATTATATATATATATATATATATATATATATATATATATATATATATATATATATGAGATATCACAGATTCAGTGCAAGTGGTAATAAAATAGTGCTCGATGTAATATAACAGAGTTATTAATTATATATTAATAAATATATATATTATCCCTCGTGAGTAGTACGATTAAGAGTTTCATGAGCAAAGCAATCTTCAGCTGCTGGGTAATAACTAAAATTATGAAAAAGTCAGTCTATACCTAGCACCTGAGGAATGCGCTGTGTATGAAACTCCGAGTCTTGCTACCGGCGAAGGATAATATGTATATTTATTAATCTCTCATTCCTTCTCTTTCTTTCTCTCTCTCTCTCTCTCTCTATATATATATATATATATATATATATATATATATATATATGGTGGTGTGAATGTGCATTTATATATATATATATATATATATATATATATATATATATATAATGGACTCTCCCGTCGGTTTCGACGTATGAGGATCTGACAGCTTAATTGATTCAGTTATGAATGTTTGTGCGACAATCTTTAAGACCCGCTTGGGATTTACAAATGGAGCAAGTGTGAGATGAGATCACTGTTAGATTGGTTGACCTTTTAATTCTTGCTCTCGCTTCTTGAAGATGATTCAGACAAGCAGATTGAAAACGGCTGAGTCCACTAAATCACGTTGATCTCCATTCTACCCGCTCCAAGGCTAAGCGCTCAAGGGTGTTATGTGGTATATTGACAGCTGACAAGTTGCTTTTCAGCTTGTCTTTGTATCTTAGCCATGGGCGTTCTACATTCCTGTAGCCCTGATCTAACTGGCTGTACATTAGGATCTTGGGTATCCTGTCATCAGACATTCTCAAGACATGACCAGTCCACCGTAACTGAGACTGTATGATAAAAGTCTCGATTCCTCCAATATTACACCTGTTAAACAGGTCTACGTTAGATGTCCTATCTTGAAGCTTAACTCCACAGATTGCACGCAGACAGGTTTTATGTAAAACATCTAGCTGACGTATATGGTACCTGTATGGAGTCCACGACTCTGAGCCATACAAAAGGATGACAAGTTCAACAGCTCTGTAAACCCGAATTTTCGTATCCAGTCGAATAACCCGCTCATTCCACAAGCGATGGTGAAATTTGCCGAAAGCACTGGTAGCCTTAGCAATCCGATGCATGATTTCATCATCTAAAGTTCCACTGTAGTTGACTTTACTACCAAGATAGGTGAAAGACTTTACATAGTTCAGGGGTCTGTCTTCTACTTTCAATGGTCTCTCTCTGGAAATTTGTAGACTGGTGGTTTTTGTTTCTCACCACGCAATTGCTTCGGAGTAGGACACGGTTGGTGCACAATATGTGGTAGTTAATTATGTTTACGGCTTTATTTTCGATCTTGGTCAGATGGGTGCTTTTACCTCCAGGTAAGATGGGCTGTCTTATCTCTGGTGAGCGTACATCGTCCCATATTTTTCCCATCTTAATCTTTCCTGGAGTATAAAGGCTAGCATTTTCGCATTGCAGATGCCGACCTCCTGACGATTGCTTAAACGCATGAAACGTATAGCAATGGTCAGACTGAGTACACTTGAAAGGTGATCCTTTGTATAGAAAAGCTCTAATTCCTTGCATGGTGTTAATCACTTTTCTTTTTGTTGTGAATACACGACAGAATTTTTTAAAGAGCTGTATATATATATATATATATATATATATATATATATATATATATATATATATATATATATAAAAAATATATATATAAAATAAATAATTTAGATGTATATAAATGAATATATGATATAGCACATTCACTGCTGATGTTAATAGAATAGTTCTCGATGTATTATAAAAGTGCTATTAAGTATATGTTAATAAAAATACATCTTATTCTTCATCGGCAGTACGACTCGAAATTTTATGCACAACGCAATCCTAGGTGCTGGGTAGAGACTGAAATTATAAAACTGTTAGTCTATTATTATTTTATTAATCTCTGCCTCACTCGATACATATATATATATATATATATATATATATATATAGTAAAATAAGACAATACGTTGACATATAATCCAAGTTGAAAACATTAAAACTGATCCACAAAAAAAGAGCTCGATGTATTTTATTCATACAGAGCAATATAATTAATAATCAAACAAAACCTTTTACATCATATGGGGAATAGTCTATATCGGCAGACGATGAAAGTGGTCGTCTGTCTTTTCAACCCTTTTAGGGCATGCTGTATAAATAAAATACATCTAGCTCTTTTTTGGATCAGTTATATATATATATATATATATATATATATATATATACATATATATGTATTTATATATATATATATATATATATATATATATATTATATATATATATATATATATATATATATATATATATATATATATAAATAAATTATGACCATGGAATATTAGTGTTTAAGCCTTTTTTAATATATATATATATATATATATATATATATATATATATATATATATATAGAAAGAGAGAGAGAGACACACACACACATATATATATATATATTTATGTGTTGGATTGTGTTTGTGTGTATGTTTGTAAAAATTTCCAATAGATTACGTTTGTAAAATGAACAATATGAATAAAACAAATGTAAAGTTTATCTTAGCCGACGAATTTTATTCTTTGATGTACTTTGTCATGACAAATGCAAGCATTCTATGAAGTATTGTTAAGTATTTCTATAAAAGAGCAAAAATAGTT
Organism: Acanthosepion pharaonis; assembly: GCA_903632075.3. Taxonomy (NCBI): domain Eukaryota; kingdom Metazoa; phylum Mollusca; class Cephalopoda; order Sepiida; family Sepiidae; genus Acanthosepion; species Acanthosepion pharaonis. The sequence continues at coordinate 781,333 of CAHIKZ030005453.1, read as the reverse complement.
ATTGGTTTTTCAAAAGTTTTTAATTTAAGAATACTCAGATGACGAAACGCGTCGCCGAAGATATTTATGAGTTTTCTTTTGTCTTTATTCATATTCTTCTTTTACAGAAATACTCTATCTGAATTTGTTATATATATATATATATATATATATATATATATATATATATATATATATATATATATATACGCCGGGTGTTTTATATATATAACGAGTGTAACTGCAAAATGTCCAAATCATATAACAGAAAGACAACAGTTTAAAATAGTGTTGTGTTAGCCACACTATGTCTTCCCAACCGAACAATGGTGAGAGGAAAAATATCATTCCTATCTTCAGTAATGATACCAACATTCATATTTTGGCTTTCATCTTCAAAATCCATTCAACATCCATACTGTGAACAGGGAAAATAAGTTTAAAAATCAGGGAACATCAGAGACAAAAACTGGATCAGGAAGTCACAACAAGAAGAGGGATCACCATGTCAAGTTCTCGCTAAATAAATGAATTACAAAAGATTCAATTTAATCCTTAAGACAGGAGTTTTAGCTTTGAGAGTCTAAAGAGCAGTGAAAAAAATCTTGTAAACGAAATCGTTCATGAAACCTGTGAGGCATATTGTTATTCAGGGACAGAAAGAAGATTAGATGGTGGCAAAGAGCGTCATGAATAAGTCGGAAAATGATCATAATATATATATATATATATATATATATATATATATATATATATATATACTTTTATTTCAATACTTCATGGGCTTCTGATCCTTAGCTATGATTAATTAATGAACATGTCATTTTATTTATGATCGATTTCATTATGATTCTTCTGTTGTGCTTGGTGAGTAATTATGCATTCTTCTTGCTCAATGTCCAATAGTGTTGTAAAAAACGTCGGAGAATTCCAGTAAGATATATTTAATCACCTCTAACATACAATGGTTAAAAAGCTAAAACACCCGATATATATATATATATATATATATATATATATATATATATATATATATATATATATTAGTATACATCTTAACGACCCAGGCAAACCTACCTAGTTTTCAGCTAAACATATCTTCAGGGTAAATTGCCGATTTGTACAGGTAACTTGAAGATTTGTTTAGCATTGTTCTGATGTTTTTAGTTCTTTCTTTTTTTTACTCAATTTTTTTCTCAGGGTACCAATTTGCCCTCAGGTGAATTATCCTACGTTTTAGAAGCGAGTAATACTATCATATATATATATATATATATATATATATATATATATATATATATATATATATATATATATAGAGAGAGAGAGGGGAGAGAGAGGAACTCCTTAAAAGGTTGAGAACTCCTGCGGTTCTTACAAAAAATGGATAAGATTGACTTAGGATATTCGCTTAAAAGCATTTCTATACCCATTCAATCTTTGTATAAACTCCTTCTGACTGAACAATCGTAATGTTTATCAGTAGAATGAGATGGAAGGAACACAACTACCTCAGCAGTGCAACAAACGAGAACACTGGGAAGACCAAAACATTCAAATGAATACAAAAACATGTCCACTAAAATGTAAAGAGATGCTAATATTTGAAAATGACAGACATGGTCAGAGACATAATGTTCAAAAGCATTTGGATAATTTCCAAAAATAAAAAAATCAAACGATACGAAAAAAAATAATGAACTCCAAGAAAATATTCATATTTGCTGACAAAACAGCAACCATATACACAACAGAACCCACGATCCACAAAAATCTTATAGCTAACAAAATTACAACATTGTATATGAAGACAAGTGCAAGCGCAAAAATCGACAAAATCCAGGAAGCCAAAGATATAGCCGCTAAACTGAAAATAGACAAAAGAAGTATAGCTGAACGACAAGCATTCATAACAGAAAAGGTCGACAAACCTAACTTCGATACAATACCAACATTCCGCCTAATCAACACTACAAAAAACGAAACAGGGAAAATCACAGAAAATATATTGAATAAAGCTATATAACTGGCTCAACAACATGTACAAATCACGGATAATGATACAAAAATAATTAAACACTGCCTGAAATCCCTATTGTTCCACAACAACGAACAATTAGCAAAAAGATATCTAACGGCTTGTTTGACGTAACAATGGGAAGTTACGACGGAGTATATATTAGGGTTGGAAATGGTAAGTTATCCTAATAAGAGAACCCACTGACCCCAAAATAGATAGATTTAGGAAAAAATGTTAAACGCTCTGAAAACAATAGGATTCAAAATAGAAATAAATACAAACACAAGAAGAATGAACTTCCTAGACGTCACCCTCAACCTGGACAAAGAAAACCTATGAAACATCTAAAAAGGATAATGACACCACCACATGCATACACATATCTTCCAACCATTTAACCTCAATCATCAAGCATATACAAAAAACCAACAGTCGTAGGCTATTAGACAATTCATCCAACACAAATTTTTATCGATAAAAAACGCCATATAAGAGCGCACTAAAGAAAAGAGGATACATGCATCAGCCAGAGTACACACCGCCACAAACAAAACGGAAAAAAACAGAAAATATATAATTTGGTTTCATCAACCATACAACAAAACCGCCAGAACAAACATCGGCAGGGCATTTATAAATCTAATAAAACCACCTTCCTTTAACAAAAACCTTTTGCTAAAATATTTAACGAAAACACCGTAAAGATTAGCTCCAGCTGTACCAAAAACAAAACACAAATAATAAAAGGGCACTCAATGCAACTGAAGAGACAAAACCATATACCAACAATAAGGAAATTGCCTACAACTCAGACAGTACAATTTACTACAATGGGGCCACAGAAGGAAAATTCAAGCAAAGAAAATACATACACGACTTCTCATTCTCCAATAAAGAAGACGCCACCAGCACCACATTATCCGCATACATATGGCAACGAAAAGACAGACACATCACGCCAAAAATAAGCTGGGAAATCATAAAGACCACACCTACCTACAATAACATATCAAAGCTTTGTCTACACGAAAAAGTAGCAACAATTTCCCACATTAAACAAAAGGAATTACTAAACCATAGATCTGAAATAATTTTAAAATGCAGGCATGAAAATAAATATCTATTATCACAGTTCATATCAACCGGATTACGCCTACAACACAACTGAACATAACAAGGAATGAAACTATAAAAAAAATGGTACCAACACTACCACCACACCTACTAATGCAATACCGATAAAACTATCAATACCGCTACCTACACTACCATCACGCCTATCTTTCACCTCATAACCATCTCCTCTACCATCAGTACTGCTTTTTAACACCACCATTGTTTTTATTATTGTCATATTATCGGCGTTATTATCATTATTATTATCATGGTTACAACAATTATTATCATGGCTACGATTGACATTATTGTCCCTACCTTTTTAATTCCGTCATTAAGGCTAATTTACCGTTAACACATCAGTATCTATTATTAACATTATCAATAATAAATAATATCACAGCTATTATCACTACCAGCATCAGCACAACTGTTAACAGCACAAAAGCAGTTAGCGTTGAAAATGCAAACATCATCATCAACCTGTCTATATTTCTGAGATGAGGTATTATGTACAGCATTTACATTATTCAGACTATTGTCCTGATCTTATATTTATCACAACGTTTCGGTCGTTGTACGCTCCGGTCTTCTTCAGGTGGTTGGAATGTCGAGCTGAAGCTTTTATTTCGCTTACTGGGTTAGACTGTTCTAGTTCCACGTGCCATGTCTAATGGATGTCAGTTATTAGTTATCTCCTGTTAAATCCCCTCTCCAAGATCTCTACCGCCATAACCAGGTATTGAACTCACAAATCTTTGGGTCCTGTCACTGGATCTAAATAACGCCTTTATTCTTTTTTTTTTTTTATGTGCCATGTGTCCTGAGGACACATGGCACAATGAAGAACACACACACACACACATACATACGCACATACATACATATATATATATATATATGTGTGTGTGTATATATATATATATATATATATATATATATATATATATATATATATATATAGATATATACACGTGGCAGATCTTTAAGTATGTAGTGTGTGTCTAACGATAGAGTTTACAGTCCTTTAAATGAAAATGCAAAGAATGTTTGCCCGAAGTAACCCAGCAATCTCAGGTTTCTTAATCTAAGAATTAATGCAATAATTTTGTCTGTCGTGGAATTCCATCTATTTTGTATCTGATTCCGATTTCGTAGCCTCATGGGAGTTGCCGCTTTCACGGCATCATTATTATAGAATTAAGATAATTTTTCATGGCTCTGAAAGCTCTTGAGTATAAACCGCCCTCTGCTCCTTCTTGGAGAATTTCAACACTCTGGTGGAAATGCAATCTGTGTGATTTACTACTTATATATATATATATATATATATATATATATATATATATATATATATATTACCTTTCATTCTAGGTCACTGTTAACGGTTGGTAACAATCATAAGCAATTGCTTTTAGCACAACGTTGAAGTTGCAAAAAATTAAAAAAAATAATCGCATAGACTGACACACCTATGCAAAAAGCAATACACTGTCCGGTGGCAAAAGCTGCTGGTGGTGCCAAGGGTGGCAGTACCGCCTTAACCGCCGGGACTGTGTTACCTCCCCTGATTGGCGGCTACCGAGGACAGGGTTTCGCAAGTACATTCACATATTGTATGTAGAAATAAATATATATGTCTGTATTTATTAATAATAAATTGTCATGTATTTCTTGCCAATAGTTAATAGTATTTTTCTTATATTTTCTAACACTCAGAGAATACTCTCTAACACTCTTTGCGTCCTCGTGATTTTATTGCCTGTCTTGGGGTGAAATGATTAAAAAAATACTTGGCATTGGGTTTTTATATACGGGAAAATCTTTCAATGCTCTTGAGTCCCTGGATAATTTATTCTTGTTCTTTCGACTTTTATTATTGCAATTTGTTAACTCCTTTTTTTTTTCCTTCACTGTTCCCCTTCTTCCCAGAACGGTACCCTATCAGACAAAATATATCACAATGGAAAAAGCTTCCTCTCTCTTTCTCTAAATTCCTCACCTTTATTTGGCGATATCAATTATCATCATGTCAAGTGATGCTTATAATGCTATTAAATTCTCTGGTCTTCAGAATTTCATTTTTTTCCCTTGCTCAAAACTCTCCGTCGAATCGTACATTTCATTCCTCGTTACTTTAATAATTCAGATGAGTACGATTCTTTACGCGGTTTATTCCTTACAGCAGTGCTTCTCAAACTATCTGATGTTGCGTTCCGGCAGTTTATTTTTTATATGTCCCGGAAAGGGATATATTTGATCGAAGTAGCTAAGTGGTTTTGCCTACTGTAACCAAGTAGTACACGGTAGCAGTAATCGACTGGTACTCGTCATAGTTGCAGGTAATAGGTGTAGACCAATAGGATAGCCAATGGCCTAATCCAATGGGCGTCATCATAGACTTAAACTCTGTCGTACCTTCACGTCCGTCTGTATTTATGACGGACACCAGCCAATCATATTTCAGTGAGGGGGAACTCAGGTGTATGCATATTCCATTATATCAATTTTTGTGCGAGGGAGCGGCGAATGATGTTTTCTAATCGAGCTTAGGGGTTCGGGAAGGCTCTGCCCACACCATTTTTGTCTTGTTAGATATATCCTATTTTAAGATTATTTTGTAGACTGTAATAAACAGGATATGATGTCTTATTTATTCTAAGGCCAGTGATCATTGACGTAACAAGACTTCCTCGTGTGCAGGAGGTTGTTACCATATTTGTGCCCTATAAGTTAGTCACTCGTATTCAAGGATACTCGTCTATTAGGGCGGTTAGTCAATCCCTATTGTAGACGCTCGCTCAGGCACATTGTGTTTTTTCAATACCCACAAAGCCAACCTGTAAAACTATGCTGCTGAGGAGACCTTAGTTACAGTGAGGGAGAGTGTTATCTAGCGGGATCAACAATTTGAATAAGGCCAGCACACTCAAACCCTCGGTTACGATGACTTGTGACTTCGTGCTAGCACAGCAAGGGTTAGGTCAACCCGCTGTATCCTTTTCCAGAACGATAACATGAATCAACCCTGGTGAGTTTCGAAACCGGGGCTCATGGTCAGAAAGCAAACCTTCTAACTACTCGGCCACGCACCCATTTATGCCATATAATTATATAATGACGAGAAAATATTATTTTCAAATTCATTTCATTATTCATTTATAGTGGATAGATTACAAATCTATGGAATTAAATGATAACTTTTAAAATGTTGGACAAATTTCACGTGGCTATTACTTTTTTTTTACAGTCAGACGAATTTTTAAAGTCCAAATTAGAAATATATATCCATTAAAATTGCCATTTGTTATTCCTAGGTGTGTTTCCGACACAGTCACACACTCAGTCATCAAGTTGGTTTTAACATACGTATATTATTTCACTGTTTTGCCGTTCATTATATCGCATTCGTGGGCTGTATAGCAATGAATTTTAATATAAATAAGTAATTGAAAAATGTAACCATAATAAATATAAAACTAAAATGAAAATGTTTAAAAAAATCAGATATCCTGCCAGTCTCCCGTGTCGTGGAATGTGACTACCGTTTCTTTGTTTCCTGGATACTCTCCGCGTACCGGCAAACGATTTTCTCACGTACCGGCACCGGTATGCATACTGCTATTTGAGTAGCACTGCCTTACAGCCCCTCCTGGCTCCCGAAGCACACTGTAGCGTCTGTTGATATTTCTTTTATTAGGTATGCAAACTCTATTCTCTGACGGGGCACAGTGGTGTAATGGATAGCGGCTCAGACTGAGGAATCGGAGAGCCGAGTTCGAATTCCAATCGAATCTATTACATTCACTTACGTGCCAATACTCTTGAGAAAGGTATGAATCCTCTTCTCCCCCCCCCGCTATGGGTAAATAGCAGGACAGACTGGGTCTGTTTTGCTATTTGCCCATATTGATAGTTATTGACTGAGTTTAATAGCCTTGGATGAAAGAAACAAATGGCAACCTACTGCAGGAAAAAATCTGCCTCGTCTGTCATGTATCGAAAGATACAACATCGCCTGGGCGTGTATCACGAATGGCACATAACTGAACCTGTATTCACAAGATTTCTTTCTGCTACCAACGTGTACCGATAGTAATTAATTTTGCCATTTTCTACGCGACGGTCATTAGGGCGATATTATTTAATACTCCTTTTAAAACTGTGCCACTGAGATTCTTTATTAGATAAAATCGCCACTGAAACTTTTGTGCCATCTCGGAAATACCAGGTCAACCACAATCGTCTTGGTTCTTACCTTCTTGTTCAGTCGTGATAGCATACAGGAATAACTTTTTCCGGCTATACCATGGTAGTAGCTCTGATCACAACAGCCTTAAGATGGGCAAGCAATAAGAATGCTTGAATGCTCCCCTTTGAGATTGCTCAGTCGGTAGTTAAATATAACCCTTTCACTGCCGGGTGTATGTATCATTTAATTCCTAAAGTCCTATCGTTCTGTTTGTGATACATGGCGTCTCACCACTTACTATGTTGTTTCCTTTGTAAATACCTGCATTGCCCCTCTTGGGGACAAGAGGCAGAGTAGGAAGTACTGCAATGCTATGCCATCGAGCCCAGGTCGAACTTTCAGCCGCAATTGTACAACCGAGTATGCCTGTCTCGCATTGGACTTATCAGTCTCAAACGTTCCCGCAAGCGACTTGTACAGACTCCCTCCTGATCATTGTTTCTTAAATGGCATATTTTAAGGTTTCAATTACTAAGAACAAAATATTATTCTTCCATCACTCTTGGTTTTATTGGATTGTTAAAAGTTCCCGTTCTTTTGGCTCACTCTGTATTTTCCAGATAAAAAATCATACTCTTTAATCCATAGCTGAGGAAAGAAAATGGATTTATTTTCAGGTATCTGGCAAAACAACGTTTAGCAAAACACAGGTTGCGTACAGAGATTCCCTACCCTTACGCTATAAATCATATATCTGGATGTAAAAAAGGCGGGATCTAGTCTACCATAAAATAGAAGCACTTAATTGTATTGGGTTTGTACATCAGGCGTTTTTTTAAACAATATTTATTATGAAACAAGAAACATAACAATTCAACAATAACATTTTTAAATGAGTGTGATTATCGACAAACTGAAAATGAAATTATATTTTTATTAAAAAAAAGGAAAAAACAAAACAGAAATTTTATTAACAAATAACTCGCCTACAAAAACGTCTGATAATTATGCACCAATCCAATAAGTAAGCCTTAGATATTTGACTAAGAAATTAATTTTTAAAGATTATCGTATGATTAAGAGTCACGTTTTATCGTAGTTGTCAATCGGATCCGAAGAAGTCTTTTCTTTCATTTTTTTTTTTTTTTTTTTTACAGTTCATCAGTGAATACAGAGATTGCTCTCTGCGAGCCAATTCCAGAAGACATACTTTATCTAGAGAAATGACGACACTGGAAGTCGTTGTCTGTGATTAAATGCCAAAGTTCAAGAGTGCTATTGTTCTCTTTTGAGTTGTGAGATTTTTGACGCCTGATAATTCAAATCTAGCAGAGACAATGGAACGCCAAAACAGTCGGTCGGAAGCATAACTCTCTATTTTTATTTATTTAATTTTCTTTTTTTTTTTTTTGCGGTGGCATTTGTAACAGTAGAGCTTAGTTTCGTTTACGTCTTTGTCCGGTTTCGGCCTGGTTGTCTGCTCCATAGCAGATCTCCGTACAACCGCCAGATGAGAATGCGTTGGTAAACCCATGCGGATGTCATGGCGACGCCATCGGACTTTTGCCTTGAGGAGAATTGATTCGATGCTAGTAGAAAGCGCATGTTCCAGTATTTCAACGTTGGCGATCTTGCAACCTGAGTCCAAAATCGAACATTTTTGAGTGGTGAGGTTTTTGACGCCTGATAATGCAAGCTTGCAGAGACAATGGCACGCCAAAGCAGCCCTCGGAAGCATACCTCTCTAATTTTTTTGCGTTTAAATTTGTAGCAGTATAGCTTAGTTTCGATTTCGTCTTTGTCCCGTTTCCGCCTGGTTGTCGTCTGCTCCATAGCATCTCTCCGTACAGCTGAAAATGCATTGTCAAATCAATGCGGAAGTTTTGGTGTGACTTGAAGAGAATTGATTCGCTGTAGGTAGAAAGCGTATGTCCCAATATTTCAACGTTGGTGATGCGATCCTGCAACGTGAGTCCAAAATCAAACTCTTACACCGAACGTCAATCTGTGATTAGTATGTCTTTTAATGAATGCCATCCTTACAATATGCACCAGGCGCTTCACCAATAAGACTTGGTACTTTTCTTAGTAGCTATTTTGTATTTCATTGTCCACTCGTTAGGTGATGGTTGGCTTTGTTTCTTTTGCACAAAAACACAGGCATGCATTTATTCTGAATGGTAGGTGTACTTAGTGTTTTAAGTGGAAGCCATTCCTCTTTCAGTCCAAATTTCTTTAGAGCTTTAGAAAGAGTTGAATGTGAAGGAAGCGAGAAAAGTCTTTTTATAAATTCTGTTTCCACCATTTGGACGCCATTGCTGGCCAAAATGTATTTTCTTAGAAAGGTTAGTTTGGTGGAAAATCATTTAGATTTTAGTTTTTTGTTTCTATACAAAATAACCGAATGCCGAGTCAGAATTGTTAAAAAAAAAAATAGCGATTCTGATTGTATTTTTACAATAAATAAACATTTTTTATTTTTGTTTTATTTTTTTCTCCCCTTTTAAAATTATATTCTTCAGTTGTCTTTCTTTAATCTAAACATAACGCTTTTTATTTTCATTACTCACTTTTTTTCTTTTTTTTAAATTTTTTCTCTTCTGCTGCGTTCAATTTTTTTTCTTCTGTTGCTTCTGGTTGCTTTTCTTTTTCTTTTTCTTTTTGCTTTCTTTTTTTTATTCTTCCGTGATCTTCGTTCTTTCTTTTTTCCTTTTTTTCTTTCCGGTTTGTCGCATTTTTATTTCGACTTTGTTATTTCCATTTTTTTTCTTCTAATTTTTTTCTATTCATTCTTATATGCATTCTACTTTTCCTTTCTGTTTTTCTTTCATTCCGTTTTCTACGTCTTTCTTTCTTTATTTTGTTTACTTATATTCTGTCATTTCGTTACATCTTTTTTCTTCTTTATTCCTTCCTTCTTTCCTTCCTTCCTTCCTTCCTTCCTTCCTTCCTTCCTTCCTTTTGTTTATTATATTCTGTCATTTCGTTACATTTGTTCTTCTTCTTCTCATTTACTCTTTCTTTCTTTCTTTTTTTTCTTTTGTTTATTTATATTCTATCATTTCGTTACAGTTTTTTTCTTCTTTCTTTCTTTCTTTCTTCCTTCCTCCTTCCTTTCTTTTTGTTTACTTATATTCTGACATTTCGTTACATTTTTTTTCTTCTTCTCATTTACACTTACTTTCTTTCTTTCTTTCTTTTGTTTATTTATATTCTGTCATTTCGTTATATCTTATTTCTCCTTCTTCTTTCTTTCTTTTTTCCTTCCTTCCTTACTTACTTCCTTCGTTCCTTTTGTTTATTATATTCTGTCATTTCGTTACATTTGTTATTCTTATTTCTTATTTCTTTCTTCCTTCCTTCCTTCCTTCCTTCCTTCCTTCTTTCCTTCCTTTCTTTCTTTCTTTCTTTCTTTTGTTTATTTATATTCTATCATTTCGTTACATCTTTTTTCTTCTTCATCTTCTTTCTTTCTTTTTTCCTTCCTTCCTTTCTTTTGTTTACTTATATTCTGTCATTTCGTTACATTTGTTCTTCTTATTTCTTTCTTTCTTTCTTTCTTTTTTTTGTTTATTTATATGCTGTCATTTCGTTATATCTTATTTCTTCTTCTTTTTTTCTTTTTCCTTCCTTCTTCCTTCCTTCCTTCCTTCCTTTTGTTTACTTATATTCTTTCATTTCGTTACATTTTCTTTTTCTTCTTCTCATTTACTCTTTCTTTCTTTCTTTCTTTTATTTACTTATTTCCTGTCATTTCGTTACATTGTTTTTTCTTCTTCCGTTTTCTTCTTTCTTTCTTTCTTTCTTTCTTTCTTTCTTTCTTTTTTTTTTTCTTTCTTTCTTTCTTTCTTTATTATATTCTGTCATTTAATTGCATTCTTTTTTCTCCTGCTTCTTTCTTTCTTTCTTTATTTTTTATTCTATTTTATTTTTTAGCTGAAGCCATTTTTTTTTCATTTTCCTTTTTTCTTTCACCAGTGCCGAGACCGTTGTGTACATAGATGGGGGGCTGCTGAACACCGCGTACACCATACGATATTCTACAATTTGAAATATGTTTCAGAATTAAATTAGCAACAAATGGTTGATAAGACGTAAAAAATCAGTCAGTCGATCTTTCTTCTTTTCTTTTTTTTCTTTCTTTCTTTCTTTCTTTCTTTCTTTTGTTTACTTATATTCTTTCATTTCGTTACATTTTCTTTTTCTTCTTCTCATTTCTTCTTTCTTTCTTTCTTTCTTTATTTTTTATTCTATTTTATTTTTTGTTCTTGTTATTTTTCTTTCATTTTCCTTTTTTCTTTCTCTATTTTAATTTTTTACTTTCTTACTGTGTTCCCCTTTTTCATTTGCCATCTTTCTTTCTTTCTTTCTTTATTTCTTTCTTTACTGTCACATTTTTCTTTCATTTTTTTGTCTAGCTTCTTTTCATTTTCTGTTGTATCCCCTTTTAATATCCTTTCGTTTCTTTCTTTCTTTAATTTATTTTTAAAGTTTTATCGACGTTCCCATTTTTCCCATTATCTTTTCTCTTTCTTTCTGTTTACTTTCATTCTTTCTTTCTTTCTTTCTTTCTTTCTTTCTTTCTTTCTTTCTTTCTTTCTTTTACTTACTTTCTCTTTTCTTTCTTATTTATTTATTTTACTGTTGCCATTTTCTTCCTCTCTTATTTTCTTTCTTTCTTTTTTCTTTCTTTCTTTCTTTCTTTCTTATTTATTTTTCTTTTCGCAGTTTATTCTTCCTCATTCTTATTTTCTTTCTATCTTTCTTACCTTACTGTTTCATTCATTATTTCTTTCATTCTTCGTTTAATTTATTTTCATCCTAGGCGTTCTTTTTTTCGTTTTGTTTGTTTGTTTCTTTGTTCATCGAATATTTTTGCTTTCCCTTTTCTTCCTTCTCAATTTTTTCACCCACCTCCTTCTCTACTCTATTTTAATAACCTCCTATTTCAGTCTCTTTTAAATATTTTTCTTCATCTTAGGTTTTTGCCTTTTTCTGATTTTACTTTTTTTTCTCCTTGCTTCATTCATCCTCATCCTTAGTAGAGGTTTTTTTCTTACTTCTCTTCCTAAAATTGCTTACATTTTAAAAAAATATTTTTGGCCAACATTTCTTTGGAATAGAAGACTTTCTTTAACATGGAATCATTTACTTTAACCCGTATGAGAGAACTTACATGGCTTCGACAAAGATTTGGACAACAGTACCTTAGGATCAAAACTTTGGATACTTACATGGCACAGGGATCCTCCCCTGTGCTGGTAGTATCACGTCTACGGCTAGCTTAGACCGGCTCTGACCAGCTTGGACCAGCTATGACAAGCCGAGACCAGCTATGACTAGCTTAGACCAGCTCTGACAAGCTTGGACAAGCTATGACAAGTCCAGATCAGGTATGACTAGCTTAGACCAGCTCTGACAAGCTTGGACAAGCTATGACTAGCTTAGACCAGCTCTGACAAGCTTGGGCCAGCTATGACAAGCCAAGACCAGCTATGACTAGCTTAGACCAGCTCTGACCAGCTTGGACAAGCTATGACAAGTCCAGATCAGGTATAACTAGCTTAGACCAGTTCTGACAAGCTTCGACAAGCTATGACTAGCCAAGACAAGCTATGACTAGCTTATACCAGCTCTGACAAGCTTGGACCAGCTATGACAAGCCAAGACCAGCTATGACTAGCTTAGACCAGCTCTGACCAGCTTGGAAAAGCTATGACAAGTCCAGATCAGGTATAACTAGCTTAGATCAGTTCTGACAAGCTTCGACAAGCTATGACTAGCCAAGACAAGCTATGACTAGCTTAGACCAGCTCTGACAAGCTTGGACCAGCTATGACAAGCCAAGACCAGCTATGACTAGCTTAGACCAGCTCTGACAAGCTTGGACAAGCTATGACCAGATTAGACCAGCGGCTCGAGTGAAAATAAACGGGCCCCCACGTTAAAAACTGACCTTGTGTCACAACCTGACTCAGTGGGGGGGGACTCAAGTAAATATCTTTACTCGGCACGGGGCTCTGTCCCTGTGCTGGTGGTATCACGGCTACGACTAGCTTGGACTGGCTCTGACCAGCTAAGACCAGCTATGTCAACTTCAAAGCTATGACTAGCTTAGACTCGCTCTGACAAGCCTGGACAAGCTATGACCATCTAAGACCAGCTTAGACCTGCGAAGCGAGTGAAAGCACTTGGGCCCCCACGTTAAAAACTGACCTTGTGTCACAACCTGGCTCAGTGGGGTCAAGTAAATCTCTTTACCTGGTGTAGGGATCCGTCCCTGAGCTGGTAATATCACAGCTATGACTATCTTGGACCGGCTCTGACCAGCTTGGACAAGCTATGACCAGCTAAGACCAGCTTGGACCAGCGGCCCCACGTTAAAAATGACCTTGCGACACAATCTGAGTCATTGGGGGGACGTCAAGTAAATCTTAGGATCAATACTACTACCCTTCGTCATTCCAAGCCGGAAAATACGGCATATCTCAAAGACATATATCGATGCGTTCAATGTATAGGTGGGTATATTATTGTATGAATTTCCAGGAAGCATTTTTTAAAAAACCAGTTGACTGGAGCCTTGCAACTGATGTCTCATTTCATTTATCTCTAACCGCTCAATGGAAAAAAAAACTGACATGTAATATTTGATAAATCCCAAAACCAAGCGTCGTTCCATCAGCAATCAAATGCTGAATATTCTCCAGTAACAATGGACGTTGCCATTGTCAACGAAGCTCCATCCGTTGATCGCATCTTTGGGTTTCATTTTTACTGTAAAATTTAAGTGCAACACTCGATCCATTGCTAAAAGCCCTGGGGGAATCGTCGGTGCATTGTGCCACCCCAGAAAGTACCTAATACCTTCTATGTTGCATCTTTACGAGAGCCAGATCAAACCAAAAATGGCGTACTGCTTGAATATCTGGGATTCCTAGGTTTGATAAGGTTCAAAATCTTTGTGGGGTCGGGGTGAATTATTTTCCAATCTGCAGCTTAATTACCAGAGACACAGCATTGCAAACCTCCTAGTATTTGAATCGGAAATGCTAACATGAGTTCCATTCTGTATTTACATATGATAAGACCTTTACATAGGTGCCTCCACGAAAACGCCATACTTAGCGTTTAAAAAGTGTTATATTACGTGCTAATAGGAATATATACTTGAAAAACACGGTGGATAAAATAAGTAAAGGTTTATTGTACAAAACCAGTACAATAAGAATAAAGGTAACAGTTATGCACAAGGTCGTCGCAAGTCAATCCAGTAGTGAGTGCTACTATTGGAAAGTCGGTAGTTCTCGCGTAAGTTTGAGTCGTACTCAACAGATCCCAGCTAGAAATATTTACCAGCCTCCCCACGAGGTAGGATGAGGCACAAGGCCGAATTTAATGTGGGGCAATCCGAGCCCGTAGGCTCGGCCAAAAAATCCCCGTAACACCGCATAAACGGGTTCGTGTCTGTCTACCTTCCCGGACGAGACTCTGCTCTTCGGCAAAGAGAGTTCGAAAGCACAGCTGGAACAGATCCCAGCTAGTATATCTGCCAACCGCCCCACGCTGTCGGATGGGGCACAAGACCGAATTAAACGTTGGGTATCCGAGCCTGTAGGCTCGGGCAAAAATTTTCTATAGACCCCGTAAAAAACGGGGTCGGGTCGGTCTACAACCCCAGACGAAACTCTGTCCCTCAGCATAGCTTCGTCTGGGTTCCTCTCTGCCCGAAGGCAGAGAGTTCGACAGCATAGCTGGAACAGATCCCATATAATATATTTAGCTACCCCTCCAACGAGGGTTGCATGAGGCACAAGGCCGGTTTAACGTGGGTTCTCCGAGCCCGTAGGCTCGGCCAAAAATATTCCCTTTGAACCCGCATAAACGGGTTCAGGGGCAGTCCACCTCCCCGAATGAGACTCTGCCCTTCGGCGGAGCCTTGTCCGTGTTCCTCTCTGTCCGAAGGCAAAGTGTTCGACTATTTAACTGGAACAGATCCCAGATAGTCTCTGTAGTTCGTTGATTTACCTATACTTATAGGTAATTACTATTTATAGTGCAGTCACTCATGGGGGTGACAGGTTATTCTATTACATCAAAAAGTTTAATTAAATATTCAAAAACACTTTGATCTTTCCTCTTAGTAATAAAATAAAGATTCTGACTTTAAAAATAAGTTTTCCTTACATTTGGAGCATTTTTCCATGACGGTATGGTGATTTTTTCGCGATTTCGTGGAGGTGCCTACAGTTACAGTCAGGAAACGTCAGACTAAGTTCACGGATTTGAAATCCCAAATCGCCTCCATATTCCATTTGTAAGGAGGAAGTCTCACACAGAATGGTTATCATTCAAGAACTCCAATTTTGTGGTCGAGACACATGCTCGAATTCTTCCGTTAGCACTACCAAGACGGTAGTTCTAACTATCAAGACTGGGAATCCGAGATATACCAGCCATTTTTGGTATTATCCGACTCTTGTAAAAATATAACTTAGCAGATGGCGTCAGGTATTTTCTGGGGCGGGTCAATGTGCCGACCATTTTACCCAGAGTCTTTAGCAATGGATCGAGAGTTGCACTTGAAGTTACTAGTGCTTAACGTAAATGAATACACACTTAGACATTGAAATCATCGATATTTAAATAGTTATGAATATATGTCTCTGGTATATGAGGCTTTTATAACAGAAGCTTAGATGTGGCACAAGCCCCAAAGCGAGAAGCACCCAGTAAGGATCGAACTCACTAATTGTTGTGGATTCCGGGATGAAATTCGGTCTCCAATCAATGACAAACGCAGGAATGAAATATAGCAAATAAATGTATTGACGTAATAATACAATTGGTAATACGGTTAGTAGATCCAGAAACACGGTTAGTAGCAATAATATATATATATATATATACATATATATATATATATATATATATATATATATATATAGTCTGGTAAATCCAGTCACGAAGTAGGACTTCCTTAGAGTCTACGTGCTTGTAACTGTGACTTCTACGAGAGCTTACCTCACACTATTACTCTACCTCCAACTCAATCACAATCTCCATCTCTGTCTACACTGACTGACACTGGGTATTGAACGGCAGCAGTCCAAGTACACACTGGTCGAGTCCACTTGTATGAAAAAGGGATGCGTCCCATAACACTAATCGGTCGTACTTGATCTAGCAAGACAAGCTTGCTAACCTTTACGCCACATTGAAATGTCCAATCCTGATTTTCTAAGCATAGCTTAGATGTGGTACAAGGCCGAATGCGAGGAGCACCCAAAAAAGATCGAACTCACTAATCGGTCGTAATTGATCTAGCAAGAAAATCTTGCTAACCATTGCAACACCTTGAAATGCCCAATCCTGATTTTCTAGGAATATCTTAGATGTAGCACAAGCCCGAAAGTGTGGAGCATCCAATAAGGATCGAACTCGCTAATCATTTATCATTGACCTTCAAGCAATGGGTCAAAGGTTATCACATAACATGTACATTTTACGAAATCGGTTTAAGTCACACTCCCCAGTTGTGTATGTTTAGTTGTGTCTTGAACCTGGGGTTGGGTGACCCTTAATGATAAGTCTCCTCAACTTTGCCAACAGATGATTCAGAGTGTTGTCTTGATGAAAGTGGTAATGAAAACAGTTTTTAAACATATATATATATATATATTTTTTTATTATTTCCGAAAGAAACCGCTACGCCCTTGCATGGAGTATTGCTGCCATATATTGTCCGGGGCACCTTCTGTTTACCTCGGAGTTCTTGACAAGATCCAGAGACGGATATGTAATACAATTGGCCCTGATCTGGCATCTCGTCTACAGTCACTCTCTCACAGACCCGCCGTCGCCTCTCTCTGTCTTTTTTACAAATACTTTCATGGTAATTGCTCAGATGAGCTGCTTTCACTGGTTCCCAGACTCCATGAATTCAAGCGCCCTACGAGGTTGGCATCCCGCTCCCACCCTTACACTGTAAAAACTTTTAAATGTAGCCATCTCTTCTACTCCAATAGCTTTATACCTCGCACCTCTCGCCTGTGGAACATCCTTCCCAATTACTGTTTCCCCGAGAGCTATAATCTCCAACTATTCAAATGTAATGTCAATCGACATCTCCAGTTACCTTGATCTATCCACTATCCTTCTCCTCATCCTTTCCTCTATCACTCCTATCTGCTCTCGCTCCAAATCTTCTGCAACCCCCTGCATCCTAGTGGCTTCACACCTTCCTCGGGGCGTAATGCTTAAAAATAAAAAAGAAGAGAAAATAAGATAGTTACCTGGCTTTTGTTGAGGTAGTGTAAGAGGTTAGCATCCCAAAAAGAGAAATTGAGGAGTCGAGTTCTAATATCGTACGGGTTCGTTGTTTTCGCTTTTGCGCGGTAAGCATGGGAAAGTTTGTTTTGTTTTAGGGCATATCAACCTCAATGGGTTATTTGATGCCGACAAAATTTTTATTGCTGGTAATATTTTTTTTTTTCAAAAATGTATTGCGGGTAATATTATTTTTCTTTAAAAATCTATTTCTGGGAATATTTTTTCTTGAAAAATCTATTGCTGGTAATATTTTTTTTTCTTTCAAAAAGTGTATGGCTGCTTGTATTGCTAGTAATATCTATTTTTTATTGATAATAATTTTTCCTTCAAAAATTATTGCTGGTAATTTTTTTTACTAAGCATTTCTGGTATTAAAACCTACTTTTACACTTTCATAGTATTTTGACTCAAAGTTTGGGGGTTAACTCTTTGCCCGTAGCTGGCACCCTAACAGGTTTTACCACTCCGGGTAAGAGTGGACCTGGTAACTAAAAGCAATTAAGAAGTGGTCCCACGCTCCTCAAAACCTCCTGGTCAGGGGCCTTCCTGCCGGATGTAGTTTATCGTCATACCCAGGACAGTTTGAAATTAGTCGTTGTGCACATATTTATATCTATTTATTTGTCGTCGATTGAGCTCTGAAGAGTTAAGATTCATAACCACTTGGCGATTTTTGTTTGTTTTGTTATATTATTCTGTTCACCATATTATGGTGAATGGTATTTTTATGCTTATCCTTCGTCAGCATACTCTTTCTTTTAAGATATTCGTGTATATATTGGTATATAATTTTAAAATATCCGTTCATAAACGTAAATAATATTTTGTCAACCCTAAAAGAATTTTCAAGAACTAGAAATTTTAGCAACACGCTAAAGACTCACAGAATTTAGTACTATTAAAGATATCGCTGACATTTTTGTTGACATTTACAAATTTTACGTTTCGTTCAATTTCATAAACCAATCGATTACATCTGAAGAAGCTGAAAATTAATTTGACAAAAACCCTACTTCGCAGTTTAAAAATTACTTTAATTTTTTAAGAATTTTTTTTTTTCCTTTTTAAAAGCGAAGAATAATTTTTTAGGATTTCTTACCCTTCAACATGCAGCATACAACTGGTCATGCGCAAATATTTCTTTCTGGGGCCAAATTCCAACATTTTGAAGTGTTTGGTCTCGTGATTTCTTTA